>CAEFZP010000811.1:0-56217 GCA_903064625.1 Mallotus villosus
GAGAGAGAGAGAGAGAGAGGGAGAGAGAGAGAGGTGCATTTGATACCTTTTCCTCTTTCCTGTACTTGCATGTTTACTGTCTGCGAGCCTGAAGGCTTTTTATTCATGTGAAAACATCTTCAACTAATCTCTAATGAACAACACATCCAAGAGAGCTTGGATCCTCTGGGGGGAGAGAACACGATTTAACCTATTTCAGTATCTTCAAACACAGGAAACAATTTCTGGTTGGAAAAAAAATAAACGGAGAACCGTCCCATGTTTCCAGATGAGCTAGCCAACTTCGTTAAAAAACTGACCTTTCGGAAATAAAGCAAAAAAAGAAATGAGTCATGAAATTCAATTAAGTCCGCGCCTCCACTTTCAACGGTAATCGCGGCCACTCGAGATGCGCGGACGGACGGGCCGACAGTCCCTCTCTGGAGAATGGCTTATTGTTTATAAGCACCTGCTGCGCAGTGGCATCAATCCATTTGCATAATTACGGAGAGGAGATATGGTTGTCAGGGACGACAGCCTAGCATTAGGAAACGACTTGACAACAGCCGCTTCTCGCTTGGTATTCGATCAAAACTCGACGGCAGGAGATGTAAATTGCACATTTAAGTTAATTTTAAGCACGTTTTGTTGAAAGGTTACACGTGTTACCCACATTTGCACAGGTAAGATCTGCGATTTTATCGGGTAAGCTATAAAGAGCTGATTTATTGAGTTTCAACTGTAGGCCTACTCCATTCGTTTTTTGAGTTTGACTGACAATTAAACATCAAGTAGCACGATAGCCACTTCATAAAAAGCGACCACTTTAATGAACACCAAACAACACACTTGCAGTGTATAAAACACTATTCTTGATGTCATTCCCCCTGAATGCATCACTTCCTTAAACTTATATCCACCGAGGCCCTATGGCCCGAAATCCAACCTTTCAATCTATGATGTGTAATGTATCATTTTCTGAAGAGCGACTTTTTTTCCTTTTAGTTTACACTGTAGACCATTCTGCAGCTGCTCAACTCAATCATCTTGCCGCTTGTGGTAGAAAAAACGAACCACTTTTATCCACTGTCATTCTGAGACATGACTGAGAGATCGATACCATGGCTGCCTCCTGTCTTGTTTAGTGTCGTTTGTTTGAATCAGATGAGATATTAAAGTGTAAACACCTTCACAGTACAAAGTGTGTATGTTATGTGATTGTGTGTGTAGTGAGTGTAGTTTCATATATGCATGTGCATGATCTGTTCAGGGGACGTGAGGGGGATCAGTAACTGGTGGGTGTGTGTGTGGGGTGTGTGGGTGTGTGTGGTGTGGGGGTGAGGGGTAGTGTGAGTGGGTGGAGGGGTGAGAGGAGATGAGTGAGAGAGTGAGTGCAGGCGGAGGAGAGGAGAGGGTGGGTGAGGGGAGGGGATGGGAGAGGAGAGGAGAGGAAGGAGAGGATGAGAGGCGGGAGAGGAGAGCAGGAGAGGAGAGGAGAGGAGAGGAGCGAGAGGAGCGGAGAGGAGAGGAGGGAGGGAGGAGAGGAGAGAGCGGAGAGGAGAGAGAGGAGAGGAGAGGGAGAAGAAGAGAGAGAGGATTATACAGAGAGGAGAGGATTAAGAGAGAGGAGAGGAGGGAAGGGAGGGAGGGGTAAAGGGGAGGAGGAGAGAGGAAGGAGAGGAGTATGAGAGAGGAGGGGGTAGAAAGAGAGGAGAGGAAAGAGGGAGAGGGATTGAGGAAATGAAGAGGGAGAGAGGAGAGGAAAGAGGGACGAGGGGGCGGGGAATAGCTGTCCTTGTATCTCTGCGGCTCACATCGATCTCTCTCCTTATTTAGCTTCTGCCAAAACTCCAGAGCCCAGTATCGACACAAGCCTATTACTTCCTCGTTCCAGCTCGACCACACAGCTGAAGCTAAACAACACACGGCTCCACTGGGTAGAATGCTCGCTAGCAAGTGTTTACCATCCAAACACATCGATCTCACGCTCAAAGAATACTAATGAAATGCCGGGAAAAACCGTGCACACGTTCTCCATCCTGATCCAGCAGGAACGCTTCTGGGGGAAATCTGGATTTAAATGGAGGCAGAGTAGAGACGAAAGTGAGTTTGAAAGCGATCTGTGTCAAGTTTGACCGTCATCCTCCCACACACTGACAGATGGGCTGTGAACTCTGGATTACACCCTGGTTGTGTTTCTAGTTCTGGATCTGCTCAGGTCTCGCCCACAACGCCCGTGTCCAAGATCTGGGCCTACAGTCCCTGGAGGAGCTCTCGAATTATGGGATGGTTCTGTATGGAGTCAGGTGGCTGAGCGGTGAGGGAATCGGGCTGGTAATCAGAAGGTTGCCAGTTCGATTCCCGGCTGTGCGAAATGACGTTGTGTGGGGGCAAGGCACTTCACCCTACTTGCCTCGGGGGAATGTCCTGTACTTACTGTAAGTTGCTCTGGAGCATCTGCTAAATGACTAAATGTAAATGTAATGTTTCTGACATGGCAGCCATCCCAAAACCACTGCAGTCAATCCCCCAGCTGCCTCACACTCGCCAGTCAGAGGGCGGTTGGTGTGGCAGAGCAGAGAGGAGAAGGGGAGACTACAGCACACAGACTACAGCAGAGAGGAGGAGGGAGACGCACTACAGCACACAGCCTGAGAGGAGGAGGGAGACTACAGCACACAGACTACAGCAGAGAGGAGGAGGGGAGACTACAGCACACAGGCCTGAGAGGAGGAGGGAGACTACAGCACAGCAGACTACAGCTGAGAGGAGGAGGGAGACTACAGCACACAGACTACAGCAGAGAGGAGGAGGGAGACTACAGCACACAGCCTGAGAGGAGGAGGGAGACTACAGCACACAGACTACAGCAGAGAGGAGGGAGACTACAGCACACAGACTACAGCAGAGAGGAGGAGGGAGACTACAGCACACAGACTACAGCAGAGAGGAGGAGGGAGACTACAGCACACAGACTACAGCTGAGAGGAGGAGGGAGACTACAGCACACAGACTACAGCAGAGAGGAGGAGGGAGACTACAGCACACAGACTACAGCAGAGAGGAGGAGGGAGACTACAGCACACAGACTACAGCAGAGAGGAGGAGGGAGACTACAGCACACAGGCCTGCAGAGGAGGAGGGAGACTACAGCACACAGGCCTGAGAGGAGAAGGGAGACTACAGCACACAGACTACAGCAGAGAGGAGGAGGGAGATTACAGCACACAGGCCTGTTTTCAGGAGCCCTGAGTCTACATCTGTCTCCCCAGCCACTGAGATACCAGCCTGGCTCCTTCCTTCTTCCTCCTCGGCTGTTGTCGACACATCGTCATAGCAACTGTTCCCAAGGCTTTGTCGTTCCCGTGTGGCAGGATGGAAATTTAAAAGAAGCAAAATAGGTTCTGCTGAGCAGGTGCGTTAAGGGCCAGCTACACGCACACACACACACATGTACATGTACACACACGCCCCAAGGCACGCAGACACACACTGACACACATCAAGGCATACGCCAGCATGGGCATACATGCACACATGCACCAAGACACAAACACACCTGCACATGTACACACCAAGACACAAACACACCTGCAAATGTACACACCAAGACACAAGCACACCTGCACATGTACACACCAAGACACAAACCATACGTGTACACACACGCCCCAAGGCACACTGACACACACACACACCAAGACACAAACCATACGTGTACACACACACACGCTACCTGACACACACCTCCCTGTTATTGCCGCAGGCGGTCAGCTTGTCTGTGCTTCTGCTCATGAGTGTCAGTGACTGTGACTGTGCTGTGCTGTGCTGTGCTGTGGGGGGTGAGTACGTCCGACAGAGCAGTGAAGGTGATTACCTCCAGGTTAACGAGTGTCTCCTCTAACAAGCAACTCCTGACCCCTCCAGACCCCCCTGCTCCCTCAGTACTCCGGGCCTCGAACAAGCAGCTCCTGACCCCCCTGCTGACCCCCCTGCTCACAGCTTCTGACCCCTCCTGACCCCCCTCCTGACCCCCCTCCTGACCCCCCTCCTGACCCCTCCAGACCCCCCTGCTGACCCCCCTGCTCACAGCTCCTGACCCCCCTGCTGACCCCCCTGCTCACAGCTTCTGACCCCTCCTGACCCCCCTCCTGACCCCCCTCCTGACCCCTCCAGACCCCCTGCTGACCCCCCCTGCTCACAGCTCCTGACCCCCCTGCTGACCCCCCTGCTCACAGCTTCTGACCCCTCCTGACCCCCCTGCTCACAGCTTCTGACCCCCCTCCAGACCCCCCCTGCTCACAGCTCCTGACCCCCCTGCTGACCCCCCTGCTCACAGCTTCTGACCCCTCCTGACCCCCCTGCTCACTCAGTACCCCAGGCTAACACCACAACACTTGCCTCACGTGAAAAAAGCTGCAACTACTTACAATAAAATATTCAGCCAAGACTTAAAGACGTTCATTATCTCATCGTGTGGATAAGGGCTGCAACTATTTACATTTCGATATTCAGGCTTCAAGATTCAGACTTAAAGCTGTTAATTATCTCCTCGGGCTTCGGGGGGGAAGGAAGCGGACAGTGTGACATGTTTGAATCCAACACGTACGACGACTCTGGTCTGGGATGACAGGAAATGTTGAGTCTGTGCAGCAACAGTGTTTATATTAGCATGTCTGTGCTGGTTACTGAGACTGTTTAGTGGCGCGTGATGAAACTGATGACATGCTGTTCAGGTACATGGCCATCTGCTGTTTACGCTCGCCAGTGCCACCCCAAAAAATATAAACAATTACAGCCAGAACTGAAGCTGCCGTCGGAACGACGCCACAGAAACCGAGCTGGGGAGTTTGTAGTGTTTCTGGTGAGTTTGTAGTGTTTCTGGTGTGTTTGTAGTGTTTCTGGTGTCTGTAGTGTTTCTGGTGAGTTTGTAGTGTTTCTGGTGTTTGTAGTGTTTCTGGTGAGTTTGTAGTGTTTCTGCAACAGGGGATAGAGGGGAGGGACGGGGAAGCTGACCTGCTGACCTTGTATGAAACCAGGTGCATCATGGGAATCTGCAGTCCCAATCTGACACCAACATTGCCCCAAGTGGCCAGTTCAGACAGAGGGGAGAGAGAGAGTGTGCGTGTGTGTGTGTGTGTGTGTGTGTGTGTGTGTGTGTGTGTGTGTGTGTGTGTGTGTGTGTGTGTGTGTGTGTGTGTGTGTGTGTGTGTGTGTGTGTGTGTGTGGTGTGTGTGTGTGTGCGTTTGTGTGTGTGTGTGCACGTGTGTGTGTGTGTGTGTGTTTGAGTAGTCATCATTAGTGCTGCTACTGCTGATTAACATTGAGTGAATCAAATCAAGGAGCCTCGTTTATCTGTGTAAGGTGTGTGTGTGTGTGTGTATGTATGTGTGTGTGTGTGTGTTTGAGTGTGTGTGTGTGTGTGTGTGTGTGTGTGTGTGTGTGTGTGTGTGTGTGTGTGTGTGTGTGTGTGTGCGTGCGTGCGTGTGTTTGTGTGTGTTTGTGTGTGTGTGCACGTGTGTGTGTGCACGTGTGTGTGTGTGTGTGTGTGTGTGTGTGTGTGTGTGTGTGTGTGTGTGTGTGTGTGTGCGTGCGTGTGTTTGTGTGTGTTTGTGTGTGTGTGCACGTGTGTGTGTGTGTGTGTGTGTGTGTGTGTGTGTGTTTGAGCTAGTCATCATTAGTGCTGCTACTGCTGATTAACATTGAGTGAATCAAATCAAGGAGCCTCGTTTATCTGTGTAAGGTGTGTGTGTGTGTGTGTATGTATGTATGTATGTGTGTGTGTGTGTGTGTGTTTGAGTGTGTGTGTGTGTGTGTGTGTCTGTGTCTGTGTCTGTGTGTGTCTGTGTATGTGTGTGTGTGTGTGTGTGTGTGTGTGTGTGTGGTGTGTGTGTGTGTGTGTGTGTGTGTGTGTGTTGTGTGTGTGTGTGTGTGTGTTGTGTGTGAGGCGTGTGCCCCAGACCGGCCTGTCCACAGTCATCATTAATACTGTGACATGCAGGTTAATGTCACAATAGATTTACAGCAGTCATAATACAGGCTCTTTACACTGCTCAGCCTCCAGCACTGCTGACGCAACACACACACACACACACACACACACACACACACTAACCCTAACCATGATCCACGACGTTTGTTTAGCTAGCCTCAGCTGTGAGGGAACAGTTCAGCTGGTATGTAGTTACTGTATATTGAAAACCCTGTTGTAGTCATTGGTCGTTTCCAGGAAATTCCACTGGCCTGAGCCAGTTTCCAGGAAGTGAGCATTGAAAACAGGTCAGTCAATGGAGAAAAGCCCCTCATAAGGGCAACCGCCATCCGTCTGGCTCTAAGATGACACAAGTATGAAAGTGGTGAGTGGCTAGTCGGGTGTAAGGAAAACTGGATGAGTCATGCCCCCATTGTAGAGATGGCACTCCGGACGCTTACAAAGTTAAACCGTCCACCTGTCTGCTTAACACTTCCTGGTGTGGATGACAAGTCATTTCCATATTTAATATCAGCTCAATGAGCTACAGTACAATGGTCTCCTGTGTGACATTGGTTAGACCGCTGTCAAGGTAACCCACCACCCACCGGGTTAGAGAGCTCAGTACTGTGTGGGCACGGCTGCCAGCCACATTATGCTAATGTCAAGACAAGGACATGATTTTCCCATGTGTTCCCTCATCACCTCTGAATAAGAACAGGGTCATGTGACCAAACTCATTATTTGTGAGACGGCCCCTACAGGAGAGTGTTTGATGAGTGCGACAGGTGCACTATGTGGGTCAGGTTACTTGTGTCTGTGTGTGTGTGTGCGTGCGAGATGTGTGTGTCAACATTCTCTCAACACAATGTCAACACACTCTCTGTCTGTCTATGCCAGGTCGGGCTCCTTGTGTCCTTGACACAGTTAGGGGGTGCAAAGAGAGAGAGAGGGAGAGAGACAGAGGAAGAGAGAGGCAGAGAGAGAGAGGAGAGAGAGAGAGAGAGAGAGAGAGAGAGAGAGAGAGAGAGAGAGAGAGGCAGAGAGAGGCAGAGAGAGGCAGAGAGAGACAGAGGAAGAGAGAGGCAGAGAGAGAGATAGAGAGAGAGAGAGAGAGGCAGAGAAAGAGAGAGAAACAGCAAGAGAGAGAGAGAGAGAGTGCAGAAAGAGACGAGAGAGAGAGAGATAGAGAGAGAGAGAGCTAGAGAGAGAGAGATAGAGAGAGAGAGAGAGAAGAGAGAGAACCCACCACCGCTTGCTCCGGTGTTACTCGACTGGCTACGTCTACGTTTCCCTGGTGACGCCGGGTCAACGGACATTAATGTTCCGCTGTGGGTCTCTGCGGAGAGCCAGAACGAGGAGAGGTGGGGACTGAAATAGACGCTGCCTGCACTGGCTGGGTCTGCCTGGACTAATGAGCTGGTAGAGCATGGAGCACAGCCCCCCCAGGTGCACCCCTACCCCTCCCTCCTACCTGCCCTACTTCCTGTCAGTGTGTGTATGGAGCTGTACGTGTGTACATACAGTACGCTGTGTGTGTGTGTGTGTGTGTGTGGTGGCCTGCTCTGGGGAGAACAGTGAGAGCTTTCAAATGGGTCACCCTGCAAACGTCACAAAATGGTGTCCGCCAAAATGCTCTCCTTCCTGTGACCTAGACTGCAGCTTAGATTTCTCTATTAACACTCTGGCGTCACATCGCCATGGAGATAGAACGAGAGGAAGCGAGCATGTGAGACAATGTGAGGGAGAGAGAGTGTGAGGGAGAGGGAATGTGAGAGAGGGAGAGAGTTTGTGAGAAAGTGACAGAGAGAAAGAGTGAAATTGAGCGACGGTCTATTTAATAAAGACCTAGTTGTCACATCAATACCACCACAAATGGGAAATCAAAAGATTATGCGAAGCTGTAGAACAAAAATGAACAGGACTACACAGAGAACTACCAAGGGCCTGCCTC
Source organism: Mallotus villosus (assembly GCA_903064625.1). NCBI lineage: Eukaryota > Metazoa > Chordata > Actinopteri > Osmeriformes > Salangidae > Mallotus > Mallotus villosus. The sequence goes on from CAEFZP010000811.1 coordinate 7,905, forward strand.
TTTTCATTACTGGCGATCAAACAAGATGGTGACAAGATAGAATGACCTTTGGCTGGCTTCTGCCCAGGGCTCATGTCCTTGTGGGGTGTTGTGTGTTTCGTCTGTGTGTGCAGCCCTCCGGTGCCCCTGAAGGGGTGGCCTCTGCGTGTTTGTGTGTCAATGGTCATGCGGCCATCCGGTATTCCTTGGAGTGGACAGTGTGTTTGCTTGTCCGTGTGTGTGTGTGTGTGTTTGCTTGTCCGTGTGTGTGTTTGTGTGTGTGTGTGTGTGTGTGTGTGTGTGTGTTTGCTTGTCCGTGTGTGTGTTTGCTTGTCCGTGTGTGTGTGTGTGTGTGTTTGTGTTTGTGTATGTGTGTGTGTCTCCTATAAGATGGCTGTCCATCAAAGTGCCCCTTCAATGAGTCTCTAATGCTCAGTTTGAAGGTCAGATTGGAATAAAAGGATGTTCTTCTCTGTACTCAACCTTTAGACATTCGCCTGTTTATATTCTCATGTAAACGTGATGGCTAGCTGGCTCAGGTTGTCAACATGTCTGCTCCTACAACTCAACTGAGAAACTGCTGAAGAATGAGTGGTATCGGGGAGTCATTTCTGGGCTGTCAACCACACAAACTATTTTATACACCTTGGGAAATCTTTTATATTAAAGGGGATCCAGCTAGTTTCAAACTGTGTCTTACCACAACAACTGGCTTTCCTGCTCCTTGTCGCCAGTAGTGAGCTACTGAACTCTTCACTTCTGATGAAGAGTTTGATGTTCATACTTTGATGTTCACTTGAGGCCAAGACTTTCAACACTTGAGCTCCACCGAAACCCCCTCCACGGGAGTCCGACTGGCAACTGCTTCCTTTGTTTTGATTGGGCTAGAAACCTTCTAATCTGATCTCTTTGTTCACAAGGGAGTGTTCCCTAGCTCACACCCAACCGTCAACACTGACAGATAATCATCATGTTTTCAAGATGATGTTTCAGCTTTCCTGTGTGAAGAGGGGTTTAAATATCAACCCCTTGAATTCACGAAGCGCCGCCTATTCTGACGGAAGGGGGTTCTTGATTAGTATTCTCACTACAAGAGGCGCAGTAACGAAAAAATACATAATAACAGCCGGAAGAATTGACTCACTCACATCCAGAACTTTTAATCAGTCCAGTTAAAAGACCTGTGGCTAAATCATACAGGACCAAAACACCCTTATGTACAGATTCTGGCTGTGTGTGTTTTCCTGGGGACAGGCAAGTTGGACAGGCAAGTTGTGTTCCTGCTAGGAGTCCGTAACCAGGCCCTGATAGTGACCGAACTCAGAACACGCTTTAGCTGTAAGAAGTGGCCGAGTGTTGACAATACAAACATAATCTCTCAAGTCCTTTAGTTCGGTAAAGGAGAACTAGACACACAAAGATCAAACACAAAGATCAAAAGGATACCTGCTTTTATTCAGTTACTATCGTGAAAGTAAAGATTAGCATACACATTTTCTCACGCCACGTCTAAAAACTGTACAATTGCCACAGTAGTATTTAGCGTTACATAGCGATATGAATGCCATGGCTACTACTACACTGAATAAGCAACGGTCTGTTAGCTTGGTAGCTTTCCCCAGTCCCCGGGCGCGCATAACAAATCTTCCAGAAACGAAGGATGTTGTCACCCTAGAAGTGAAACCCGAGTAGTTGGTGCCTGCCTGCCAACCAGCCTAAGTTTAAAACAGTGGCCCCGATGACGTGTGACATATGCAACACGCTGCCACTAGCTAAAAACGGAACACTAATAATCAACACCTCAACTGGAGACTTTTAACCATTCTATCCATTGACCTGATCACATTCTGAATCCACTTACCTTGTGTATTCTTTGGTTGGACTAGGGTGACACCTTGTGGCGAGTTTAGGATCAAAATATACCGTTTGGAAAACGTTGTCCGGGAGTGAAAAATGTCGCTAATGATGCGGAAATGTGGCCATGGCAATCTCGCGATACTTAGCCAAGAACTATGTCCCAGTACACTGGGCCGAAATCCACATTACTAGTAACATTGTGCCCTCTTTTAAACACCACCTATAATGTATAACCTCACAATTACGCTTTTCATAGGCAGCAATTCAAGTAGAGGTATTGACCTCTTTATAACTGCATATAATGTACACTTATGTTCAATAAGAGAATTATTCCCACTGCGGATATAGCCCAACTACCCCACCCAAAATACCTGCCTTTGACAGTCATGTTATTTATTACCCCAAAACCTTACGAGTTATGCATTTTAGTAAAAACCTCGTTATCCAAATGTAGACATGGAGACAGAAGCCATTTATTTTACTTCCTTCAAGAACATTTATTTAGGGAGGGAAGCTTCGCAACACACACTCTCACGCAATCATTTACAATTCTATATTACAATTTTTATATTTATAAACATAAAGGAACACTGGATTTACCCATGACGTAAAACAAAACCAATCCACTGAGCTCCGGAGAGAGTTGACTCCTCGTTTCGTTGTTCGGACTGCAAGCCTCGCGAGAACACATTGAACCTGGAAAATGCTCAAATAACATAGCTCTGGAAAAACAGAACTTCACATTTCAGGTCGACTGGACACTTCCGACATGTTTGGGCCTACTGCGTGAGTCGCGTGACGTGTTCTGAAACGTTCAATCAAAACATGGTGAAATGCACATTCAAACGCCAAGGCATTACAGTGCGACCGGTACCTGCCACGTTTCACCTGTTGGTAAAACGGCTTTACCTGGAGTACCTAAATGGCGGCCAGCGCAGAGGCGAGAAGCCGTGATCGGTCTCCATGGGACGCGACGCTGTGAGTGGAAGCGCCCCCTACAGGCGGGCAGCGTCCGGTGCGTCGCTGTGAGAAGAAAGCCCGAGAATTTATCATGTAACATGATTGTGCAAATTCGACCACACTTGAATAACTCGAACACTTTCCAAGCAGCACAGAATACAAATTTTACCAAACGCCAAAGTGAAACCAAAAGTGTGTACTGTCTGTGGCAATTACAATGACCTTTTGCACACCTTTTAGCGAACTGGTAGTTTTCGAATCACCGTAAACGGGAATACTGAGGGATTGTGTCATTCAGCGAAACCAGTTCACTCCAGATCAGTGCGATCCAAAATGGCGAAACATTTCGTCGAAGTCTCGCTGTTGGAAAACCAGTGAGCTTTCGTAGTCCAAAGACACATACCCGCCCCTGGACAAAAGAGATTCATGGTTAAATACAGACATGTCACATGAAACAGGAACCGCGGTAGACATGTTGGGCGTCGTAGGTAAATCGTCATACACAAGGTCCATCAAGTACTGCGTCGTGTTCATCGGCGCCATTGCTCCTTGTGGACGTGGCTGTTCAGCAACTTTTTCGTGGGTTTCCTGTTTTTCTTCTGTCGTTTTTCTGGCCATCATCTCACAGTTTTCAACAACTCGCTGTCCCTTTGCGAGTTTTACGAGTTGCTTCCTTTGTTGATGACGAATGTACTTTCGGATCGTCGTCTTGACGGCGTTGGAACGCAGCGGTTTGAAGGCCTCTTGCTCGGAGTTAAAATGTTGCAGATTCCGTAGTCTCCATTTCGGTGGCTTCGTTGTAGATTTTCGCATACAACCCGCTCCTATTCTGATCACTTCCATTTTCATTTTAGAATCCATTATTATCTCAACATACATTTCTCAAAAAAAAGTTGAAATAAAACAAACTAGCTAACGGCTAGTATTGGTATGCAGTTCAGAAAATGTTGAAAATCCCGTGTTCTTCTCAAAACTCCTTTGAATTAAAACGGATTGGAGTTAATCAGCGTCAAAAAATATTAAGCAGTTTTATACAGTTGGTCGAAACAGACAGAGCTCAAACTCGACGCTGCTTCTCTCTCTGATGGTTGCTCAAAATGGTACATAGCAACGTGACTCACACGTTGATAGTACATGAAAGCAGAAAGACCCACAATCCTTTGCGAACATGTTGTCGCGCGAAAAAAAAGATAGCACCTCCTACTGTCAACTGTCTTTGCTACTGTTGGGTGGTTGAACAACTGCATTAACTCCAACGTCTAAAGACGAGTTAATGATCTGCTTGTTGGCTGATTGTGACATTGTGATCTGTTGTTGTAACAATAATAATTCATGATTCAATCATGATTATTTCTAATATCTCAGGAAAGCAAATGTTTTGTAATGTTTATAAAAATGAGTTTAACACTGTCTTTTTCTTTCAAATGTGTCTCAAAGTAAAAAAATAAATAATAATTGCAGGGCTGGAATCGTGTTCTTCCTTTCATCGCCATTTCTTGTGTTGTGGTGTTATAATGTCTATATGTACTTACTGACGTTTGCCGCTAAGTGACGCCATCGTGCTTTCACTACAGATGATGTCTTTAGCCTGATCCCAAATCAGATTTTGATCTCAACCACCTACCAAAGACACAACCAGTAAACCTTTAAACTGACCTTGGATCCTCGTTGACCAGTACTGCTCAGTGTAGTTTAATTTGGCCACACGAGGTCAGCAAATTCAACGTATTCTTAATAATGGACCCAAATACTTATGTGTGTGTGACAGACAAAACCACAAGTAGACTAGACACAAACCAGAAACCTAAGAATAAGAATAGCAACGCTTATTGTATGTATTGCCATTCTACTATTCACCTTTCACTCATGAAATATATTTTAGGTGAAAGACTCACCCAACACACACACACACACACACACACATTCAGTAATAATGTACTGACCAACCTAGATATTATGTCAGCTATGTGTAATATACTTCTTGGCAAACAACTATTATAGGATTGTGGCATAGCAGACAAGAGACATATTTGAGGTTGCGTCGTCTGCACAAAATGTAAATAGCTTTTGTTACTTGTCGATGTATGAAAATGATACTACGCCCTACATTTCCTTTAAATAAAGAGCAGCCAGATATGAATGTTTGTTTTTAGTAGATGTCGCAACATGGACTGAAGTTAAAGTATTAAACACAGAATTGACCAAAAACACATACATTTTAGTGTATATTTTACTTTAAAAAAAGAATTAATTTGACCTAGTTTATTTATATATAATAAGATAAAAAATAAGATAAAATATACTTTATTAATCCCGTGGGGAAATTCAGGTGTCCCTCACAGCTCCCCCAACATGTAGCTAGCCACAGACAACACAATACAACACAAACAGGAGTTTCGAGAGCCATTCCGCGGATGCAGATATGATTACATTACATAAATTGACAGTAACAGAAGGCTGAGACTGATAACCTGCATGCCTGAATCTACAATGACTCATCATGTGAGTAAAATCACTGCCAAAATGGAGCAAATAATACACATATTCACCCATAACATGTCCCAATCAGTCCGGAGGGTGGATTTGGGGATTCAAATGTGCAATCCCAGTAGATGGGAGGGACTCCACAGCGTTGAGGGTGTCTGAGTGATGTGGGGCTGTCTGTTCGTGTGGACCATGTGTTATGGAGGAAGCATGCTCGTGGGCGCTGGGCACAGTTCAAGTTTCCTCTGCAGTGCAGTGACTCTGCAGAGAGGGGAGGGGGGAGGATGTTGCTTCATGGGTGTCTGAAAGTCACCTACATGCCAGCCCATCTACTTCCTGCTGCACGTCGCTTCACACACTCGCAGGCGTGCATGCATGCTCTCTCTACGCTTCTATTCTTTGCACCTTCTCTCACTTCTCTTTCTTTGTTTCAGTCATCGTTTTTCTCTTGCTTTCTCGGTTTCTCTCTTCCAGACACACACTCACACACCCACGCACACACACACACACACACACACACACACACACACACACACACACCACACACACACACACACACACACACACACACACACACACACACACACACACACACACACACACACACACACACACACACATGATAGTTTATTATTTCCTATGCTGCAGAGGTAGCTGTGTCAGCAGGCAGTACAGTGCTTGCCTGTTTGATACATCTCAATAATATAATAATAATAATAATGTATATTTATATAGCACTTTTCAATATTTCAAAAACATATACGAATCTTAAATGAATTAAAAGTACAGAAGTTTTAACTATTTCTAAGAACTAAACAATCTAAGAATAAAACCATTTAAATATAAAATATAAAATAGAGGATGTAGGAACAGAAGGATGGAGGAGTTAAAGAGACTGTGTGGCACTGAGGAGCGGTTAATGATGCCAAGCAAAGCAAATTACCTGCGGAAGGACAAAAATCCATATCAGGGTGGACATTAATGAACCGAGGACAGTCGGAGGGTATGGTCGATGAGCCCAACAATGGTTTGTGGGCCTTTTTGCAGACCTGTATAGTAATACTTGCAGAGAAAAAATATAAACAAATAAACATGACTGTCTGTGCCTGTGGTTTATTTTCAGTGAGGGAAAACTCCCTTTTGACATTCTGAGAAGATTGACAGAAATGGTCAAGTTGATCCTCAAGGATGTAAGTTCATATAGGCATCCCACATCTAGTACTCGTCATGCTAACGTACATACATGTTATCCTGCTACACATGTACACGTTTCATCTCTACTGCAGGCACCACATTCCATATATGTACATCCATGGGCGTATCTAGCCCTTTTTTCATATTTTAAATCTAAATTCGTGAATTTCTCTTCCTAAACCCCACTAGAGGACACTATTTAAAAGGATATTTTCAAAAATGTCTTCTGGGGGAACATGCCCCCAGACCCCCTTAATTTTGCTGGGTCACAGGAAGAATTATAGGTTTTATCTAGGGGCTTAGCCCCCCCCAAAGGTGGGAACCTAGATTCGTCCCTGCTTTCAGCTCAGTAATATCCTCCTCCTCTTACAGGATCAATGATGTTAGAGCAATGCATTGATCTGAGGGAATAGCTGGCCAGATGGGCCTAGCAGATCTTTTTACATTAAGAGGTTGCACTCTAGCTAATGTCAGACCTCAGAAGGCCATGACCCAATCCATTAAGCCCACTCCTTCGATGTCTTTGCATAGCATAAACCAAACTCAGATTCTGATTGGTTCAAATCCAGGAAAGGCGTGGATGGAGTTTTTTTTCTTCTGGATGGGCCAAGTGCCAAATGGAGCAGGGCCAGATTCGCTGAGGTAATCTGCTTTGTGCTGTCTTTTTCTCTCTCTCCAGACCTCTCTCCATCCATCTCTCTCTCCTCCAGGACAGATAACCTTCAATGACAGCCTAGATTTACATCAGGACATTAGGATAGGGGGCTTTCAGAAAGAGTGAGGGAGAGAAAGAGAAAGACAGAGAGAGAAAGAGTGAAAGAGAGAGAGACGGGTGTTGAAGAAGGGATTATATCCTGGCAGAACTGGCCTTGAGCCTATATACTGTACAAGAAGTTATGTTAACTCAAAGAAAGGTTTGAAAGTTTATGAATGCAACAAAAAAAAATAGCGTTGGAAGAGTAGGGTGACAAGATCAAATCTGAGTGCGTCTTCGGTGAAATTACAGCTCTGGTTTGCAAGTCAATACAGTCAGCCCCTCCCATCCCCATCTCCTCCTGACAAGATTAACATCCAAAACTCTTTTGCAGTGTCATGTACTTTTCCAAGGCTTAAAAACTCTCTAACCTCAAATCACTGTGAGATTGATCAATCATTTGAAATGGGTATTGTGGGTTCTTTCCAAACCGAAACAACCCTCCTACGGCCCATTTGGCGCATAATGAATTGCTTTCCTCTGAAAGTGCATGTGTGGGGGAGGAGAAGTGGAGGGGGTTGAAACCATTGTGTGCCAAATTCATGGGTGGGTTAGAACAGTGAAATAAATTGGGGTTTGGATTCAGAGGATGAAAGCCCGAATTAACAATTGGCAACAATGTTTCGTCTTTGGTGTTTGCTGAGAGAGACAAACAGGCACACATGAAACACATTTATGAAACCACCGACACCACCACAAAAAGATAACTGTCAGTTGCCTTTCTTCCAGTTAAAACATGCTCGGTTTAGATTCAGAGCCTGCCTAATGTTTATACAGTAAAACAGACTCCTTAGTTGCTCTCCCAACTGCACACTACTCAAAACATTTCCTGCTTCTGACCTCCCACTGGTTCATCATTATCCCAGTAATGTCAACAGTGGGAATGGTAAGGGGCGGCCCTGACCGACCAATACCAAAGCGTTTAGGAACACAGTCCTCTCCCTTAATTGGCCCATGGGTCTGTGGCTATATGTAATGAGAGCTGACATTGGGCGCCTTTGGGAGAAGCATGTTTGCCCTCCCGTCTCCAAAGACCCCCCCTTTTCATGCTTTTGCAGTCAATTACCCAGGCCAGTTCAAGATCAGGAGAGAGGGAGAGAGAGGGAGGGGAGAGGGGGATACCCAGAGGGGGAAGGGAAAGAGAGTGGAAGAGAGGGAGAGGGAAACAGTGAGAGAGAAGAGGGAGGAGGGAGAGAGAGAGAAAGGGGGAGAAGGGGAGGGAGAGGAGGAAAGAGGGGGAAATGGAGAGAAAAAGAGAGACAGTGGAGGGCGAGCGAGAGCTCTGGTGATAATCAACTCAACAAATTAAATATTAATGGAGGAAACACATTAAGTCCTCATTCTGTTCTTTTCTTTGACAAAACATTCCTGATGGGGAAACATACAGCACTCCACCTCCAAAGTTTTCTATGACAGAAACACACAGAACAGAAAATAGCGACTCTTGAGACAGCCGTTGGTAGCCTTCCTTATCTTTGTTTCGGTGTTTGCGTCAGTTAATCTCCAAACAAGTTCTTTCTGAACAGTTCATAACGTTTTTTTACCAGATGACATCTGTTTTTCGTCAGTTCAAAAAACCGTTATCAACAAACATTCAAAACAAACATTCAAGCACATGACATCACACAGACCTTCCTCGAGCTGTGCGCTGGGTTTGGGGCTTCGATAAATCAGATCACCTAGCAACAGCTGAATACACTTGTCCCAGCGACCGACTAGAACAACAGAATCGCACTGAGTGGGGGTGGTGGTCAACGGGTCTGGGAAATGAATAAACGAAAGTGTGGAGGAGTCTTAACAGCAGCGCTGTAGGGAGCCAGGGAGTGCGGTTGTTGTCGGACAATGAAATTAGAGGATGGAAAGTGAGAAACCGAAAGAGAAGAGGGGGCGCTGATGCAATTGAGTCTTGCCTGGAAACTTAGTTTAGTTTCAGCTTGGGAAACTCAATACTGTACACAAACATAAAACTACTGTATGTTGAGCTTTGACATTCCCCACACCTGCGTGTACACTAAACAACATTAGCGAGAAAAACATGTTGGGGTTAGAAACAGACCAAATGCTCAATTTACAATATTTCATAAACAAACATAGCTGCACTATCGAACACTCCTTGTGAAAAAAGATAACTTCAACTAAATTCAACTGTCACACGACCTGTGTAAATTATATCTAGACACACAATCTTTTTTTACTAGCTAGAGTGTGGTTATAGTCATTTTCATATCAAAGAAGAAACAGTTGAAGCTGAAACAATGCAAATTTGCCCCACATGTACTGCCCCGCCTGAATTTAAATTTGAATATAGTTTAAGTATAATCAAATGAAAACTTGCCGGTCCATTTCACTGTCTAGAGTGGACCAACTGACAAGAACACCAGCTGTAAACCTACAAACCCAAGGAGGACAACACAGTGGTACAAAACTAACAATTTAACTTAACTTAAAATAATTTAACTTAAAGTAAGACACATGCTGTTAGTAGTTTCTCTTTGTTTAAAAATACAGAAATATTTGTAGGAGATTTGATTCGTGTGCTATTTTACTCCATTTGTGGGCCATATTAGGGGGTGATATATAAGGTAAATAGTGCCTTGCAATTTAGACCCATCAACACTAATATGTGCACTTTAGTTTATTTACTAGATTTCATTCTAGATTATCCAAAACAGGCCACTGACCTTAGATAACATGTGACTTCCTGTCCAGACTGGATATACTGCCAAGCTCTAGTATCTGATTGTAATTTGCATCGTAATCATAAGAGAGAGTGATTACCAATCAGAAGGGAAGCTTTTGAAGACTTCCATTAAGGAAATGGAACAAGTGCTTATTCTTTCCTTGATTTGAATCTCATACATTAAAAAAATAAATGTTGGCAACGATGTAAAATACAAATTATGTTGGCGAAATTGAAGCCCACTGAAAAATAAGAAGGAGGCGTAAGAGCTGAAAAAGAGGTCTGAGTTAGAAGACTGAGTGGGTTGCAGCAGATGGAGGAGAAAAGAGAGAGAGGGGAGGGAGGGGGGGAGAGAGAGAGGGGGGGGGGAGAGAGAGAGAGAATCCTTTGAAGAATACAATCGGCCTTGGGGCAGATCAATAGAGAGACAGTAAATGAGCATCAGTGTGACTGTGTGAGTCATGGTCATACTGGAGCTGTTATACCAGTGGGTTATACTGGAGCTGTTATACCAGTGGGTTATACTGGAGCTGTTATACCAGTGGGTTATACTGGAGCTGTTATACCAGTGGGTTATACTGGAGCTGTTATACCAGTGGGTTATACTGGAGCTGTTATACCAGTGGGTTATACTGGAACTGTTATACCAGTGGGTTATACTGGAGCTGTTATACCAGTGGGTTATACTGGAACTGTTATACCAGTGGGTTATACTGGAGCTGTTATACCAGTGGGTTATACTGGAGCTGTTATACCAGTGGGTTATACTGGAGCTGTTATACCAGTGGGTTATACTGGAGCTGTTATACCAGTGGGTTATACTGGAGCTGTTATACCAGTGGGTTATACTGGAGCTGTTATACCAGTGGGTTATACTGGAGCTGTTATACCAGTGGGTTATACTGGAGCTGTTATACCAGTGGGTTATACTGGAGCTGTTATACCAGTGGGTCATACTGGAACTGTTATACCAGTGGGTTATACTGGAACTGTTATACCAGTGGGTTATACTGGAGCTGTTATACCAGTGGGTCATACTGGAACTGTTATACCAGTGGGTTATACTGGAGCTGTTATACCAGTGGGTCATACTGGAGCTGTTATACCAGTGGGTTATACTGGAGCTGTTATACCAGTGGGTTATACTGGAGCTGTTATACCAGTGGGTCATACTGGAGCTGTTATACCAGTGGGTCATACTGGAACTGTTATACCAGTGGGTTATACTGGAGCTGTTATACCAGTGGGTCATACTGGAACTGTTATACCAGTGGGTTATACTGGAGCTGTTATACCAGTCATGGTTATACTGGAGCTGTTATACCAGTGGGTCATACTGGAGCTGTTATACCAGTGGGTTATACTGGAGCTGTTATACCAGTGGGTCATACTGGAGCTGTTATACCAGTGGGTTATACTGGAGCTGTTATACCAGTGGGTTATACTGGAGCTGTTATACCAGTGGGTTATACTGGAGCTGTTATACCAGTGGGTTATACTGGAGCTGTTATACCAGTGGGTTATACTGGAGCTGTTATACCAGTGGGTTATACTGGAGCTGTTATACCAGTGGGTTATACTGGAGCTGTTATACCAGTGGGTTATACTGGAGCTGTTATACCAGTGGGTTATACTGGAGCTGTTATACCAGTGGGTCATACTGGAGCTGTTATACCAGTGGGTTATACTGGAGCTGTTATACCAGTGGGTTATACTGGAGCTGTTATACCAGTGGGTCATACTGGAGCTGTTATACCAGTGGGTCATACTGGAACTGTTATACCAGTGGGTTATACTGGAGCTGTTATACCAGTGGGTTATACTGGAGCTGTTATACCAGTGGGTAGTTATTACGATAGCTTAGTTTCAGCTCGGTACACAATACCAACCGGAAACTCTTTTTAAACATCAAAAAATACGATTTTAAATCGGATGTCAATGCTGAGCTGGGGTAGCTGCCGTAGTAAAAAAATTAAAATAAACGTGTATTTGAACACAGTCTGGCTGCTGTGTACTCGTAGCACAGTATCATGTCACGGTTTCGCTTCTTCTTTCCTCTTTCTAAGTCTGTTCTCACTGTCTCTCAGGTCTGTCTCTCTCTCTCTCTGTCTACCACTCTCTTGCAAAAACACAAAATGGGACATTAGACCCGGTTGTAAAGCCCTTCAGCCCTCTTCAGCCCCATCATGAGAGCAACAGCTGCTCCACATCTGCTGACGGAGCACAGGACAGGAAGCAGACCCAGAGGAGGAAATGGTCAAACCATTCCACAAACACCGAAATAAAACAAGTTCCCGTTAATAATATATTTCTAATACATACAGGGGGCAGGGGGGGCAGAGTGTGTGTGCTGTATTATACGTTAATTCTGTGCACGTCTGAAATGTAATATCAGTGTATTATTACAAAAGTCTCTGTGGGCCTTTTGTTTCCTCACAAGGAATTCACACAAGGGGTTTGTGACCTGCAATTCATGTTTGTGTTGAACTAACTTCATGGTGGTGGTGAGTAGAAGCGACCCCCTCCTAAAATATTTAGATGTACTGTCGTGCTGGAATGTCAAACTGACCTCTCGGAATTCAGAATTTGAAAAATGAAACACAAGGTTTTTTAACATGTGGTTCTGTGTTCTTCTCCTTTATTTGAATACCAGTGTTTGCCTTGTTTTTGGATGCATTGTTTGTTTGTTCAGTTGGCATAAAAAACGTTTTTTTGTCCTATTTGACTTCCGGTACTTTTAACATGCTCAGGCAAAGTTATCCCCCAAATACAAGATGTGATTCACAGGAAGGTAGGTGCACATTGAAACTTCTGTCAAACATTACAAAGGAAATTCAATTGTTGTCTGTTTTCTTAAAGTCCACAAGTCAAGGCAAATAAAACACACAAATAAATGTCAAAGTAACCAGGCATGGCGTATAACAAAGTACATCTTAATTCACATTTAAATATGCGTAGGAAAGTGGTACTACTATGCACAGCCCCTCAGAGAACATCGAATTCATCCTTTCATCAGAGAAACATCAAATTCATCCTTTCATCAGAGAAACATCGAATTCATCCTTTCATCAGAGAACATTGAATTCATCCTTTCATTCGTACCACAGGATAAAAGGGCTTAAAATCCCACGGATAATAAAACAACTTTTCACATTTGTTTAAATCCCCGGCTGCCCAGTAAAGGACTCGCCAGCAATTGCAGGTTATAGGAATTAAAGTTTGACTGCGATGTGACATCTTCAGACACAACATGGTTGACTTCCTGCTTCAGTGTCCAAAAACTACAGAGACAAGTGGCAGCGTCTGTTTCCTGGTTTTTGTCGGTTCACCGTCCGGGCACAGGAAGCTGGGGCATGATGATGTCAAGATGTTTAGTCTACCTTGTTAGTACTGAGTTTTTACTGTTTTAACTGCTTCATTCAGGTTGTACAACCTAATATGGCTTAAACAGTGTATGCGTTGAAAACAGTAGGGACTCTGTGGTAAGGGAGATTCTAAATTAGCTTTAAAAACTAAACTTACTAAACAAACTAACTCAAAATACAACAGCCGTGCTTACAGCAATTTAAAGTACATCTCACTCATTCACAATACTTGGCAAGTAAATCAAAGGTGCAAAGAATAACATCAAATAAATCACATTTGTTTACAATAATCACTTCAATTTCTGATAGCAAATATTCAGATTTGCTTTAAGTAGGGCAAGTTCTCAACTGGATTTCGATAACTGAACTTGGTCCGACTAGATCATTCTAAGACTTAAGAGAACGGCGACTCCTAGGTCACATGATGACTCCTAGGTCACATGGTGACTCCTAGGTCACATGATGACTCCTAGGTCACATGGTGACTCCTAGGTCACATGGTGACTCCTAGGTCACATGATGACTCCTAGGTCACATGGTGACTCCTAGGTCACATGGTGACTCCTAGGTCACATGGTGACTCCTAGGTCACATGATGACTCCTAGGTCACATGGTGACTCCTAGGTCACATGATGACTCCTAGGTCACATGGTGACTCCTAGGTCACATGATGACTCCTAGGTCACATGATGACTCCTAGGTCACATGGTGACTCCTAGGTCACATGATGACTCCTAGGTCACATGACGACTCCTAGGTCACATGGTTCTCTGTTGAGGTCAAGGGGTTATTTTCACGTCATCAGATCAGTTTTTATTTGTTTTTTAACTGTACAAAAATGTCACATTATGAAATGGTTTTGTTCCCTTTGCCTTGGTGCTACTAAAGGCACTAAACCTTATTTTAAATCGGTAATATAGATATGACATTGATGTGTATAGTTTGAACACTGAGTAAAGGTTAGCAGGATGTGCATGCTCCATCCATGCAGATGGACTGACCTGTTTTTTAAGTTATGGCACTGTGCGTTCGCACAACAGTCTTCCATTCTCACAATCTATTATCTGGTAGGAATGTCATGACAACAAATCAGTAAGTACTATAATTGTTTTCCAACTTCATGCTAAAGACAGGAAAACTAGAACCTGGTGAAGCCACAGCTTAATTCCCTTCTAAGCGTATAGTACACTGAAAAAAACTGAACACAGATCATTAAGGAATGCAGGAAATGTAGGGTCAGTCAAAGCACATGATGGCATCGAAGATGATCAAGATTAAGTCGAACACAGTTTGATATGGGCAGGTGTCCAGCACCTTAAAAAGAAAGAAAATGCCACTTAAATGTAATTAAAGATTTTCTCATTTTCTCTCCATTAAGCTACTTGAGAATGTGAGTGCTTTCTCACAAAATCACAAAAATGTCACAACAGTCCCTTGTTCACTTCACTGGCAACTTGACGGATGACTCGATCTCCCCATATCAAGTATGATATGGTATCTCCCAGTTTGATTTCAATTGCCATTGGATCGTACCATTAGGCACTCGTACAATAAAGTGATCATTTGTAGGCCAGCGTCTACTGATCAATACAACACATGGTGGTCATTTATAATGTTCCCATCTTGTTTTGACTTTGTGAATATAATTGAATACGAGTACTCTAATCAACATTTGTGTGTTAAAAATGACTAACAGTGCCAACCGCCATTTTCCCTTTGTATGAACAAGGTTTCAGCTTGGCTGTACAGTGGAACATTCTAGAAGCTTATGTTCAGAAGGTTAAGACTACACCATCTACAGAAGTAAAGCAAAACAATAATTGATAGTTTCTTGAATGTTCCTGTGAACATTTCAAGAACAAAAATCCTTCCGTACAAGCAAAGTACCAAGGCACCTTCTCCAAAATGTTCAACCCTTTCATCTTTTTTATCTCTGTTTAGTTCAGTGGTTCAAGCGTCTGTTCAAGCCTCAACGTAAACGTCGCCTTTTGGTTCAGTATTTCTGTCTGGACTCTGCAAGGACCCAGTAGGGGCCATCTGCTCCATCTGCCCTCATACAGTATGGAACACGAGGAAGAACCCATCTGAACAGCCCACAGCCACACACACACACATAAGCACGCCCACACACTTTCATTAGAAATTCTCCGAAAGTGTTTAGGGGGGATGGGAGAGGAGGTGTGTCGTCGGGGATGGGGGGGTTGGCATGGGGGGAGTCATTCTAATGCTAAGCGAGGAGAGAGGTGGTGGGGGGTGGGGGTATCACGAGATGGGGGTGGGGTACTGGGAAGGGGAGTGAGGGGCGGTAAAGCCGGGTCTCCAGGGAGGTGTGCATTGTGTATGAACCAACAGATGAACCTCAAAAGCAGAACCCCTCTCTCTCTCGTAGCCCTAAACCTCGTATCCGTCTCTCCGGGCGTCTCCGGGCGTCTCCGTCCTCCTGTCCTACCTCCCCCCGTCCTGATGGGGGCAGTGTCCCACACGCATGCGGAGAGTGCCGCTCTTGTGCAGCTGCCAGAGCTGAACGAACTCCTCGGGCATGGCGTGGAACCCGCTGAAGGGCAGGATGTTGTCGTAGTAATGGTGACTGACAGGCTGTTCGTCCAATCCCACGGAGTAGGGCCAGAACCCGTAGGCCGTCACTTCCTCACACAGTCCCAGGGCCAGGCTGACCAGGAAGAGGCCAGTCGACAGACGCTTGGCGTGGACGCCGCGAGCCTTCCAGAACTTTCCCACGCTCCTGAGGAACTCGGGGTTGGCGAAGAGCATGGTGAGGTTGGAGGAGGTGTCCGCCAGGGCGTAGTACGCTCGCAGGGAGGGGTCGGTCCCTGGTTTCATGGAGAAGGCCGGCATGTAGACGTAGCTGGAGCCGTACACCTTCATGCTCTCCACGAAGGCTTTGCGTGACCACAGAAGGTTCTGGAATCTATAGGGATTGAGACGTGTAGGTCAACATTCACGTGGTCTGTTATGTTTGCTACAGTAAAAACAATTTGATTATCGAAATAATCTTGATTGAATTGATTCAATTACATTGATGCATTCCAGGCTAAATCCAAAGACGTTCTGCCAATGAGGTTCTTTGGACAGACTGATCTTAGACAGTCTAACAGCTTTCTGCTTCCCCTCAGGGTGTGGAAGGGCCAATGTCTTTGTGTGTGTCTTTGTGTGTGTGTCTTTGTGTGTGTGTGTGTCTTTGTGTGTGTGTGTGTCTTTGTGTGTGTGTGTGTGTGTCTGACCAGTACTGTCCTAGTCAGACAAAACCAACAGGAAACAGCTGGTCGATCTCATGTGGAAGAGACAGCATATGCTAGTTGTTAGGGGGATACAAAGGGTCTGTATTTATACATGCAGATACTCAGAAACTCATCAACGCACAGGGAACAAGAGAAGCTACTGATGTCTGTTGAAAGCACAAGGATCTGACAGTGAATAAGACGGTTCTGAAGAGCATAAAGAGAACGATGGTGGAGGGAAAGGAAAGGAATGAGAGGATGAGACCATTAAGATAAGAGGGAAAAAAGATGGCGACCGTTAACAGTAAGGAATCCGCATAATAGAAATAATGAACCAGAGTCAGATTGCTGAGCGGTTAGGGAATCGGGCTATTAATCTGAGGGTTGCCGGTTCGATTCCCGGCCACGCATGTGGCGTTGTGTCCTTGGGCAAGGCACTTCACTGCCCCTCCCCCTGCCTAAGCCCCCCCCTCCGCCCCAGAACCGCCCCTGCCAGGTAGAGCTAGCGTAGCGTACCTCTTCTCGATGATGCTGGGGTTGGCTGTCACCAGGTGGGTCCTGGTCCCCACGTCGTCCAGGTACTGGCGGGACAGAGGAGGGAGGTTACACCTGGGGACAGATGTTGGTGTGTCACTGTAGGTTCATGAAGGGACGTTTTGCTTGACTTTCTTTTAAATCTAAAATAATTGTTCAACCTTTAGATATTTTGTCAACTTTCACACACTTCATTATTTTTATTTTTTTAAGATATTTTTCAAAATACTTTTTTCAAAACATTTTTCAAAATACTTTTTTCAAAACATTTTTCAAAATACTTTTCTCAAAACATATTTTTCAAAATACTTTTCTCAAAACATATTTTTCAAAATACTTTTTTCAAAACACTTTTTTCAAAACATTTTTCAAAACATATTTTTCAAAATATATTTTTCAAAATATATTTTCAAAATATATTTTTCAAAATACTTTTTTCAAAATACTCTTTTCAAAATACTCTTTTCAAAATACTTTTTTCAAAATATCTTTTTCAAAATACTTTTTTCAAAATATCTTTTTCAAAATATATTTTTCAAAATACTTTTTTCAAAATATTCTTTTCAGAATACTTTTTTCAAAATATTCTTTTCAGAATACTTTTTTCAAAATATATTTTTCAAACTTTTACGTTTTTTTTCTAAATGTTTAAATTGTTCGTCATCACACCTGAGCCAAATACAGGTTCCCTCCCTGCTACAGTCTGATATTAATGACTGTAATTTCCGAATGCAAACTTCCAATCTCTTTGGAGTCTTCTGGCTGGACTCAAATATTCTAATCCTATTATTTTCAGTCCTCCCTTTCCCTGGTATTAGCAGAGCTAGTCGGAGCAAGCTATGGGTTGATGCCAGGCTGAAGGAGCTGGAATCACGAGCTTTGTCCTTTAGGCTCAGTGTGGTAATGATTGATTATTTACTGCCTCCTCTTGGGTCTAACCCACTTCACCATCTTCAAAACCAACCACTTCAGAAGCAGTTTGAACCAGTCATCACTCCCGTGTCTGACAGCCCTGCTTACGTCTTAATGTTCCCCTGGTGGCTAGCTGCATTCTTGTGTTTCTGTCTGTACCTCTTCAACCTCATTTGGTTTTTCTGTCTGTACCTCTTCAACCTCATTTGGTTTTTCTGTCTGTACCTCTTCAACCTCATTTGGTTTTTCTGTCTGTACCTCTTCCCCCTCATTTGGTTTTTCTGTCTGCACCTCTTCAACCTCATTTGGTTTTTCTGTCTGCACCTCTTCAACCTCATTTGACACTCCCTGTTTCCCTCCCTTTGTATCACTCTCTTCTCTCTAGTTTCTCTCTCTGTCAGTGAGACAGAGACCGTCTCTGCAAACTCTCTCTTCCCCAAACAGACGTGAAAACATTGTCTCTCAGGATCACAGATGGTTTATGTTCCAGGCCGGTCGTTCCGGCCTGGTTCCCACATTCTGGTCCAGCATGTGGGACTGCCAAGTTCAAATCTGCACGGAGACCAGAGCAGACAGACCTCCCCTTCTCTTCTCCTCTCTCTCTCCCTCCCTCTCTCTCTCTCCCCCTCTCTCTCTTTCTCTCTCTCCCTTTTCCCTCTCTCTCTTCTCTCTCTTACCGAAAGACAAAGTCACCCCCCCTCTCTCTCTTCTCCTCCCTATCCTCTCTCTGTCCTCCTCTCTCTCCCTCTCTCTCCCCCTCTCCCCCTCTCTCTCCCTTTTCCCTCTCTCTCTTCTCTCTCTTACCGAAAGACAAAGTCGGCCTGGTCGATGTCGCGTCCACAGCCACTGTGTTTCAGGACGCCCCCGTTCCCTACCACGGCACACTTCTTCAGGGGCAGCGGCAGAGGTGTCCGCTGAGGAGACAGGAAGTGACATACACGCGTCACGGGGGAAGAGACAGGAAGTGACATACACACGTCACGGGGGAAGACGCATCACAGACATCCGGCATCGCTCTATAGCCATCTGGGAGTGTTCCAACAGAGGAGGGTGTGTGTGATCTTAGCACTGAGGAGATGAACAGCATATACCGTAGAGACGTTCATTGTCTTCATGTTAACTACACTTGTAGTGGCAGTTTTCAGTTCATCCTTTTGTTTCCTAGTTTGCTACTACTGGTGGTTGAGGTTTGTGTCAAGTCACTCACACACTCATAACAGCAACAAGAAATATGAATGAACTTGAGACTAAATCTCTCCTACAACACTTATCAAATTGCTCCACATGTTGCACACATGTTGCTAAGAGATAAGATGATGTTGTTGATTTGTGAGGCCCTCTGCCTCAGACGTGTGTGTGTGTGTGTGTGTGTGTTTAGCAGGTTAGTACTTGGTGTACAGAGTCGGCGAGATAGACATACCAATGGATACATGGAAACAACTGCACTCATTATTCCCCTTGGAACACCACACACACACACACACACACCACACACACTCACACACACACACACACACACACACACACACACACACACACACACACACACACACACACGTCTGTGTGTGCCCTGGGTCTCCGCTGGAGCGTGAAAGAGAGTTGAGCCAGGAGACACACTCCCCAGCTCACAGGGTGGAGCTTAGACGGGACCCTGACAGAGCAGGTCGTGGTTGCAGTGGGGACAGTAATTTGTGTTACACATATGGTCGGGTCATTCACTCATTCACTGGTCATCATACTTATTTTTCTCCACATACTTTTAAGTTGTTAGCCATGTTTTTATTTATCAACGCAATCCAGGTATGAAATAAACCCTAGGGACTTCATGGTGCAAATGAGGGAACTAAAACAATAATTAAGATAAGAGCTGATGAGAACAGTCTCGCTGTGATCAAAGCATCTCAATTAGACAGCCAACCCGTTATTGGCCCAGTTCTTTCAAAGTGGGCACTGCCAGTTTCCACTGTGTGGTCAGAAGGTCCTTGTGTCTGAGCCTGTGAGCTTGGAAGGCACAGCCGGAAGCTAGGAAGGCACAGCCGGTCCCTGTTATCACGGCTGGCCGTAGCAAAGCAGACCTCCAATCAGCATCCTGGCACAAACTGGAAGGTAAGTGAAGGAGCGGCACAGTGCCAAAATCTGAATGGGGAAATGAAAATGTGTGTGTGTGTGTGTGTGTGTGTGTGTGTGTGTGTGTGTGTGTGTTTGTGTGTTTGTGAGGGTTGGGAGTGGTGCAAAATTCTCCTCTGTGTTTTAAGCAGGCAGTGAAGGAGGCCTCCTGGTGTGTGTGTGTGTGACTGGACAAGAGAAGGAGAGAGAGAGAGAGAGAGAGAGAGAGAGAGAGAGAGAGAGAGAGAGAGAGAGAGAGAGAGAGAGAGAGAGAAGAGATAGAGCACAGGAGGGATAATTTCTAAGCTTTTAATTGGGGGGAAAAAACAACAAGAAAGAAAGAACATTCTCTATTAAGTCTCTATTGTCAGGGTGTCTGTAGGCAGTGGGCATCTAATCAACCAAGAGGTCACGACACATTGAGGACAATTGTTGTCTTTCCGTTCTCATTACGGCACTCTCTCTCCCTTTGTCCTCTCTCTTTCTCTCTCTCTGCACTCTGTGTCTGTCTCTCTCTCTCTTTCTCTCTCTCACTCTCTCTGAAAAATGGCTGATGTTGAGGTTTTTTCTGGCCACGCTCATCTCTCATCCATCCACACATCAAGGCACCATCAAACCCCCCCCCCATCCCCATCCGCGCACACACACACACAACCCTCAACCATACACACACATGTATATACATAAATATATGTATACTGTAAATATACATATATTATATATTTGACATAAACATGCTTATTGAGGCCAGGACCTACCTGTACAAAGAGAGGGATGTCTCGTTGTTGACGGTGTGTGAGTGGTACAGCTCTCCATCATACCACAGCACCTTCCCCATGGGAGAGTTCTCTTTGGTCACGGAAAACATCCTTCTTGGCTCACAACATTCAGTCAGTAGCTTCCTGTGAAACAGGAAGTAGAATGACAGCGGGGGTCGTTATGACAACATCATGAGGCCCACTGTGTGGATTTGGGGGAAGTAATTTAAATAATTTAAATAAATAATTTGGTTAAATAATACGTGATTGTGCAGGGAAATCATTCTGGGAAATGCATTTGCAATCTCTCTTGACCTAAATCACAGTTTTAATGTAATATTGAGATCGTTTCACAGAAAGTGTGGCCTGTTTTAGGAGGCTTACTCATCTCCAATTTAGGAATCTAGCACAGTTTCAATATATCAAAAACACCGTAAATAACAGAGCTACAGAGCAAAGTTCTGCATCTTCTAAATGAATAGCCTAAAGTAAATATCGATATATCAGCGAGATTCTGTTACCAGATCCACTTGCGAGTCTGGTAACCATGGACACACAACCCTATAGTTTCAGGGCAACCTTCAAAACTTGTGTCTAATCTGTGCATCCTTTCAAACACACTGCGATGACATTAATCTGAAGCTTTTATTCCGCAGGTGTGGCGTTCAGCGCATTATTGTAATAGGCTTTCCCTCCTGCTTTGTCTGTGCTGCTATTGCATGGAAATACGATTTGATTAGATGAATCTACCCCCCAGCGTGCCCTAGAGATCCAGTGATCCGAACGGGGAGACAGGTGGATTACTTTTGGAAACCAAATAAAAATGTCAAGAAAAACTAATAATAATAATAATACATTTAACTACAAAGCAAAATATTTTTTATTAATCAAATAATAAATGACCATAGTTCGATATGGTTTACCAAATACATAGGGCTACTCATTAATAAAATATAAATTGTGAAAAACTTGTTTTTTTTATCGGATAACATTATAACGGAAAATGAAGGGGACCCCACCTGTACAGATCTATGCCTGTCTGGTTCTTCTGCCATACTTGTCCCTGTCGCAAAACCTCGTCCACAATCTCTTTATCACCGGGGAGTCTGTACACCGGGAAAATGTATAGCCAGCAGAGCACCAGTACACACAGAGCGACCCAAACCGAAAGCTTGCTCTTGTGGCATTTCACCAACATCTTTCTTGCGTGTGCCCGAACCACAATCGGCCCATTCAAATGAATTTAATCTGGTCAAAAACGCCGTTGGCTTCGTTGTGAAGTGGCCTCTCCGTTAGCGAGCCTGCGTGGGAGCTTCTATTTAGAGATTGAACGTCATACTGTCTCATTTTGAAGGGTGGACAATGAATGGAAATGTTTAACCCAGATTCTTCCGCGCGTTGAATTCCTTAATATTGCGCACAGCCGCTTCTCATATCAATGCCTGAACATGCTCCGAAGCCTGTAGTGCCGTTATCCGTGCGCCACATAGGCTACATGAACCTAAACACGATGTCTGCCGTGGGTTGCTGGAATCCTCTGCTTTCGTCTTGCTGCATCACCACCGACCTCCTCTGCATCCCCTCCGTGTCCACCGCAGTCATCCACCTCGCCACCACCGGTCTAGTGAGAAATCTCTGGCCTGTCTCAGAAGCAAACTCATCCCTTTTTTCGGTCTCTAACAGTTCACAGTCTGCCGGTCCGTTCTCTGCAACCAGCTATCCCCCCCTCCTTTCCTCTCCTTTCTCCTTGTGTTAGCGGGTGGGATTTTGGGGCCGTTGCAAGTGTTGTCTGCCCGCAAACCATTGAGTGTCTTTCTCTCTCTCTCTCTCTCTCCCCCACTCCCTCCTCCTCTCTGAACGTCCCCCTTTCTGTATCTGTAGAACAAAGTGCTTCTTGTCCTGCTGAGTGGCTGCATGTGCTTCATGCGCCGCTTGCGTTGGCTGTCGTTGTACGGTGAAAGGCTGCCCCCTTTTGAGGCCGGTCACCGACGGCAGCGGGGACCAGGTAGACGTTTGGCAGACTCTTGGACGAGGCAAATGGCTGGAGGGTTTTCTGCTGGACATTGCAGCCACAAAATCTACCATTAATGAAGTGTAAAATACCTTATTGTGTTATCTCGGTTTGAACTCTGAATATAGACGGAGTTTCCCCAGGCCACTTGTGTGCAGACTGGACAGGATATTGCGTTGCATGCCATCTTGTGGTCAAAATATACTAATATAAAAAGGGGTGGGGAACGCATGGCCAGTAAAAAAAAAGAAGAAAAAACGCGCTTTATATGTGGCTTTGGGTGAAGCGTTTGCTAGATGGATAAAATGTCAACAACCCTTTCGAAATTGTTTTTTTTTACGTGTTAAAACTCTGTCTCCATCTTGTGGGCTGTTTATAAAATACACGATCGAGTTTTGTACAAAGGGGTAAGACAAAACATCACTGGCCAGAATAGACCATTTGGTCAAGTTGGCGTGCAGTAAAAACAACAACAACAACACAACTGTTACGTCACAAGCAAACACAAAAAAAAATCGAGATTCAATTCCGATTCGAACACCATCTTCCTTCTCCTCACATCAACTGACCAAACACAGACCTTTCACAACTGACCAAACACATTGCTTTCTGCACTACAGTACTGCATCTTGTACATTTGTATTTTTTGTCAAATTTGTATTTTTGGTATTTTTATATTGTAAATTAGGCAACTCATATTTTATGGTATATTTTATTTTAATTCGAATTCAACTTTAGTATAGATAGTATAGATATATAGTTTAGATATTTAGTATAGATAGTCCACATATTTAAATTTAAGGCTACTATATGTTTATTGTATGCACCTTCCTGCCAAAGCAAATTCCTTGTCTGTGCAAACTTTCATGGCCAATAAATCCCTTTCTGATTCTGGAGTCAGAAGGCTCTGTCCCAATCCACCTCTGGATGTATCTGCCAGGTTAGCCTGCATGCTAACGCTATGCTATTCACTAATGCAGACTGATATATTTAGTATGGGTTGCCGTGACTGATGGGGTATGCGTGCCATGCCAGGCCCCTGCCCTTGCCACCCCTGTGGGGAAACCCTGCGCAGGACCAAGGGCAGACACCAGGGCGGAGATACCCCCCTGACAGAGCGCTTCAACTGAGACAGCTGTTACAAACAGCCATGAAACACAGGGGGGGGCCATTGTTAGACCTGCACTGTGTGTGTGTGTGTGTGGAGTGTGTGTGTGTGGAGTGTGAGAGTCTTTGTCACATTCATAAACAACTAAAAATAACATCAAAAGCAAACCAAGCCTGTGCTGAAAACGACCCGTTGGCACATTTTAAAAGGTCATGGTTTGATGTGTTGTGGACTTTGCTTTAAATCCCTGTTAGGTTCAAGACGCGTCCTACTGTACTTTACAGTGGCAACTGTGAAAACGAATAAGTCTCAGAGAACAGGTGGCGATAATCTCTGGGTCAACCATTACGGCCAGGGGGGCATGTCCTCACAAACCCATCGTCTCTCCGTGTGTCCTGTCAGTCAGATCTCTCTCCCCTCCAACCTGAATCCAGTTCGGTTGATTTGATCCACGAGCGTTTCAGGGGAGACCTGCGGTACCACTGCATTGAGTTGTCAGCTTCCTATACGAAACAGTAACGACAGTAGAAAGTGCATGGTGAACAAGTCTAAGATAGCTGTGTCAGATTGTGTTTGTGTGAGAGAGCAATGTGTGCGGCAGAGAGAGAGAGAGAGTATGTGTGTTTGAGTGTGTGTGAGCTTGTTGGTGAGCGGAGGAAAAGGAGGGGTTTAGGCTGCAGCAGAAATAGCTCCTCCACCTGCTGAGGATCACAGGCAACGATGACAGAACATTTGTTTTACCCTCCATCACTCCCCCATATTGTTAATCTCTCCCGCTACCTCTCTCCTACTACCCCCTTCCAACTACCCCTACCCCACTACACCTCTCCTGCTACCCCCTTCCAACTACCACCCTCCAACTACCCCCTTCCACTACTTCTCTACACCTCTCCTGCTACCCCCGTCCTACTACCCCTCTACACCTCTCCTGTCACCCCTCTGCTGCTGCCTCTCCAACTACCCCTCTACACCTCTCCTGTTACCCCTCTCCTGCTACCCCCTCCCACCACCCCTCTACACCTCTCCTGTCACCCCTCTGCTGCTGCCTCTCTTCAACTACCACTCAATCCTTCTCCTACTACCTCTCTACCCCCTCCCACTTCCCCCGTTCAATAACAGGGTGGTATAACAGCACTCTGACTCACAAAATAAAGAGTGATACTGCATACACCGTTACGCTACGTGATAAACCCTTTTCAATAGTCAACCTGTTTCCTACGTTATTAACAGATTAGCAGTGTGCCATAGACAGCTGACTCATGTCACAGGTTGTTTGCTGGTTAGAGAGGGTGTAGGAAAACACTCTTTGCCCTCCTGTTTCCTGTTTTCTGTGAGCTGACTGAATGTGTGAAGACAGGCAGAGGCAGGGGAGTTGAGACTGTGGAGGAGGTTCTAAAAGCATCGCTGTGTCATGTGGTGACAGGCTGACATACCCGGCGTCCTCCTCATTATCGCATGTTTTATTACCTGTCTGAAGGAGAGAGCACGGACCCCTGGGAGCACCTGGGTGGATCACAAACACTGGTCTGGTTAGACCAGGTAAGAGAGAGATCAGGTGAGAGAGAGACCAGGTGAGAGAGAGATCAGGTGAGAGAGAGATCAGGTGAGAGAGAGACCAGGTGAGAGAGAGACCAGGTGAGAGAGAGATCAGGTGAGAGAGAGACCAGGTGAGAGAGAGATCAGGTGAGAGAGAGATCAGGTGAGAGAGAGATCAGGTGAGAGAGAGATCAGGTGAGAGAGAGACCAGGTGAGAGAGAGACCAGGTGAGAGAGAGATCAGGTGAGAGAGAGATCAGGTGAGAGAGAGACCAGGTGAGAGAGAGATCAGGTGAGAGAGAGACCAGGTGAGAGAGAGACCAGGTGAGAGAGAGATCAGGTGAGAGAGAGATCACGTGAGAGAGAGACCAGGTGAGAGAGAGATCAGGTGAGAGAGAGACCAGGTGAGAGAGAGATCAGGTGAGAGAGAGATCAGGTGAGAGAGAGACCAGGTGAGAGAGAGACCAGGTGAGAGAGAGATCAGGTGAGAGAGAGACCAGGTGAGAGAGAGACCAGGTGAGAGAGAGATCAGGTGAGAGAGAGACTAGGTGAGAGAGAGATCAGGTGAGAAAGAGACCAGGTGAGAGAGAGACCAGGTGAGAGAGAGACCAGGTGAGAGAGAGATCAAGTGAGAGAGACCAGGTGAGAGAGAGATCAGGTGAGAGAGAGACCAGGTGAGAGAGAGATCAGGTGAGAGAGAGATCAGGTGAGAGAGAGACCAGGTGAGAGAGAGATCAGGTGAGAGAGAGACCAGGTGAGAGAGAGACCAGGTGAGAGAGAGACCAGGTGAGAGAGAGACCAGGTGAGAGAGAGAGATCAGGTGAGAGAGAAGTTTTAGTTTTTTATTAATTCAGTGTTTTACTTTTCTTATTGGTTGAAGTTGTTTATTATTCTAGATTTTTAGAAATTCCAAAAAAAAACAATTTGAACTTTTTTTTCTTTTTTTTACAAAGGTTGACATAGGTCTATGTAAGCCTACACACATACATGTTACACTTGTCAATCTTTGTAAAAGCTGCCAGACATAAAAAATGTTCTTAAAATACATGGCCTTACCCTAACAGGACCCACGTTCACTACTGCCTGAAAGTGAATCTGCTTGCAGCAGTAACTGTGACATAAGAGCGTCATTAAATATAAAGCTGTCATTTTATGATGCGTCTGAATTCCAGTCTTGCCCCACAACACCTGTGTGAAGCAACAGGAGCTTGTTGTCTCTGACGACGCCATAACGGCTGGTCATGAGGTATTATTACATTTCTCCAGCTTTGTCTTTGGAGGTGATGTTTCATCCATGGCATCCCGCCAGCACATTCTTGGGGCCCCAACTCTATAACTGCTGTCCGCTCTCCGAGCTGCCCACACAAAACCCTCCCATTGTCTCCAGCCTCTGTTGTTTCACAGGCTTCACCGAGTCACCAAGTTCCAGGTAATTCAAATTGGTTTATTTAAACTATCTTTTGAGTTTTTCTCTCATGAAGTAACTTGAGTTGATTTACATTGAAAGTATAATGTGTTTTATGATGTTTGGGTGTCGTGATTTCAGGATTGTTTCAGGGTCAGGTAATTAAAAAAGGCTTGTGACTTGAAACGTCAGTTGAGCCGTAGAAGAACAGCTTTATAAATTCAATTTTTCCTCCTTCCAAGGTTTCAAAATGGCTGATGAGTGAGTATTGTGATCTGAGACAATAGGCCTGCTTGTAAATTAATAATGCACATATCTTGTTATTTCTTCAATGTTGCTTTCTTAATACGTGCCAGAGTGTTTTAAAATAAGTTTACTTTATGTAACAAAACAGTGGACCTATTGTCTTGAGATGACCAGCCATTTGAGTTTTTCAACCACAAGTTGTACGATGTAACAGCTTTCGAATATTATACTTTTCAAGTAGTTTATTAGTAACAACAGCTTTTAAAATGTTCTGTAAGTCTTTCTCATAACAGCATTTGAAATGAATATTCTACAGTGGCAATAGTAACAGCTTTTGATATGGATCTTGTGATTAATATAATCCCTAACAATTCCGTCGAGCTGTTGTTAGTCATTGTAAACTAAACCAAAAGATGCTGATACCAGCAGAGGGACTTGATGCTGTTGTGTCCTTGTTTTAATCCCTGTGTCCAAGGAGGACCGAACCTGGAGTCTCAATGGCAACTGCTCGTATTAAAATTACTTTGTTCCTCAATAGGGTTACAGAAAATGTTTACACTAACATATGTATATGTCTGTTTCTCTCAATGTTTGTTTGTATCGTTTGTTTGTCCATTTTTGTGTATTTCCATAAACATTTTATATTTGCAGAGAGGTAAGTCATTTTTATTTTATACATTCAATTTAACATGTATTCCTGCCATGTTTGATATGTTGTATTGGAACATTGACTGTGATCCACGAATCAGAACTAGGTTCATTCAATTCTCTTTTATATAACTCTCCACAATACTAGTTCTCATAAATATGCGCATTGTCAATATTTTAACCTGTCCTTACGTTTTCACCAATGTAGGAAGTTTACCATCCCCCCAAAGCAATGAATGCGAAAATGGACAAGGTGAGCGAGCTGTGATTTAAATTGTTTATTCTCTCCAACTGAAAGAGACGTGACACAGCCGCGTGCCGTGGTGGTGCCATGGCACGCGGGCAAGGTCAGGAAGGTTGGCACTTCACCGTTATCGTCTGTTAAGCTGCTGAGGGCCTGCATTGTCGAAAGTTTTTCCTCTGAGTATTTGCTAATAATAATCCTCCTCCCTCTGTATCTCCATTGCTGACTGAACAGGGATTATAGTGTAAAGCTATATCTGAAAAAACTACTTTAGTAACTACTAAGTTACTCAATATACAATCATTTATAGTTTCAACCCTAAACTTAATCATTGAGACTGCTGCAATGTGAGATTGTTAGTTGTAAAAAGTTATGTTTTCGTTACATTGACATGACTGACGTTTTGTTTCGTCAACAGCCGAAGTCGAAGATTTCGGCTTCGCGCAAACTCTCCCTCAAAGTGAGTCACCATAACAATCCTGGGAAAAGGGTTCTTCGTAATTAACTGGAAATATTTAGACTGGACAAATCCCACTTTCTCTGGAACACGCCTACTTTGAACCATCCTCTTCTTATCCAATCAGATCCTGCTCCTGACCAGGGCGATGGAAGAACTGGAGAAGGAGATTCAGGACAGGGACGACGAAAAAGTGCGCTACATCGGAGAGAAACTGCCCCCTCTGCAGCTCTCTGGATTGTCATTGGAGGAGCTCCAGGTGATTGACAAGGGAGCCAACCAACCAAGTCAACACATAGTTAAGCCCTCCAAAAGGATTGAATGAATGATTACTGACGCCATGATATGTTTCACGTGTGTTTCCATAGGCTCTATGCAAACAGCTTCATGGAAAGATTGATGTGGTGGATGAGGAGAGATATGACTGTGAAGCCAAAGTGAACAAGCACAATAAAGATGTAAGTCTTCGACCGAACACCCCCATTGTTGGATTCAGCATTGGCTATCTAATCACAAAAGCTACCATCATATAGCACCCGGTATCCGTTAACCTATTTATGTGTATTTGTGTCTATTCACTCCTTCATCGAAATCGTAAAAATCCTCATGGAACCAACAAAGATCCACGAGTTGAAACTGAAGGTTCAGGATCTGGGGGGGAAGTTCAAGAAGCCGGCGCTCAGGAAAGTGCGCGTCTCTGCGGACGAGATGATGAGAGCACTGCTCGGCTCCAAACACAAGGGCTCAATGGACCTGAGAGCCAACCTCAAGTCTGTCAAGAAGGAGGACGTCAAACAAGGAGACAAGGTAGGGGAGACTGGGGACGGCGCAACAAGGGACGGTTGCAACAAGTCTTATTCCTCCAATCAGGAACATGCTAGAGTGATGACACTCATACTGCACATGCATAGTTAAACCCTAACCCTAACGTCAAACAAGGAGACAAGGTACTCGCGCGCGGCAGAGAATCTAACCGTCAAGTTGTAAAAGGTTTCGTTTGTGTTTAGACGCCACATTTGAGGTGGTATCTGAACACGCTGGGTTTTGTCGTTGCTAGAGACAAAACATGTTTATCCTCTCACCTCTCTTAGGTTTCGACTTCTGAGGTGGGTGACTGGCGTAAGAACGTGGAGGCCATGTCAGGTATGGAAGGCCGAAAGAAGATGTTTGACGCCAGCGGCCAGTAAGCCCTGCGGAAGTCCGACACGAAGGTGAACGAGAGAGGAAGTGACGCAGAGAGGACGATTTTTTAAGCGAGTAGTTTTTTCCTAACATATGGTTATTTGCAACAATTATAACCATATACTTGCCAAATGCGCATGTTTTAGCATGTCATCATTAATTGGAATCTGTTTAAACAACATTTTATTAAGGTCCATCATATTTTTATGATTTATTTTCATAATTCATAAGTCTGTTACTCAACTCACCACACCCTTGAGTGACAGAAAATGTCAGCAGGGAAGATAAGATAATGATTATTAAGTTTCTTAGTCCCATTTAGGTTTTATGTGGTTTATTGTGTCACACCAAGAACTTTACCAAAAACGTAATGTCAATCCATAGGCAGACTGACACTGTTAACGGTTATGAATACCATTTGAGAATTCCATTTGAGAATTCCATTTGTGAATTCCATTTGTGAATTCCATTTGTGAATTCCATCATATATGAATCGGTGCAACTGCAAAATGTAAAGCTATCTTGAATGCATGTAAATGCCATTTTGTCATAAACAACAAATCATGTGGCACCAAAACTCACTTAAAACGATAGACAATAATATAAACTTGTAATAGGTATTTATAATGACGTATTGTATGTTTTATTATGCAGATTTAAATAAATGGCCAAATATGGTTACAGTTATAGGTTTGTCACGGGAATCTCCAAATGTTTTTTCTTCATAACACCAATTGTGTAGTCTGGACGGGAAGAGTAGGAATCTATGGATTGATAGATATAGATTATAGATTATATAACTGAGAGAGATATAGATTATATATCTATCAATAGAGGGGTTGATGAAAGTTAAGAAAGTAAAACATATTTTTAAAAACCCTGATGAACTTTCCAAATGAAAACAGGCATGGAAAAAGTTAAAAATATAACAATACTGCTTTGAGAGTGCAGACAATACATTCAAACCCCAAGGTTCGCTCCGTCATTCTCTCTCGTGGATTCATATCGCTCTTGCCATGGAAGTACTTATCAATATGCTAATTCATTTCACAGAAACACAACAACGCAGCCTGAGAAACGACAACGTTCAGCCGAACGACAGGCGGATGATTGGGTAAAACAAATGCGTTTCTGTCACTTTTCAACAGATGGTAAATCTTCCACACGGTTCCCTCACATCCTCCGTGTTTATATTTAGAGGCTGTTGTTCTCCGTGGCTTTACTCAACCTTGAACAGAAACAACAATGAAGCCAAAAAGGAGTCTGGCTTTCGTCCCTCTCTGTCAAGTCAAATGTCAAATGCGGAATATGAAAGGCATACAGGAGGCCAACAATAGTTTGCGGTCCTGCTGGAGATATGAAGCGAGTGTTGGAGTGAGTGTGCGGTGACGGGACGGGGGGGGGTAGGTGTGTGTACGGACGTGTTGACAGGTTTATGACTTGCCCAAAGTTGCGCTATGCTTGAGGGCCTCTCCACCAACGGTCTATTCACAGGGGGTTCTCTGCAGGTTTCTAATGAATGCTTCCCACATGCCTTCCGTCCTAATGCGCCTGGGTTTGAACGTGTGTGTGTACGTGTGTCTCTGTCTGTGTGTGTGTGTGTGTGTGTACGTGTCGGGTTGTGTTCTGGTGTGTGTGTGTGTTGTGAGTGTGTGTGTACGTGGTCTCTGTCTGTGTGTCTGTGTGGTTTGTGGTGGTGAGTGTGTGTACGTGTTCTCTGTCTGTGTGTGAGGTGTGTGTGAGTGTGTGTGTAAGTGTGTCTCTGTCTGTGTGTGTGAGTGTGCGTTACGTGTGTCTCTGTCTGTGTGGTGTGAGTTGGTGTGTGAGTGTGATGTGTGTACGTGTGTCTCTGTCTGTGTGTCTGTGTTGTGTTGTGTGTGTGTTTGTGTGTGTAAGTTTGTTCTGTTGTGTGTGTGTGTGTGTGTGGTGTTTGTGAGTGACAAGCTTGTGTAGCCATGCTGATAAGATGAAAAGTACATTCCCTGGCTGTCCTTGTTATAACCTTTTCAACGTGACCCAGGAACCTTTCATATCACACAACACCATTAAAATAACACAGTGACAAGTGATTTAAGGGGTGTGTTCCACAAGCCTAAAGCCTCAGATTGCGTTGCGTCGAACTGTAATCACGGGTCGCAGCCACATGATGGCAGTCTGCAGTTGTGTTAGGCACTGGGCTTCTTTAGGTATCACTGCAGAGAACACTGCAATAAAATAACTAAATACAGTGTGTGGTGTGTGTGTCTGTGTGTGTGTGTGTGTCTGTCTGTGTGTGTGTTTGTCTGTGTGTGTGTGTCTGTCTGTGTGTGTATTTGTCTGTGTGTGTGTGTCTGTCTGTGTGTGTGTTTGTCTGTGTGTGTGTGTGTGTCAGGTCTGTATCTCTAGGGGTTGAAAAAAACGGATTTCCTGAATGTGGGGTGGAGCCTGACAAATAAACAATTACATGAGAAACCTGGGGTTTAATTTAACAATGCAATGACCCCCAAAAGTTCAAATGAGAGATTTACTCTCCCATGAATACTGGAGTTTAGTGTACACTTTGTGTATGTGTGTGTGTGTGAATGTGTGAGTGAGAGAGTAAGAGAAAGAAAGAGAGAAGGAGAGAGAAAGAGAGTACAGGTGTGTGTTGCATGAGTAAACTTGAGTAAACTGAACATGATTGATGACATCAATAACTGGAAATATGATTAAGCTTTTCATCAGCAGTTGGGATGTCAGGGGAGAAGAGAGAGAGTGGGTAACCTGATTCCCACACAAAGGGTTCATATAAACACAAGAAGAAGAAATCACTCAGGATCCCTTTAACTGTTTAGATTCACAGCATGGATGATACAGGCCATCACATCCTAAATACTTTCCAGTGTCAATTCATGAATTTCAAAGATATGGATGAAGTTTTTGAACTCATACTTAGGGATGCTTGAGATGTGTGTGTATGAGATACAGAGAGAAGGGGCACGTGCGTGTGTACTAGTGTGTGTGTGAGTGTGAGAGAGAGAGAGAGAGAGAGAGAGAGAGAGGGAGAGAGAGAGAGAGGGAGACGTAGAGGGAGAGGGAGAGGCACAGAGAGGAGAGAGAGGGAGAGGGAGAGGGAGAGGGAGAGGGAGAGGGAGAGGGAGAGGGAGAGGGAGAGGGAGAGGGAGAGGGAGAGGGAGAGGGAGAGGGAGAGGGAGAGGGAGAGGGAGAGGGAGAGGGCACAGAGGGAGAGGGCACGAGGAGAGCAGAGGAGAGGGAGAGGGAGAGGGAGAGGGAGAGGGAGAGGGAGAGGGAGAGGGAGAGGGAGAGGGAGAGGGAGAGAGGGAGAGGGAGAGGGAGCCTGGGTTTCTCAAGAGCGGTTTCTGTGCTGTTTCATCAGTGAAGGCAGCGGGAAGCTGGTGTCAGAGGGGACCGCGTTCTGATCGAGTCTGTCACACCCACAGGTGTCCAACCCCTGTCATCTGCAGTTCTACTGCAGGGGTGTGTGTCGGAGAACCCCCTAGAGATCTCCAGGGTACTAAGGACATCTTTTGAGGTGGGAGGAACTGAACCCAGTTTACAGATGGCTGTGTCTGTATGCGTGTATGTGTGCGTTTGTGTGTGTGGATGGGTGTGTGTGTGCCTGTGTGTGTGTCTGCCTGCCTCTATTTGCATGAGAGACGCAAGTAAGCATTCATTATTAAAGATGGTAAACACCAGATAGTGAGTTTAATCATTCCATATTGACCTTCCCCTTCTAATGGCTTGTCCTGTAATCAGTGGTTGGAAACAGCTGCCAGATTCACTTCTCTACAGTATTTATCACATGACTCTGTTTCGACTTGGACCGAGGCCAATACTCTAACCACTAAGCCGCGGACCCAGACTCACAAACCAGCAAGGACCAGGGATTCTCCTTTACATGCATTTAGTATAGGGGTCAGCGGCTTAGCGGTTAGAGTCTGGCTACTAATCAGAAGGTTGTTGGTTCGATTCCCGGCAATGCCATGACGTTGTGTCCTTGGGCAAGGCAATTCACCCTACTTGCCTCTGGGAGAGTGTGCCTGTGTAAGTCGCTCTGGATAAAAGCGTCTGCTAAATGACTAAATGTAAATGTCTAAATGTAGTATACAGGGGAAAAAATAAGACACTAACACACACAAACCCTTTCCTTGGGCCTCTGGCTCCATATGGTGTCCATGGTGACCTAGGAAAATAGAACTACATTTCCCAGAACCCTGCCACTATGTTTTACCGCAAATATGCACCATATTTGTAGTCCATATAAGTTCACTATGTTTATAACAGACGTTTAAATGTTGACTTTGCGGGCACTGATATATTTAGTCTCTGTCTACATGCATTGCTGACTGGCTGTGTCTGTGACCCTGCAACATTACAAACCAACGCTGGCCTTCCTCTCTGAAAGGCACAGGCAGCATTTTCTCTCCCTTCCCCCTCTCCTGGTGTTTAGGAGGTAATCTGCCTGGCGTCTTGACCATGCCCCCAACCGCCCTCCACCCTCCGCCCCTCATTGATCGCTCTAAGGCCGGGGATGGGCAGGGGGAGGGGGGGAAAGGTATCGACCTGTACAAGAGAGGCACGGGAGGTCAACGAGATGCATCCATTAAAGATTTCTCCCCACGTTTATCAGAGGACAGTATGAATGATGGAGCCTAAGAGGGGGGTCGATAAAGACCTACCTCTGTAACGATCGCGTCTCAGCAATTTCATAGATGGCAGAGAATCAACAGTGTATTTCTTCATGGACTTATTTATAACGACTATAAATTTGGAGGGAAATTACAGCATGTGTGATACTACGATACCCAATCCGACCTTTGACCCCTAATCGCGACCTGACCTGCGAATGAACCCACAAACAGACCAGCAACCAGACGTCACAGGAAAAACAAGTGGTTTTCTGAGGTGGTCTTGACTCTCACGGGCATTTGCTGAGTCATTTTTGAGGTAAGTAGTTGCTAGGAAAATATTCATGTTGTGAGCTACAGTGTCCTGCTTCTCTCCTTCACAACAACAACCTCTGACCTCACTACAGCCAATAGGGAGCAAGGATGATGCAGGCCGTGTTCATAACCGGTGAGTCATCTTAAGATCTAACGAGGTCTTAACACAGGCATTTGAAAGAAGCCAAAACCAAAAAAAAGAATGTCTCCTTGACGAGGCCTATAATGGTTTGGGAGTTTACATAAAGTTGCACCGTTCCAAACTCTGGATCGATTCATGTCTCTAAATATTGGGAGGAATAGCAAAAGAAGGAAGCAATTCTGTAGAGTCCTTGTCGGGGGGGAGATATATTCAAGGTGGCTACTAGACAGCATTCATTCTAGTGAGTGGGTATTGAAATATGCGCTTCAAAATAATTCCACAGGGAGGGACGGAACGGTGGGGACAGCCAACAGTCTAGAACCTTGAACTTTTTATGCATTTTTGCTGATAATTAATACAGAGCTGGGAGGGACAGATAGAAAGATGAATAGAAAGAAGGAGAGGCAGAGAGAAAGAGAGTGAGAACGAAATATGAATTATTGAGTTAATTGCTGTATTCTTATGAACAAATACGTCTATGGGTGACACTAACGTTCTGAGCACGCCAAATACTGCGGGAATCAAACAGTAAACACGCCAGATGCCATCAAAACCAATCCAAGGAACTGTCAGACTGATGTATTTTATACATTTTGCACGACAAAATTAAGCTGTGTAATGAGTGTTAATAATTCAAAGTAGATTCAATTATGACATTCCACCTCTTATCTCATGATGGGAGAATGCCTCCTGAGGCGATTTCACTCATAAAACCAGACAATACTTCTAGCCTACAAATTCTTTATTTGATAGAGGACCACACAATGTTGAAATAGACATTTTTTATATCGAACAAACGTCCATTACTAGGTAGATATTTCGCATCTGAGGTAAAAGCATCCATTCTCTAATAATCTAATATAGCCTAGGCCTACTGACTTTCAACCAAATCTCAAGGGTTGTAGGATAACCTTCTTCATCCAACACCACATCACACCGAATCGTCAGAAAGGCAGTTGGCGGCAGTTGGCGAGAAAGGTGGGTTTTACCTCTCCCTGTGGTACATCATGAGTGTGACTATAGGTCGCTAGACACACACAGTGGGCCATCCCAAGTGGAGTTCCCAAACTAGACGTCATATTTGGCTCCAATACCCAAGAAAAGTAAAATAAATAATAATTAAAAAATTAAAAAAATGCTGGAAAAAAACGTCAGCCATCCCTTTTAAGCCTCCTCTCCCGCACCACGTTTCGCTAGTCTGTCGAGGCAGCAATTTGTCACTCTGCGGCGGCCATATGGAACGAGGGACCCGGCTGCACTCTCATTGGCTCGCTGTCGCCGGCCTAATCTTTCACAGAGTTACAAGGTCAGGCTGTTTTATGGTTTTCCCCTCAGGTGTTGTATGGAACTGGGAGTTTCTGTTATTCTAACTATCTGCAAGTGGATGTGGTTGATGCAGCAAATTGTCTATATAGCCTACTTGTTTTGGAAGTGAATTGAAGATACTAGGTTGGCTTTGACGCTGATTAATAGTAATTCACGGTCACAACTGAAGGGGAATGGAACCGTTGGAGCTAGAAATGACAGGGCTGGAATAACTAATGCATTTTAATGAAGACATTGGCTTTAGTGACATAAAGCTGGTTAACAAGAGGAGAGGGCAGGAGGCCATGGACTTCAATTGGCCTCGTAGATAATTCTTCTGAGACAACATGTTCTGACAAGTAATAACGAAATTAATTGTCCATTATTTAACCCTCTAATCCATTTTATAAGAGCTTCTTAGGGTATTCAAACGTCAAGTCGGCTGTGGGTTACTATATTATACTATATTTTAAGTCTGGACTGAAGAATGTTAAAAACAAAGACATGGAACGGAATGCATTAGTGTAGCCTACTTTCCATGTCATCAGAGATTCAAATTGGAGATCTGTTTTACATGCTTAGTTGACCACAATATCCATCTGGTTGACTTATTTATCATCCTGCTTTGATCAAGACTTTGAGGGCCATAGAACCAAGAGCTGTCTGAATTTGTTCAAATTCATATCAAAGTGTCTCCAATTGAATGTTTCTGTACTTCTCATTGTAACAGCGATAGGTGGTGGACTCAAACGCACGACTCAGAGTATTCACGAAAAAGGTTTTTACTGGCAGAGACTGACATGAGGTACAAAGACAAACTAGCAATGAGACATTGAAACACAAGGGCTAAATACACTGGGGCTAGATTGAAAACAGGTGCTGTCAATCAGGGCTGGGGAGGTCAATCACAGGCAGGGTAGGAGACACTGAAACAAGGAGAGGTGAGTACACACACAGAAACAAGACATAACCTAGGCCAGTGGTTCTCAATCCTGGTCCTCGTGGGCCACTGCCCTGCATGTTTTTGATGTTTCCCTGCTCCAACACACCTGATTCAAATAAAAGGGCCTGATAACGAGCCATTAAATTGCATCAGGTGTGTTTGAGGAGGGAAACATCAAAAACATGCAGGGCAGTGGCCCACGAGGACCAGGATTGAGAACCACTGACCTAGGCTGTTGGGTGGGATGTGACACTCATGTCTCAGAATGTTTTTGTTTTCGCTACCTGATTAGAGCACATGTGGCTGCTTACCAAATAACGTTGGCACGAATGGAAAATTTGGTTGCGACTTTGATGTTTACGCTGTTATGTGAGTTTCACACCCGGGTAACGACAGAGAAAGGGTGAGAACTGTACCACACAAACGGAAACAGCGAGCTGCCCTACGGTAAACACAAGGTGTCATTGAGGAACATGAATCGCTACGTCATCGTGTGGGTTTGCTGTCAGATTCAGGGAATGCCACTGAGCCATCTTTCACTGGCATTTATTTCAATAATGAACTGAACATGTTTATAATATCCATGGATGGTAAAAAAAAGTCTAATCCAATTAGTTTTCAATATTCTTACAGATCAGTCATCAGGAAAGAGTGCACCTTCAACCTCTTGACGGTATTGACTCAATCCGGGGATCCATTGTTTTTCCAATGGCCTCACCCGACCCCTGACTTGCTGGATCCGATGTTTTATTAGCGCGGTCCTAACTAGAATGTGGGTCATTTTACTGCTACACGTGTGTGTGTGTGTGTGTGTGTGTGTTTGGTGTTTGCGTGCGCAAGTGAGTTAGTGACTGAAC
Source organism: Mallotus villosus (assembly GCA_903064625.1). NCBI lineage: Eukaryota > Metazoa > Chordata > Actinopteri > Osmeriformes > Salangidae > Mallotus > Mallotus villosus. Next base: position 45,730 of record CAEFZP010000811.1, read on the forward strand.
AGTAGTGTGTGTACATTACAATTACATTTAGTCATTTAGCAGATCTTAGCAGGTCGCTTTTATCCAAACCGACTTGCAGGCACTACAGGGACATTCTCCCCGAGGCAAGTAGGGTGAAGTGCCTTTCCCAAGGTCACAACGTCATCACCTCATGTCCGGGAATCGAACCGGCAACCTTCGGATTGTTAGTCCGATTCCCTAACCACTCAGCCATCTGACCCCTGTGTATACCTACTAGTCTCGGCCTCAGGCCTCTGTGTCCGTGTTCTCTTGAGTCATGCCTCAAAAAATAACTACACGTAGTGAACTAATAGCCTAAATCCATAATATATTTAGCATCGCGATGTTGACATTGGTCAAGCGTGTTACTTAAATGACAGAAGGGAAACCGCTGTGGGACAAATGACCCTCAACAATAGGAAATAGAGGCCGTTTAGGAAATAATTCAGACTGTCCTTATACGCATGAATGTGTGTGAACGTTTCATGTGATGTGTTTCATGTTGTTTTTGTAAAGAAAGTCTGAATTATTTCCTAAACGGCCCCTCATAACATACACCGTGATCCGCATTCAAATACAGATCAAAAGAAGGTTAAGAAATAAATGTTACCCAATTGTGAAATAACAAGAAGCTTTGAAACGCCTATTTGACCTAAACTGTGCGGTGACAAGCAACATAGATTCACCGTGTTGTCTTAATGAGAACACCCAGGTACGTAATCCTAATATGAGACTCGACAAGCACGCTCCTAGGTTGATGCTGGCGTGTTGACATCATCAGCTACCCGCCCACTGCTCCACAGCTCCGCCTCCCTCCCCCACCTCTCTGATGTTGATCCGCTTGCATCAGCACCAGTTCAACTCTCAACGCATCATTACGGTGCACGAGGAGGGGGAGAGAGAGAGAGATACGAAAGGAAAGAGAGAGAGGGATAGGGAGAGAGAGAGAGAGGGGGTGAGAGAGCGAAAGCGAGAGACTACGATTCCCGGAGCTTCGAACGGCATTATCAGACGGTCGAGAGAGCATCCAAACGTCGCGCGCGGCACACAGCCGAGAGAGTCGGAAGAGCGCCTCACTGACAACACTGGAGGACAGGAATCCAAACCGAAAAAGGCCGATAATTTCCGCCGCTGTACTCGAAAGGAAGAAGGTATGGAGAGCCTGCTGGATAATCCTATGAAAGCCGTTCTGTACCTGAAGGAACTCACTACTATTGTACAGAACCAGCAAAGCTTGATCCAAACGCAGCGTCAGCGCATCGACGAGCTCGAGCGGAAGGTGGAAGATCTTATTGGGGAGAACCGCCAACTGCGGGACCCCGTTCAGTATCACCACCCCCATCATCACCACCCGTCCCACCACAACACCAGCCCTCAGCCTCCCGTCCATCATCACCAGCACCCGGGAGCGACTAAAGCTACTGCTCATCCCGGACAACAACAGCCGCAACCCCCGCAACCGCAGATACCTCTACAGGTTCAACCGCCGCAACATCCTCCCCCTCCAACACCGCCAGTTCACCATCCACAGCAGCTTCAGCTTGTACCCACCTCTCCACCGTCTCCCAAGGCGGGTCAGTCCAGTCCTGATTCCGCGGAGGAGGATAAGAAAAGCCCTTGCTGCAAATCCCTGGTTCCACAAACACCCACCACTCTCTGTCGTTCCGTTGGACTTGCGAGGAAAGCTGAGTGAGTATTTAAGCTAGCAGGGTAGCTAGCTTTTCGGCTACGGCGTTCTATGTTCCATTTACCAACAGAAGGCTAATATTGGAGATTTTGGGGGTCTAAAATACGTGTATAGCTTCATATTTTGTTATCTGAAAGATACATTTCCCAAACTAAACCGTCCAACCCAAAGTATTTTACCAATTATTTGATCCCTTAAAAGATTAACATATTCTGTAAATTAGCCTATACTCTCTAAGGTGGTAACATTCCCGCACGTGAACTGAATCATGTTGATTGCTAGTGTCGTGATTAACTTGAAACGAAATCCTTATTTTCACCGTTAATACTGACTAGTTTTAATAATTCCTACAATGCTCTTATCTTATCTAGGACTGACAGCGAAACGTTGGCAACTCATATCACAAAACCAAAAAACGAAAAAAATGTCACAAACAATAAAGTAGCCTAGTCTCGACGATAAACTTTAATCTTATCACAGTAAGGCCTCTCAATTATGAGGATTTGGCTGTTGGTATGTGGCAGGCAGCAGCATAGCTGTATCCGGTAGCACAGTTGAACCGTATGTTTACTGAGGGAAACGGACAGAGATGAATTGCTGCCGATAAATCACGTTTGTAGTGAAACAAACAACGACCACTTAAACATGGTCACCCCTCCTCCTCCTCCCATAAGATGTTGAATTTGCGCACAGGACTACTTAATTCAGCTATGTCCTAATATTGCCATTAATATTCCAATTATCTATATGATGTTATTTAGACTTTTTTAAACGAATTAAGCTGTATAAATGAAGAGCTGCATTGTGGTATTATCTGTAAATGATGTGCTCAATCTGATAGGACAGGAAAAGCTTTTGATGGACCAAACTTCCACACACACACACACGATACACACCCTACACACACACACACACACACACGATACACACCCTACACACACACACAAACAAGGCCCCATCTGTTCCATACGGTTGCGTTTGTGTCCTTTATTCCAGAGTGATTTACAATGCCATTAAAGCCTAATTCCTAAAGAGCTGACACTAGTGACGGATGGATACAGCTGACGATGTCATAGCTCTAAATGTCACATGATTGACAGGTGATACATGCCTCTGACTGGTTACGTAACAGACTTTAGGCGAGTTTAAACTTGATTTAAATGTACTTTATTGTACATCAAATGGCATCCATCCCTGTTTAATTAACAGTTAGAGCTGTCCATGGTGCTGAATTCTAACACCAACACACACACACACTCTCCTCCAAATCGTCAGAGTAAAATGTCAATGGACTTTGGTTATCCAACTGCTACATTGTGTTACAAGCCGTGGTCCCCCTGTTTGACAGATTCAGAAGATGACAAATAATTAGAGAGAGAGAGAGAGAGAGCGAGAGAGAGAGAGAGAGAGTGCGAGAGAGAGTGAGTGACAGAGAGAGAGAGAGAGATAGAGAGAGAAGAGTATTTATGCATGGTGTTTATGCCAGTACACAACACTTCAGTACCTATTTAGCACTGTGGCTGAGGTGTGAGGATATCGTCTGTGCTCTGAACCTCCACAGAACACAGGGCCGTCTCCTGTCCTCTTTCAAGTTTATAGCCTGTAATCTCTCTCTCTCTCTCTCTCTGTCTCTCTCTCTCTCTCTCTCTCTCTCTCTCTCTCTCTGTTACTCTCTGTCTCTCTCTCTGTTACTCTCTGTCTCTCTCTCTCTGTCGCTCTCTCTCTCTCTCTCTCTCTCTCTCTCTCTCTCTCTCTCTCTCTCTCTCTCTCTCATATCTGTCCGCGTCGTGTCTGGAGTCGGTTTGATCTGAAAGAGGCTACTGGAGAGGCGGAAACTTCGCTCTCCTATACTTCACTCCCTTTGTGTCTAGAGAGTGAATCTAGAGAGGACAGGACATGTAGAGAGAGATAGAGAGAGATAGAGGGGGAGAGAGAGAGAGAGAGAGAGAGAGGGAGAGAGGGAGAGAGAGAGGAAGAGGGATGACATGCAGTGAAGGGCCTTGGCCGGATTCAAACCCAGGCCGCTCTTTCCCCTCCTTCGTTTGTGTTCTCGCTCTCATCTCTATCCCCATCCCCGGCCAGCCAATCACACGATAGCTACTACTCCCTCCTTCCTGTAACTTCCCAACAGTAGCATCCTCTGCAGTATGTGTTTATCATTATTCAGCTCCATCCCTCATCCATCTCCCACCATGCTGACTCCCCCTCTTTCCCCAGCCTCGCTACACCTCCTTACTGGGCTGTGCTGTTCTCTCTGACCCCCTCAGCCTCTGGTTATCTAACTCTCAGTGAAGTGCCTCATGCTGTCAGCCTCTGTGTCTATGATGTGTGTGTGTGTGTGTGTGTGTGTGTGTGTGTGTGTGTGTGTGTGTGTGTGGTGTGTGTGTGTGTGTGTGGTGTGTGTGTGTGTGTGTGTGTGTGTGTGTGTGTGTGTGTGTGTGTGTGTGTGTGTGTGTGTGTTGTGTGTGTGTGTTTGCTGTGTGTGTGTGTGTTGTGTGTGTGTGTGTGTGTGTGTGTGTGTGTGTGGTGTGTGTGTGTGTGTGTGTGTGTGTGTGTGTGTGTGTGTGTGTGGTGTGTGTGTGTGTGTGTGTGTGTGTGTGTGTGTGGTGTGTGTGTGTGTGTGTGTGTGTGTGTGTGTGGTGTGTGTGTGTGTGTGGTGTGTGTGTGTGTGTGGTGTGTGTGTGTGTGTGTGTGTGTGGTGTGTGTGTGTGTGGTTGTCGTTGAGGTGGGTTTCCAGCCTGAGGGGAGGCCTCGGGAGTTTCTCTCACAGCTTCATGTGCGACCAGGCACACACACACATACACACACTCACATACACATCTACACACATATACACTCAGAGTCTGTGACTAGGAACAGACACACACACTGCATAAACAAGCATATGCAAATGTTCTCACACACGGATGATTAGGCTACTTGTAATCGATGCCGGCACAGACTCAAATATGTGCGTCCACTCAACACACACATGCACACACACATGCACACACACATTCACACACACATGCACACACACATGCACACACACATGCACTCAGACAAACACTCACACAAACACTCACCACCTGGCAGTCAGCATGTTACCCTTCCCCCACATTGGCTGGCACCCATGACCCCCCCATCCACTCCCCCATCCACCCTGGCCTCTCTGCTCACCATGGCACTCTGCCAGCGCAGGGCCTGAATGTATGCCTCCTTACTCCCAGTGCCAACCATACATAGTTGCCCAATAGAGCCAGGGCGTGGAGCTAGCCGTCGAGAGAGAGAGTTTCACCAGCTGTGTCTTTAACGTTAGCATACATTAGCATGGCTCCCTGCTCGCTGACCGCAGGGTGCTGCAGGATCTGCTAGCGTGGCGCTCGTATGCTACTCTGTGATCAATGAGGCCTGATCTCCTGCCAGGCACAGCTGGGGTGCTACCGCTAGGCTCAGCGCTAGCATCCTTCTGGCACAGCCGGATGCTACGGCTAGGCTTAGCGCTAGCCTCCTTGTGGCGTCGCCCACACAGCGGGGGTCTAATGCCAAACAGGGGTGTGTGGTTGTGCGGGCGAGCGACAGGGTGCGTGTGATGTGCTAGCGTTATTGCCTGTTCGCGTCAAGATGTTATGTAGTATGGCAATCCGCGTATGTTAGAGTGTGTGTGTGTGTGAGAGAGAGCGAGAGAGAGAGAGATTGTTTGTGTGTGTGTGAGAGAGAGAGAGAGAGAGAGGTGGTTGGCTTTTGACACAGACAACCCCTTTTACAATCAACATTCAATGTGTGAACATTACTCTTTGGAACCTCTCAGGATTTGAAATTGACTTAAAGTCTCATTCTGGCACCCTCCACCCTCCCCCCCCTCGTGTCACCTCCCCCAGCCTGAATAGTAGACACATTTGCTGGGCGAACTGACTCTGTATCGTGACTCTGCCTCCACAGGAACCCAAATCATGAATATCACATTTGGTTTGGGAGTGCTTTTCCACTGCATCATTGCTCAGCAGCTGACTAGTTAGAAGCTGCTGGAAGTGTGACTCCCTCCTAGACTATTATGGTCTGCTTTCTTCACAGGCTGGATGACAGGCATAAGGGTGTGTTTGTGTTTGCTGGTGTGCTTGTGTATGTGTGCACGTGTGTGTGTGTGTCAGATGGCTGAGCGGTTAGGGAATCGGGCTTGTAATCTGAAGGTTGCCAGTTCGATTCCCGGGCCGTGCAAAATGACGTTGTGTCCTTGGGCAAGGCACTTCAATGTCCCTGTACTTACTGTAATTCGCTCTGGATAAGAGCGTCTGCTAAATAATGACATGAAAAATGTAAATCATCATACAGCTCAGGTTATTAGATGTCTAGACACAGTAACTTCAAATCAATAATATGTGAAGGACTTCCTTGATAGCTGACGTCTCACTAGGTCATGTCTTTAAACTGCATGACTTTCAAACACACATCCACAAAGAGAGAAATAGGAAGAGGGCAGGAAGAGATGGGAGATGAGAGGGAGAGAGAGAGAGGGAGAGAGAGGGAGAGAGGGGAGAGAGGGAGAGATGTCCTGTGAGATGAGAGGGAGAGAGGGAGAGAGGGCGAGAGAGAGAGGGAGAGATGTCCTGGGAGCTGAGAGGGAGAGCGGGGAGAGAGCGAGACGAGATGTCCTGGGAGATGTCCTGTGTCTGTTTGTCCCGCAGTCACAACATGAACTCTGGGACAACCCTGAGCACGAGTGAGTGTCATGACTTTGCAAAAATAAACGTATTTTCCATCCTGTCACACTGGCTCTGTGATGAGGCAGACACTGGCTCTGTGCTGAGGCAGACCTGTGATGAGGCACCTGGCTCTGTGATGAGGCAGACACTGGCTCTGTGATGAGGCAGACACTGGCTCTGTGATGAGGCAGACACTGGCTCTGTGATGAGGCAGACACTGACTCTGTGATGAGGCAGACACTGGCTCTGTGATGAGGCAGACACTGGCTCTGTGATGAGGCAGACACTGGCTCTGTGATGAGGCAGACACTGGCTCTGTGATGAGGCAGACACTGGCTCTGTGATGAGGCAGACACTGGCTCTGTGATGAGGCAGACACTGACTCTATGATGAGGCAGACACAGCGTTGTCCTCAGCATTGTCCGAGATAAGATAGTGCCTAAGACACAATCACATTTATGGAAATATCGTTCAGAAACACTTGGTGATGGGCTTGAAATTTGAATATGGTAAAAAGTCCTCTGTCGGAGGGACATTGTGTCCCAGAAAAGCTTTCCGGATTTTGTATGTAACGAGTCAGTGGTGAGAAATCAGTGTTGTATGTTTGTTTGGTCTCATTTGTTTTTCGTGTTTTGTAAACAGGAAGTTTACTTACTCTGATCCAGTTCTGTTCTATTCGACACGGATCTGAATACGTTGCCAAGCCAACGCGTGACTAACTAAAGGACTACTCCTCTCACTGCGTACAAGAAGCCGTTTTTAATAGTTGAGATACTGAAATTCCTCTTCCCGTCCTGTTCAAGATTTTCTATTGGATGGTGAGCGGCGATTATGACATAATTCCTCAAAGGCAGTGGGTTTCCTGTTTCATGGAACTCTTATATGCTGGTGTCTGGCCCTCTCTCAAACAGGAAATGAGCCCTTCCTCAAACAGGAAATGAGTCTTTCAAGTACAAGCATCAGAATAATGCTCACCCCATCTGTCCAGGGATTTTAGCTCCCCTGTCCTAGGACATCTCTAAGCTAACAACTGTCATTGTTTCTGTCAGGTGGTGTGTGTGTGTGTGTGCCTGTGTGTGTGTGTGTGCCTGTGTGTGTCAGTGTGTGTGTGTGTGTGTGTGTGTGTGTGTCAGTTTGTGTGTGTGTGTGTGTGTGTCAGGTTGTGTGTGTGTGTGCCAGTGTGTGTGTGTGTGTGCCAGTGTGTGTGTGTGCCAGTTGTGTGTGTGTGTGTGCCAGTGTGTGTGGGTGTGTGTGTGTGTGGTCAGTTTGTGTGTGTGTGTGTGTGTGCCAGTGTGTGTGTGTGTGTTGTGTGCCTGTGTGGTGTGCCAGTGTGTGTGTGTTGTGTGCCAGTGTGTGTTTGTGTGTTTGCCAGTGTGTGTGCCAGTGTGTGTGTGTGTGTCAGTGTGTGTGCCGTTGTGTGTGTGTGCCTGTGTGTGTGTGTGTGTTGCCGTGTGTGTGTGTGTGCCTGTGTGTGTGTGTGTGCCAGTGTGTGTGTGTTGTGTGTTAGTGTGTGTGTGTGTGTGTGTGTGTGTGCGCCAGTGTGTGTGTGTGTGCCAGTGTGTGTGTGTGTGTGCCAGTGTGTGTACGTAAGTGCTTAGACCTAGCCTCTTATGTATTAGCTACTATGTAGAATGTTAATGCAGAAGGTTAAACATAAAATATAATCAGCACTGTCAGTGTGAATGAGTTTGGTTTGGTCTCACTCATGTCCAGTTTGAATGAGTTTGGTTTGTTCTCACTCATGTCCAGTTTGAATGAGTTTGGTTTGTTCTCACTCATGTCCAGTTTGAATGAGTTTGGTTTGTTCTCACTCATGTCCAGTTTTAATGCTTGCACATCCTGGCACTCTGAGATTCTTATGAATGAAGAGTGCTTTACAAATGAATTATTATTATTATTATCCTTGACGTGGGCTGTGGAACCCAGATACTGAGCTAACCTCCCTTACTGGCGCTTTCTCACGTGTGAAATGTCAGCTATGATGTTCTGTCTGACCGCTGATCATGTTCACATGTGTCTACGCTACACAGCTCCAGGGCACGCCAGATCAGAACACCCCGAGTGTCCAATGGGCTGTCATCCTCGAGTTCTAACACACCCTCGCACACACACACACCCTCGCACACACACCCAGACTGTCCCATGGGTTGTTCGTCCTCGAGTTCTAACACACCCTCGCACACACACACACCCTCGCACACACACACCCTCGCACACACACCCCCAGAATGTCCCATGGGCTGTTCGTCCTCGAGTTTCTAACACACCCTCGCACACACACACACACCCCTCGCACACACACACACACACACCCTCGCACACACACACATATGTGGTTGTCATGCAGCAAATGCAGACTTCATAAATACTTAATGAGCGAAGAAATTGCATAATATTTGTTATGAATTATGAAGCACATATACAGTTATATATCTTCATAATATTTGCTGATGAAGAACGCAGAGATTCATTTTAAGAGTGAATTATCCTGGGGTCCCCCTGGTAGCTTACAGGGTAGAGTGCGTACCACATGAGCTAAGGCCTTACCTGAGACCAGGAGTTTCAAACCCTGTTCCCGGAGAGCTACCTGCCTGTAGGTGTTTACTTACTGCCTCAGAGTTAGAGACCCCTGCCTCAGAGTTAGAGACTCCTGCCTCAGAGTTAGAGACTCCTGCCTCAGAGTTAGAGACCCCTGCCTCAGAGTAAGAGACCCCTGCCTCAGAGTTAGAGACTCCTGCCTCAGAGTTAGAGACCCCTGCCTCAGAGTTAGAGACCCCTGCCTCAGAGTAAGAGACCCCTGCCTCAGAGTTAGAGACCCCTGCCTCAGAGTTAGAGACCCCTGCCTCAGAGTTAGAGACTCCTGCCTCAGAGTTAGAGACTCCTGCCTCAGAGTTAGAGACCCCTGCCTCAGAGTTAGAGACCCCTGCCTCAGAGTTAGAGACCCCCTGCCTCAGAGTTAGAGACCCCTGCCTCAGAGTTAGAGACCCCTGCCTCAGAGTTAGAGACTCCTGCCTCAGAGTTAGAGACTCCTGCCTCAGAGTAAGAGACCCCTGCCTCAGAGTAAGAGACCCCTGCCTCAGAGTAAGAGACCCCTGCCTCAGAGTAAGAGACCCCTGCCTCAGAGTTAGAGACCCCTGCCTCAGAGTTAGAGACTCCTGCCTCAGAGTTAGAGACTCCTGCCTCAGAGTTAGAGACTCCTGCCTCAGAGTTAGAGACCCCTGCCTCAGAGTTAGAGACCCCTGCCTCAGAGTTAGAGACCCCTGCCTCAGAGTTAGAGACTCCTGCCTCAGAGTTAGAGACTCCTGCCTCAGAGAAGAGACCCTGCCTCAGAGTTAGAGACTCCTGCCTCAGAGTTAGAGACTCCTGCCTCAGAGTTAGAGACGCCTGCCTCAGAGTTAGAGACTCCTGCCTCAGAGTTAGAGACTCCTGCCTCAGAGTTAGAGATGCCTGTGAGTGCGCGTCTAATTGTTTTAGTCTGCGTGTGTTGGCTCTCAGCACCCCTGCCCTCTTACATCATCACTGCTCGCCTGACAGACCCCTGATTACATCATCACTGCTCGCCTGACAGACCCCTGATTACATCATCAAAGGCTGCGTAGCAGGAGAGGCTGCGGATTCCTATTGGCTTCCTGGGGTTAGGCTTCCAAAACAAAATGGCGTGTGGAGGGAGAGGAGTATATTATTGTTTGTAGTCACAGGAAGGAAACGAATACACATTTAGCACCTGAATCCCCAACCTCATATGGGGCACGTCAATACTCAGTGCCTGTGGGTGTAATTTCAGTTTCATGGAAATCAAGACGTCTAACATAATCACAGGTTACGATATGAGCTCCGTGGGCTGTTTGTTAGCATATTCAATGTTGAAAAAAACGAATTCAAACAAATGCTTGAAAAATACAATACTCAGAATGACTGAAGTCTGTCCAAGTCTGCGTAAGATATCCAGGCATTATGGAAAACCTATAGAATGAAAAAAACGAGTCAACGAAAGGCTGCAGTACAATTTCACAATTATGTAAACAAACTGAAAACGCTGTTAAAATCCCCTGCCAGTGCTTCGCTAATAGGCACAGCGCACAGCTCGGCGTGATGGGAAACGGTTGACAAAACCACTCG
>CAEFZP010000812.1:0-85518 GCA_903064625.1 Mallotus villosus
AGTGAAAGCCAGCAGCCTCTGTAAAGTCAATCAGGCGGAGGACAAAGTGCTGCTGACAATTACCTCTGAATCTCCCCATTGTTAAACCTCGGACTTTGTAAACACTTTCTCTCTTTCTTTCTCTTTTTGTATAATCTCTCTCTCCCTCCCTCTCTCTTTACTCGTATATTCTCGAACTTGTTGACATATTCTTGGCTCACAATGGAACCCTTAGCATTCAGAGAAAATAAATTGCGAGGAATTATTGACTTTTAACATGTAAGGAGAGCTCCAGACAGGTCCTTTCCCTGCTCACACAGGGTGATGCCAGTTCTGAAGCTGAAGAGAAAGCCTCCAGTTAACTATAGGTTAAGGTCTTTAGAACCGCCTGACAACATATAGAATCGTCATTTATCAAAACGGTCATTTCTATGGCAGGATCCTTAAGTATCCATTATCAAAGATCTGATATTGTTAACCCATTGTCTTTAAATTACATACCAGAGCTCCCTCTAGTGGAAATGACGCATCTTGGTACTTTTGGATCTTTGCCTCACATTTCAACTTGTCATCTGCTCGTTTCATGACTACTTGACGTTGAATGTAGTTTCACAAATTGTTTGTGAACTATGACAGCTTTGAAAGAGTGATGCTGAAGAGGATGTATTAGTCACACCCACTTTACAAAAGCTAACTAGTTCCAGTAAACAGTAAGCTGACACTGTGATTGCTGACAATGTGCTATCCGTGTTGTGCACAGTAGACCTGCACACTTTACAGGCCAAGAGGAGCTCACGGGCTAGCTGTCGACTCCACCGACATGTCAAACAGGGTCCAAAAAAATGGACACACCTGTGTACACAGCTGTGAAGCCCATTGCCATTCACACACAGCTAGGGAGATGGACGCCACTTTGACGTGACCATATTTCACGGTCAACGGGAGGAGAAAGAAATAAAATGGTGGGATTTAATCTTATGGCTTCTCCAGACCACATATCACAATGGCTACACTGTTTGAGTTGGATGTTTCCCCATTTGATATCTCTAGGACTCTGAGTCTATGCTGATAGCTATCTAGTCGAGATAGTAGAGCTATATCTCGCTCATCTCTCGTATCTCTTCTCTCTCTTTCTCTCTCTCTATCGCTCTCTCTCTCTCGCTCTCTCTCTCTCTCTCTCTCACTCACTCACAAATAAAGGCCCAGTGTTGTCGTGGTTTGATTTATTTATGTCCAGTTTTGGTCGATTTATGGTTAATACTTTTAGGGTTGATTCATGTGTGACATCGCAGCATTCTGCTTTTTAGATTAATTGGACATGAACGGTGAAAGAACACTGTGAGTATGGTGGTTTGGAGTTTCTGAGCAGATCGTATCCTGCCTCCTCCAACTGTTCCATAAAGGATCTGTACATGCACACACACACACACGCACACACACACACACACACACACACTCACACACACTCACTCACACACTCACTCACTCCTGGGAGGAAGAGTGGGAGGATGAAGCAGGACTGTGCCGGAACAGCCAGACAGAAGCCCCCATATCCCAGTATCCCCTCAGGCAGTGTACCAGGAAGTGAACAGTTCCAGACCTGTCACTGGAGCCAATCTCCTGCTGAGCGTCTGGTCACGTGACCCACTCCAAAGAATAAAAAACGGCTGTAATTAGTACATTTTCATAAAAGATGCATGGGATTGGCTAATACAGATACTTTCATTATTATTCCGACGGTATGCCTGGTACTGGCTATCAACATACAGATCTTCGATTTACAAGACTTGTAACACTGCTGCTCGATGCAAAAACATCACCAAGCGGCCTACACGCTTGTATATTCTCTCCAGCTGTATGTTTGTTTAGTAAAGTCTGTTCTCCTCTCCCCGTCCAGGTGTGGATTGTTTGTTTTGGTCCTGGGGACATCTCTGACAGCTTCTGTTGTTGTCATTATGGCTAGCGGTATTTTCTTTTCGTGGTTTTCCCTTTTTCTTTTCATTCAAATGCCGCGTGGCGCAAATTGGCTAAATGGGCGGTATCCTCGGTGACGAGGGAGCCCAAACGAGCTCGTGTAATGTCTGCTCCACCGCTGTGCAGCTAAAGAGAGAGGGTGACGCACAGAGGAGGACAGAAAAGAGAGAGAGAGAGAGAGAGAGATAGGGAGAGATATAGAATGAGAAGGCTGTTGTCTCCCCTTTTCTCCGCCATTACTATTTTACAAGCAAGCAGGCTCATTACCAAACCATATGCTTGGTAATGATGAAAGCTGTGGGTGCATCTCTTATATGATCTGGGACGTTTGAATTATTAAAGACACCAACGAGGCCTGATTCGGATGTGGCAGAGAGCCCAGTCGCACTCTCTCGTACACACACACACACACAGGAACACACACACACACACACAGGAACACACACACACAGGACACACACACACAGGAACACACCCACACACACACACACACAGGAACACACCACACACACACAGGAACAGAGGGACGGCAGAAGACGGTGGAGGAAGGAGAAAAAAAACTTCAAACACCTTCCCTGTGCATTTAGTGTAATGAACAATGCCGTAATTGAGATCGCCTAATTACCCAATTTAAAGATAATTAATATGATCCTAATTAGCATATGTAAATGGGATGTTGCATAATTGAGAATCCCTGTTTGGAATTAGCTGGCTTTAAAATGAACCTGCACATGAAAAAGCACAAAGACGCCATTAGGTTTTGATGCGACACTAAAAACAGTCGTTCACCGGTGGGATTGAGGGGCAGAGCATTAAGCAGACGCTACTAAACAGATTCCAATTTGATTGATTTCAGATGTGTTATTTGGCGGTATTGACATTGGTAATCAGTAACCATTATCTACTTATTGCCGTACACTTCACATCCCACAATTCCACTTTGATCAGATGCAAGTACCTTTTTTGATAAAACACTGATTATATTGTTTCATAAGAGTGCTATTCAGGTTCCAAAGTCATTCGAAGGGTTAAATTACCAAGGTGACCATCATATTTGATTGCAAACAAAGCTAATACCGAGCTAGCAAGCTGGGAATGTGTAGCTCTTTGGTCACCAATCAAGTCTTTTCAATCAGGAGTCGACCAGACAGTGATAGGTTGTTCATGTCAATCATTCCATTCAGTATCTTAGACCATTGAATGTATGTGCCAACAGACTGACACGTTGTCCCTGTAAAAAACAATATTGATCTCCAGCAAGTGGCAGTTGACTGACTAGCCCTGGAGGGCACCATACACTAATAGTGGGCTGGGGGTAAGAGGGGGCATCCGGCACCTGGGTTACCCAGCTGGGAGAGTCCTGAGGCGGGCACACACACAGCCTGTGCTCCACCCACACATCCTTCCGGTGCCCATCCTTGGAACACACGTACACACATGGGGCACACACGCATGTGCACGCACATCTACAGACAAACACAACTAAGACATACATGCACATACATTACAAACGCCCTGCCGCAGGACACGGACCCATATGTGAGCATAAATATAGATGTCATATATGCACAAATACACACGCGAGCCTACTCACACACACACACACACACACACACACTCCAGGCTTTGCTACCAGACTAGTAGCATTGCTGCTGTCAGGATACAGGCCTCCGTGTTCCATCCAATCACCGGCAATGTCAGTCAACTGTGTGTGTGCACACACACATCCACACGCAGACACACAATGTGTGTTCTCCCCCCTGTCACGAGTTTCCCCCCCCCCACCTGCTATCCTCACTCTCGTAGTCTTGTCAGTTGTGCCCCGTTCCCTGGCACCAGCCATATGGCGTCCCCGGCCCTAGAATCAACCCCAGTTTCCCAGCCCCTTCCCCCCAGCCTCCTCCTCCTCTCACAGAGCCAGGCTCTGCATGCTCCAGCCCCACACGTTCTAGCTGCTTCTTAGCCCCATGAGCTGCTGTAGCCCCGACCCTGGTTTCTAAGCTTCCTGACTCTCTCCTCATACCGTAGTCCCATCCTCAACCCAAGCCCCGACTGTTAGCCGTCGCCCCCACCCCCCCCGTTCCGGGTCCATCCGCAGATGTATAGCAGCTAAACCCACGCCCTGCCTCAGCCTCACTACTCTAGCCTCATCCCCATGCAGGTGCACGCCTCACACACGGCCATAACGAACGCTCGTAAGCCATGCTTTATCGCGACAGACTCCTCGAACCATTGTTCACCCACCGCACGGGTTACAAATATAGACCTGCCTCGCCATCTGTCTCGCGAGTGTGGATGAAGAGGCGAGGCACGTTATCGACGCGAAAGTGAATGTCACTCGTAAGAGAGTACAAGAGATAGAGACGATAGAGAGAGAGAGAGAGAGAGACGAGAAGAGAGAGAAGAGAGAGAGGAGAGAGAGAGAGAGAGAAGAGATATAGAGAGCGAGAGAGAGCAGAGAGAGAAGAGAGCGAGAGAGAGAGAGCGAGAGAGAGCGAGAGAGAGGACGATATCTACTATCTGCGATCTATCTCTCATCTCTCTCTCTCTCATCCCGCCTCTCTCTCTCTCTCTCTCTCTCTCTCTCGTCTATCTCTGTCTCTCTCTGTCTCTCCATCTGTCTTTGCCTCTCTCCTTGTCTCTCTCCGCAAGCCCCCTGAAGAATAGCAACGGTTCGTCCACCGTTCCAGAGGCCCATGGCAGCCGTGGCAGTGGGTGTAGCCGCGGGGGAGTGGAGGGGGGTGGGGCGGGGGAAGGGGGGCTGGGGGAGGGGGGCGGGGGTCAGTCATCACGGAGAGACAGAAAATGATGGAACATCCCGGTGCAATAAAGTGTTGGGCTGATGGGGGCCAAGGACCTCCAAAATCCCAGACACGCTGATGTGTGTGTGAGTGTGTTGAAGGAGGGGCATCCGATGACAGCTCCGCTCGCCGTCAAGACAGGGGTCGCCGTCGCCAGTGTCGTGAAAAAAATCAGATTGCTAAAAGCTAATGTCAGAAGTTATGTGGAACTGTCACATGCTATTAGAGGAGATTATCGCCAGGGAGAGATAGATGCAGAGAGATGGAGGGAGGGTGAGAGACAGAGAGAGAGAGAGAGAGCAAGAGACATAGTGGACTTCGTGCTGACAGGGCAACGCTGCTGTGAAAAAAAGGAAACAGGCTGGCTGGCCGGGACGGGGGAGTGATTTATGGAGGCTTGGTGATGACAGGCTCAAGACTGCAGTGAGAAAACTTGAAACAGTCGTGATCAGTGTTCATAGCTGAGGGCACTGCGCTCTTAATAACTGTCACAGCGCATCGGGCCTAACTTGACTGACCGCGACGTTTAAACAACGTTCGCAGGCTTAACTCTGACTGATTACGACGTCTAAACAACGTCCGGCAGGGGAAGAGGTCTTCAACTCCTTTCCTAACAACTGTGAGTGGCAACTTGTAACATGCTTCCTCTCTCAGGCTTTAGGTATGTAGCCAGCCAGCCAGTCAGACAGACAGACAGACAGACAGACAGACAGACAGACAGACAGACGACAGACAGACAGACAGACAGACAGACAGACAGACAGACAGACAGACAGACAGACAGACAGACAGACAGACAGACAGACATAGACAATAATTTTGCGTTTGTTTTGTAATACTTTCATTTGAATATATTTATATTAAGAATAACGATGTATGGCAAATAGTATTACAAGATTTTCCACCATACAATCATATCAGCAAAGGAACCAGGAATATCTTATAGAAAGAATTTAATCAAATGAAGGACACCCCTGTTCTTCCACCAGTATCATTTGTTCCTCAACAATAGTCCCTAGATCCCGCTGCTATCAAGTCGATCACCTCAATTGTATCACAGAAGTCAAAAAGGGGATATTTGCATATGAAAGTGCTATAGGAGAGACCTTAATCATTGCCACACAGCTCATAACAAGGGCTTCTGCTATCTCCACTGTACCCGACGGGGGGAATATCACAGAAACCAGTCCTGTCACATAGCAGGACTGAGCTCTGCTCCATTCATGGGGAAGCTCATTGTGACGACGGAAAAAAGGGCCGAGAATGGCCGTTAATTGAATCCAGAGCAGGGGTTTCTGGTCTGTTAATTCCATTAATGCTGCAGACACAGCGCTTTCCCCTCTTTCTCTCTCTCTCTCTCTCTCTCTCCCTCCATCGGCAGCTGCTCGCCCGCCCCCGCGTGCCTGACTGTCCGTCCGTCATGTGTGTTACGGGCCCCGCCACCTCCAAGCACCACCAACCAGCAGCTAATAAAGCAGCATCAATCTCAGGGACACCCTCCCAAACACAGAGGGGCAATAAAATAAATTGGCTGCTTTATGCTTACTGCTCTGATGGGGGGAGGGGGGGGGGTTGGGGTTAGGTGGAGTGGAGTGGAGGTGATGCGAGAAGGTTGGGTTGTCACTAAATCAGCTAAGGCGGAGAGGTGGGGGCGGGGGCAGAGGGGTGGGGGGGCAGATGGGTTGTGGATGAGGGGAGGGGGGGGGGCGAGGAGTGTATTAAATCATGTGGGAGAGGAGAGCCCCCCTACACGCGCACTCTCCAACGCACTGACGCACACGCCGGTCTTTACGAGGTCGGGGGGAGGAGGGGGGTGGGGGCGGAGGAGTGCTCGCTGTAACGAGGACAGTAAAATTAATGGATATTAATCATGACTGGTGCCCATTAGCGCTAAAGAGCAAATACATCTTGCAGTGCAGCCTCCCCACACGTCCCCCTCCCCCACCCCCACCCCCAGCCAAGTCCGACACACACAAACTCACACACACACACAGCATGAATAGACACACTCACACGTAACAACCGAGACACACTAACCCCTCTAATCCTCGTTTCTACCACTGACTTGTCTGTCATGTGAGGTTTACTAATGAACGTTACCCCTCCATTCAGCCTCGCTATCGATGGGACGCATCTGAAGTCTGGCCTGCTGACAGGCAGAGCCTGCTAGGCATTGTCATTCTAACACACACACACACGCACGCGCGCGCGTGAAGACTTATGATATTTCTGTTAATGCATCACATGAGTGTGACAAATTACATTTACGATAACGGTGGTATGCGATAAAGTGTTTGACGTTCTGTAATGTGATGCCATGGCGCCGTAGAGTCTTATCACCATTAATTCTCTTCCAGTTTATTGAACGATGTTTACACATAGCTTTTTCCACTTCATTTGACATTATTCAGACAGGTCGTCTTCGAGCTCTATCATGTATGTGCCTGGGTTGCTGTCATTGGAAGTCATTCTATTTCAGTTCTCTTGTTAATCATCATTACAATGTTAAACGTGAGACACAATATATGTATATATATATATGTCTCACATTCATTTCTTGTTATCTTTTACTTGACAATATATAATTCAAGTTATTTAGGAATCTGCCATTCATCATTAACACTTTGATGTATTCATTAGCATTTACATTTGAAAAGATGATGGAATTATGCTTTTACATTTACCTGCATGACTTGGGGATTTAATTACCAATTTTGTAACTATGGCTCACAAATGAATGTGAAATAGCATTCTTGCAGTCACCACCTCCCTCTCTTCCACCTCCTTCCCTATCCACCTCCGCTCTATAGCCTCTCCTCATCCTCCCTCTCTTCTATCATACTTTCCCTCCCCCTCCTTCCCTTTCACCCCCCCCTCTTCCCCATAACCCCCCCCACCCCACCCCCCGACTATCTACCTCCTCAAGCTCCTTCCACCCCACCTCACCATCTCTCCCCCACCAACTCTCTCTCCATTTCACACACCGATTGCCTCTCCTCCCTCTCCTCCCCCCTCTCCTCCTCCTTCCCTCCCCTCCTCGCAGTCATGGTCCTTTAAATGAAAAGGCTTATAGCGGGGCTGACCCCCATTTCAACCCAGGCCCGACGGTAAGTCCAGGCTGTTACAGCTCCGGCGCCACAGACACTCATCCAGCCAGACAGGCATTAGCCTAGCCACCTATACTCCACAGTGCCAGGGTGAGGGTCCTTTCCATTTCGACTGCTGTCAATCAAGCTTCACCACACAGACAGGCAGACCAGTCTGAGATGGTGTTCCCTGAGATCCCGTATACGTGACTACAGACGGCTGGTTCTGACGGTGCTGGTCGTCGTATGCAGTGAGCCCGGCCTGGAGAACAGACCATGTCGGATTGCAAGGCATGCATCTAATGCATTATCTCAGTCCAAATACACCAGCAACAGTTTTGGAAACCATTTAGTTCCAGGTACTTCTGATCAGGTCAACAGGTGAGAAGATGTACATGTTTTTATCTGAAGTCATGTGGCAAAGGTCCTCAGCGTAGTTCATAGTAAATACTAAGAAGAGCTTGACTCTTGTGGAATGCGTGGGATGTAGATCAGGTGGTCTTCACACCAATTCAGGGATTTTTCTGTGTTTCGTGTTCTAATAGGGATCTGGCTCACTGATGAGTTTTCAAATCAATATCTATGTATTTAATCACAATGTGAATTAATTTATGCAAAATAACACATGTTGAGCAAAATATCAGTTCATGTTCCTTGTACCATCTGGAATTCCTTTACAGTAAGTACACATGAATAAGATACAGTACTTGTTAGTGTTTGATTATCAAATGATACACGATAAGACACTACTGGAAGGTTGAAAAGCCAAAAAGTACACTGACTAAACTGAATAAATACATGCAAGTTGTATGTGTACCTGATAACACGCAACAAATAACAGTTGTATTGCTACTGAATAGTCTGAAAATAATCCCTTTCAAGTCAAGGCCTCTGACTGTTTCTTCAGACAGACGGTTTGCGTCACAGAACATTCTTCAATTTCTTAGCTTTGCGAAGCCTTTGCTTTCTTTTACCGGCAGCTTTGGATTCCTCCAACTTGTCTGGCTCCATAAATGTAAGGACGTGCCTCGAAGCAATCATGTTTCAAAAGCAACGCTCCATTGTCAAGTCACACAAGGGTGGAGTTACTTCTGTCTATACTCTTGTTCTCTAAAGTGGGAGAGTGGTCCTCAAACCACCCCGATCTGAAGCAAGGAAAATTGTAGCTTTGAAGTACGACAATAACGCAGTAAACTGGTTTGTGGTTTATCTCACGAAAACTGATTTAAATTTGCTGCATGCTTCAATCGATAGGGAAGCTGTCAGAAAGGATTCTTAGTGCAACAAAATAATAAAACGTGATTTTCTTGGCAGCGGAACTTTAATCTAAGCCTGATCTTCAAAGGCACTGCCCAGAGTGGGGCCCAAGGCACTCTTGGATTGTTCAAGACAAATACTTCTCCCCAAAGCCGGTCCGATTTGAATACAACACTTACACAGATAGAAATCGTTGCAGTCACATCTCACAAAAGATACAATTACCCACGACCAATCATAGAGGTCATTTCTTTAAGCAGCTCTGATGACGTCGCAGAGGAAATCATCTCGAACGTGGCTGCAGAATCAGGAAGGACATATGTGTGTTTCATTTGTGTTTCCGATACGTTGCTTGTGGCGCTGGTGTGTTTGTGACCTAACTGGTGTGTGTCCTAGCTGCGTTGGTGTGTGTGTCCTGCGTTGGTGTGTGTGTCCTGCGTTGGTGTGTGTGTGCTCTGGCTTCCGTCCTTGTATTATGCTCTGGTGCGTTTGTGTCCGGAGCTGGTGGGTTTATTTTGCGACGGGTGAAGGGTGTGTTCCTACGTCAGGTAGCTGACACTGACCTTATGGCCATGTTGTACCTCGACAGAGAGAGAGAACAGGGGAAGGGGCGAGGGAGGGAGGGAGAAAAGAGAGAGAAGAGAGAGAGAGAGAGAGAGAGAGAGAGAGAGAGAGAGAGAGAGAGAGAGAAAAGGGGGAAGGGGAGGGAGCATGCGGGAGGCGGAAGAAAGAAAGAGGCCGAGAGAGTAAGAAAGATAGAGACAGAGAGGGAAAAGGGGTGGGGGGTGGGTGGGGGGGGGGTGTTTGTCGAGATAGTACCAGCGAGGGAGACAGAGAGGGAGAGACATAAATGAAAGCCTAGAGACCCATCTGTTCCAGTGTAATGACTGTGCTATTTGGAGGCAGGGAAGGTTGGTCGGGAGCAGCTGGCATCTTTCCCCGTGACCTTTTAGCATTCCTCCTCTCGCCATCTGACAGATGTGTCAACTCGATTATTTCAAAAGGCCCTGAATAAATAACCGATTGTGAGAGCGCGGATAACCCCAAAGCATCAACAAAATGGATGTAACAAACACACACGCACACCCACACACACACACACACACACTCACAAACACTCGGCCACAGAGTAAAACACAGACGCCGGTCGCACACACACACACGCGCCGATGTACAAAAGGGAAAATAATATCACAAAGGTGAGAAAAAAGATGTTTTGGCAGTTGTTCCCGGACTACCCAATGTCCCTGGCACACACACACACACACACACACATACAAACACACACACTTCATCCCCTGCGCTCATGTACGAGCGGGGGTGCCTAAATAGCGGTTGAATCGCTACTGGTGGGGCTTGGTAAAAGGGGACAATGGGGGTGAACTGAATGCCATTGTGGTGTGTTTGCCCTTGGAGCCGCACTATTAGCCAGTTGTTGGGGTGGTGGGGCGGGGGGGGCGGGGGCCTCAGGTGCCGCCGCGAGGCTGCCAATGGATTCCCTATCCCCGCCGGAGCTCACAGCTGAGATCGGGTGTGGGGAGGTGGGGGGACGGGGAGGTTGGGGGGGGACTAATTGACTCACGGAGTGATTGGAGGAGTGTGAAGAGGCGACCGCAATCAGACCCAGCCTGATAGAGTTTGATGCGTCCCTAAATAGTTTCCAAATAGAGGAGCAGGTGCTGTTTCCCAGCAATATCGTATTCCCCACATGTGTGAGAGAGAGAGAGAGAGAGAGAGAGAGAGAGAGAGAGAGAGAGAGAGAGAGAGGAGAGAGAGAGAGAGAGAGAGACAGACAGAGGGGGAGAGGGGGAGAGAGAGAGAGATAAACGGAGGGAGAGAGAGAGAGGGGGTGGGTGGGAGAGAAACAGAGGGAGAAAGAGAGAGAGATTGAGAGAGCAGGTGGGAGCACCTGGTGCACATGGTGTATCAAATGCGAAGACTGAAATGCTGAGACTCAGACAATGACTTTTGCTCCTGACCAATAGCCTTTCTCCCTACATTTTATCTCTGAACTTCTGGTGCCAGAACTCGAAGGTGAAAAACAATGTGTATTCCACTCCTTAGGACCCGCTTCAGAGGATAATGCCAGGAATCAAGAACAACTCAAATCCCCTTATGGTGCTCATCCAGGTTTACCTGTCATGACCAGACAACCAGTGCCTCCACACAAATACAATTTCGACCAAATAGATTGAGATAAAGCTCCTTCACTTGGTCAGCTCACCTTCTTGAAGACTGACTCTCGGTAGAATGAGATCAAATACCCCTTCATTGTTCTAACCTGGAGTAATGTGATGTGATGGTCTCGTTCAATCCTCTCGTGCAACATTGTGTCTGGGGAGATGATCACCCAGGAGATGATTTCATTACATTAAAAAAAAACATTAAGTTTGGATCCAAAACATGTAGCAGACTACGACAGACACATATACAGTAAGCTGGACTGCAGCCAACCATCTGACCAATAGCACAGGATGGAATCTCTCCAGAACCACGGGTTGTTACATGTCTGATATGTCTACTACAAGGCTATTCTATCCTAACCTTTTGACATATTATAACTGGGAAACAGTGACGCGTTATCATTTTCATGGGGAAATAAACAACCCATCCATTGCATCGCTGTTTCCTGAAGAGAAATCAGGTCGGCCTGCTTACAGTAACTCAATTGGTCGGGGCCAGTTTGTTTTCTTGTCATGCTCTGAGAGGTGTGAAGGATGATTTGGCGTTGTCTATCCAAGGGCCCGTCGAGCGCTCTTGCTCTACATGAGCTCGGAGACCGATCCCCCCAAGAGCTCATTAGGGCACCAATCAGAGCTCCAGCATCGACTGTCAGCGCAAAGTCGGACTTTGTTCCTGCGGTCACACACTGGCGACTTTTGCTCAGCGAGGAATAATCAGTCCATCACAGAGGTAAATTGTCTGGTTGATAGACCACCTGTTAATATCTAGGATTTCAACAGCATTGCAACACACAGACAGACACACATAAAAGTCCGCCAGCAGTTTTTCCCCACAAACACACCGAGAAATGAAGCACTGGCAAACCGTGCGAAGCCTCCCACCGCCCCAAGGACCGCCCCGGACTTGGACCGCTGACCGTGGTCTGCTACCGTGACCGCCGCGCCCCCCCTCCTCACCCGCACCTAGCCCCCTCACCCACACCTAGCCCCCCCCACCCCCACCCCCACCCCCACCTCACCCCCCAGCTCCTCTCAGAGCTCCTGTCAGCATGGCTGCTCCTCCTCATCTATCATCTCCATTGATCTGAGGTAATGACAGATGGCCGTCGTCTGTGGGAGAGACAGATTGCCTTCAGCAGACTGCAGGTTCGGAGCCAAGGCTGTGTGTGTCTGCGTGTATGTGTGTGTGTGTCAGCGTGCGTGCGTGCGTGTGTGTGGTTTAGGGTTGTGTGTGTGTGAATGCGAGCGTGTACATGTGTGGGTGCGGGTTTCTGTTTGTGCACGTGTGTTTGTGCACGCCACGCTCGTGTGCGTTTCGCCCCTCATCTGAAGAGGACTGACTCACACACACTCACGCTCAGTACACAAAGTGTATGATACTAATCCCATAAGCCCCTAAATGAGATCTTTGGCTTCCCAGAATATGCCACGGCAAAAGACGCATCGGTTAAATGACGGTTATACTGTGACGTACAGATTCCACAGTACTGTGGGAATGCACTATTCACATGCATATTCAGGGTATTTGGGCCACATTGGTCTACACCACACGTTTTCTCATGCATGCAGTATTGGAAGAAGCAAATGCTTCTTTTAAAGAATGTAGGTTGCTGACCTACTCACTCATGTAATGTGTCCAGACATTGTGCAGATGTGCACCGTGTGGCATCGGGCCAGGAAGGCTATCCCGCCACTGTTACAAAAGCTAGGCCTATTTATTTGATTGGTGCTGATGCATATCGAATGGGCCCCCGACACAGAAAGAGCATCTTAGCGCCACATCCATATTTTAGATAAGTCCTTGCATGAAACATGAAGCGCTACAATGCATGCTAAGCGACCAGACTCTGAGAAGTAGGCAAGATTTAGGATCGGCTTACTCGCTGAAGGAAGCGGGGGGTTTTTGGCCTACACACAGCGTATCAAAAGGGAC
The DNA here is from genome assembly GCA_903064625.1 of Mallotus villosus. Taxonomy (NCBI): domain Eukaryota; kingdom Metazoa; phylum Chordata; class Actinopteri; order Osmeriformes; family Salangidae; genus Mallotus; species Mallotus villosus. The sequence goes on from CAEFZP010000812.1 coordinate 13,214, forward strand.
TCCTAAGTGCTACTTTCTGCGTAGCGTTTAATGGCGTAGTAAAGAGTAGCAAGGGCTGCTTTTGTTTTGCAACGTTCCGTTCTGTCAACCTAACATATGACACTATATATGATAGTGAACTCATATTTTTACGATGAAACGTTACAACCCACTTCCTTGTCTTTATCTGTGAACCTTGAACTCGTCTTCAGTAGTCCATGATTTATTCATAAGAATATGGATTTGTATAATGTCATGTCAGTGTAGCGCGGTAGCTTGAAGGGGTCAATATCTGATCAATGCTTAACCTGCTTACAAGGGTATTATTCATCATTCTCTTGACTTCTTGCCAACTATTACCCTCGGCTAATGCTAGCTGACATCAATACACTACCTCAATTACCATGCAAGTGCAATATTATACAGTATATTGGGATTTGGCCGTTGGAGGGGTCAGTGGGATAAGCAGTTTTACTGGGGAGAGAGTGATCCGTCATCGTAAGGAGATCCTGAGAGATTTGTGTAGAGATCACAACAATCGATTGATTGGGTTAGAATGTTCCAGATTTGTCACATTTGGTGACTTAAAGAATTTAAATAAATATGACATTTCCTCACCTGTGGATCTTGGGATTGAAAACCAATGAGCCATTTGTAGCTAAATGTGCACATTTTAACCAATTAAACTATTCTATGGTAATGGTCAAAGAAACCCTTTACTGAATACATGCTGTGTGTAATACTACTGTATTAACGGATATATATACATTTAATCACACATATTTATAAAAATGCAGTCTGTTCCGACTGGTAACATAGAATGACTTACATATGACAAAAGATCAAACTGCCTTCAGGAAAAGATGACAAAAAACATGGACGCAATAAGCAGAGATAAATGCCTTGATAGAAGGAGACGGAGGAATGGCAACTTCACCCTGATTCACTGTGTTGGTCACCTATATCCACCCCCTTGGTCCCTTGGGTCTACCTGCCCAGTAGAAGACCATCATCTTTTTATGGGACCTGAGGCTCTGCAAAAGTAGTCTTCCTAAGCTGCAGTGAAGGTCTATGATTTAGAAGTCAGCCATAAACCTCAAAAGGAGGTGTGGAGCTAGTTGGTTAATTGAACTTTATTAAGCCTTCTGCTTCATTTGAGTGAAGGAATTAAATTAACATGATAATTCAGACCCAATGTGTTAACGCCACCTCGTCACGCACCCCCCCATTTTTTAATATCGCCCCATAAATTTTATGGCCCTTTGATTTAGCGCTGGTTTTTATTAACTGGTTTTCATTTTCCATATTGGCACACACGCAATGCAAAGAAGGCTTATTTCCGTTTCTGAACCTAATTCAATTAAGAGAGGCTTCTTCATCCTTCCTCTCCAACACATCGGTCCAAGTGTTGTGTGTATGTGTGTGTGTGTGTGTGGGCGTGCGTGTGTGTGTGAGGAGGAGAGTTGTATGCACCGAAGCTATTTCTCTATTTCATTTTTGAAAATGTATTTCATTTGATTGGAAGTAACTTGAGAGAAAATAACTCTTCTCCCAGGCATCTGGCTCCAGCAGCTTGCTAAAGTATAAACAAAGCATCAGCAGAGATATTACACTGTATATATGCCAAGGATATCTGCTGGAGCAGGACACATTATTCATATAATTGGCCACGGTGATCGATGGGTTCTCCGTTTCAGATGGGCAGCCACCTGAGGTCGAGAGGGTACAAAGAGAGATAGAGAGAGAGCGAGGGAGAGAGAGAGATAAAGAAAGACACCAAGAAGAGAGAGTACGAGCGAGCAGTGGACTACCGTAAAAGGGAGGGAGAAGTAGTGTCATGAAGGGCTTTCTGAGCGTCATACTGTCATCTAGTGGCCATTGTTGGGACTTCAGAAAAGGGTCACGTTTGAAGAGTCACACAGGCAGAGTACGCAAGCATATCATAGTTTTGTCACGTTCTGTCAGTGCCCTGAGAAAAGAGAAACAACATGTGGTGTGCCATGGACAACCGTTCGAGTTATGGCTGCCAGTTTAAGTATTTTTATTATTTTTTGCTGGGTGAATGAAGAGAAGGTAACCAGTACCAAACATCATTCAGCTCTCTGTGTGTGTGTGTGTGTGTTTTTTGCTTAGTCCTTGTATTTAGTGCTCCCCAAAACACATACAATCACACACACACATACACACAACACCACTAACGAAAAGCAATAATAGAGCTGCACATTAGAGAGAGGTGAATTGCTTCCTGGATGCCGCCTGTTCCCCCTCCTCTAAGTGGATGCATTATAATTTCAACCTGCGCTGGGGGGAGCTGGAGCGAAAGAATATGAATATGCGTTTACATCTGTCTTCTATTAATATTCATGCCTGAATCCACATCTCAACACAAAGGCAATTTTCTGGCCATCTGGGTTATGGCTGGTGGAGGTAATGAATAGTTTTTTATTTGACGAGCCATGCAATACGTCACAAACGCTTCGCTCTCCTTCTGTCCCTCTCTATCTCTCCATCTCTTTCTTTATCTGTCTATCTCTCTCTCTCTCTTTATCTCTTACTCCATGAGGTGTGGAGATCCTTCACAAGACCACTGGAAAATGAAGACAGAATTTATTTCTCCTGCAGTGACTTTTTCTGGGAGTTTTTCATTGTCTTCCTTGAGGGTTTAGGTTGGTTGAGGGGCAGTTCTATGGGCGTAGTATGTGAAGCCCTCTGTGACGTGCTTGCGTGTAAAAAAGGGCTCAACAAATACATTTAGATTTGATTTTTCCAAAAGTAGAGAGAGACCCTACCTTTCCCGACCCTCCCTCCATCTTGCCTCTCTCATCTGAGGGCTGGTGCAGCCCACACAGCGGCCCTGCTCTTTTGCGTTTTTATATCTGTCATGTTTGTTGTACTATCAACTTGACATTCAACGATTTGAAATTATGAATTTGAATTTCATAAATTTGACTCAAGACAGCTTTCAACTTAATGCCAAATGTCCAAACTAAAAACACGGTTCTGTCCATTGAACATGTACGGCCAAGCTTTAAACGAAAAGGAGAAACTTACAGTACTGTATATTTCACAAGCGCTTATTAAAGCTTTGACGTGAAGGGGGTTGATCTTTATGCTTGTGTCAGGGGTGTGGGTGGAGGAGATGATTTAGACATCAGTGACAGTATTACGGTGGCTCGTATCTCTGGAGTATAGGCCCCATCCATTGGCTGGGGGGGTGAGGTTGAATGATTCATGAGAGAAGTTGGTCCATGGACTCCCATGGGTACTGCAAGGCTATGTGTGAGTGACCACTTTTATCGCTGGTGCCCGGAATCAATTATGCTAACAGTGTCTAATGAATGCACTTCAGGGAATGCCCCGTGCACTCTGAGCTATTTCATTCATTTGCATATTTAGGACAAAAGGACAGTGGACACTTTCATGTGTTTTGCCACATAAAGCCCATTTGAAATACTTCTCCAATCACTTTCTCTCTCTTCTCTCTGTCTCTCTTACACTCCCACACACACGTACACGCATACTGTACTCGCTGACGTGCAACAGACATCTGCATTATCGAGCAATCTGCTGCAAAAACACACGCGGAAACACACACACACACATACAGTGAAGTACACGCGTATAGTACACGGCACACACACACACACACACACTCTGAAACACCAAACACGTGAAAGCTCAGGGGAACACTTCCTTTGTTCGAGAATTCTGAAGTCATCTTCAATTAGACACCATGATGAGGATATCTGGACCATGTCCAGCACTCCCCTGCCAGGCTGCAATGAACACAACGTGCATCTGCATGTGGGTGCTGTGTCTGCATGTGTGTGTGTGTGTGTGTGTGTGTGTGTGTGTGTGTGTGTGGTGGTCTTGCGAATAGCTTTTTACCGGGATCAAGGTTAATGTGTGGGCGGGAGGCACTCAGCTGTTTGTGTATGTGTAATGGTTGTCCGACTGGATACTTGCCATTAAAATGCATTAAGGGAGATATGCTACTTGGGAAACAAGACACCCTGTGCTGGAGTTTTTCTCTGATGTAAAAAAAAAGTATCTTACTATTAATAAATGATGAATTAGTTATGTGACACTGTTACATACTGGGCTCCAGAGCCAGGGATTATTTTCAAAGCCAAGTTGACATTTGTGGATCAATACTTATGCTTCCTTTACCCACAATGCACTGTCCAACGTTTCGCCGAAGTCCATCAGTGCTGAAATGGGAGAGGACACTTTAAGTCGTACCAGTCTAAGCACAAAACCGCAAATTGTTTTATTTATAAATACAGTACATGAATAGCTGATTTTGTTTAGAATACTATCTGCCCTACTGAAAGTTACTATAGGTGAGATGAGGTTAAGAAGTGAACCTACGGTGACTAAAACATGGTGAGCCACTAAGGGCATGATTTAGGGAGTGGCCACTTCCTCTAAACTACACCTCGGCAGGTCATCAGATATCACGTAAAGCCCATTACTGTAGATCCTTATATAGAGATGTTGGAAACATGCTCACTTTACATTTGCAAACAGTGTTATCTAAAGTAATACTAGCTTAAGAGCAGGTTTAAGGTTTACTTAGACACAAAGTTTGGGCAATCCTCCCAAGTCCACACATACACACACACTCTCAAATCTAACTCCATCTTGTGACCTTTATGGGTCTAACTCCCCAGGGAGAGATGCAGGGGGATTGGAAGAAGCAAAAGAGAGGAAGAGGAGGGGGTTTCGAACAAAGAAGTTGGGAAGGAGACACTAATGAACACAGACAAAGTTGCCCTAACCTGTGCTCCAAGCTCCTCTGGGAAAGAATGTTGTCAGTCGGTCAATAAACGCAGTCGACTGTGTCGGAACGGAGTTGCCCTTCAAGCTGCCGTTAAACTGTCAAAAGATTTTTGTTGAAGGTTGTTCGAGTTACAGTTCACTATAGAAACAGGGAGGACAACCGACCGGAAGACCCGTCAAATTGCACTGTCCAAAATAGCAAACCAACTCTTGTCTTGTCGTCATTTTAACACAGTGAGAAGGGCCAAAATCAGTATGGGATATTGACCTGAGACTTGTAATTTAATTTCATGCACCAGTTGACAGACAAGGCACCACTGAGCTGGCAACCCCCGACTGCCCCACCTCGGTCCTCCACACACAAATACACAGACACAGAAACACACACACACACACATGCCCCAGACACGACCTAATTGGCAGGTTGTTGCTGTTTGTTATGAACAGGGTGTTACCCCATTCAACCTCAAGGCACCCCAGTCTTGCCCACTCACTCACACACAAACACACACACAAACGCATGCTAGCAGGCCCCCTCCTTTCCTGACAGACAGTCTTCTACCAGTAACGGGTATGGCATTTAAGGGTGTGTGTGTGTGTTTCTTTTTAGGGTGTGTGGTTGAGGCGGGAGGGGGGGGTGGTGACACCGCAGGTCAAACCTGAAGGGGAGAGAGAGCGAAAGTCGAGGCACACGGCATGTTGGTGCGACCTGCTAGACCACCCCCCAACCACCCGCATCTGACATATGTCACTCCCAATCTGTTCGGCTGGGCGAGCATCTTCTGCTTCTCCCCTGACGTCGTGGCAACGCAGCAGCACACAGGGCCCACAAACACGTGAGCATGGGGAGGGAGAGAGGGAGGGAGGGAGAGAGAGAGAGAGAGAGAGAGAGAGAGAGAGAGAGAGAGAGAGAGAGAGAGAGAGAGAGACGAGAGAGAGAGGGGAGAGAGAGTTAAAAAGAGAAGGGGGGATTTGTGTGGATGCAACCCACTTCCTGCTAATTGGTGTTTTGGTAATAACACCATCTGTTCTTTAAGGAAGTCAGACACTGTCTCCATAAAGACCATACTTCTTCTGAATACATTTACAGTGGCGGCCAAAAAACTACTCGGCAGCTCTCCAGACTTCATTCAGCACAGAGTGGGTCCTGATGGAGATCCTGACAGTGGATAATAGGCTCGGTAGCGCTAAGTTAGCTGTTGTTGTTTTGTAGCTGGACTTGAGTTGGCGCCGTGCTGTACATATTGAAATCAGATGCACTTCTGTCATTTGGACTGCAAAAAGGGATATTGTACTTTGTCTTATAGGGACACAAAGATACCTATATACTGTGGCGCATTGTGTATTTTGACTGTTTAGATTATCTCCATGCTTTCTTGAGAATGCTGTATATTTCAGATGGAGGAACAAACGAGAGACAGAACGTTAGTGACAATTGCCATGACAGCTGTCTGCCAGAATTGTGTTCAAATGCGGGATTTAGTAAAGAGTATGGAAGTAAGTGGGAGTGAAAGCACAGTGTTTGGATGGAGTGTAGAGTTTGAAACATGGAAAATGTGTGCATTGTGGCAGAGACTCTGATATAGACAGGAGTAGCTTGCCATCAAGTGGTACAATAAGGTCATTACAACTGAAACGGAGCAGGTGCCTGATTCACATGATGTGAAGACGCACTGTAAAACTGTCCTCTTAAGACACAGGACACCAATTAACAAAAATAAACTCCTACGCTGACAATAATTTGCATTCATACTATTTATAAGCATTCCTACCATATAGGTATGTATACTTGTTATGCATGTAACCAGAACAGGCAAGAACTTGACAATGACCAAGAGCACAGGCACACAGAGACACACATGCACACATAGCACATATACACACAATCTGATTTTACCCACTCCAAACAGTACACACAAACAACATCTTCAAATACACAACGATGCCAGATTCATATACAATTCATATCTGTCCCATGCCAGAGAGGGAAGACTGACACAACGAGCAGCCGGAATGCTTTGGTGGGGGGCTAAAACACACAGATAAATGCAATGACCATGTTTTACATCCACAATCTGTTACAGTGAATTTCCCCTGCTTCAATTCCATGGATGATTAAGCGTGATAATTAAGGTTTTTGGAAATTTTCCATAGAGGCCCAGACAAAGCAGCTGGTGACATTCATGCGATGGAACCTGAGGGGGGAATCACAATGAATCCCCATTCATTTCAATGATCACAGTCTGCATTTGGCATTGTTTCAAAATGATATAATGATAATGGATAAATGCTGTGTTTATTGTTTTTGAAAAGGTGGTACTAAAAAGAGAACATACCTGGGGCAGCTGTGGCTCAGGGGGTAGAGAGGGTTGTCTGTTAACCGCTAGGTTGGCGGTTTGATCCCCGACCCCACCCAGGCCATGTGCCGAAGTATCCTTGAGCAAGACTTTGAAACCCAAGTTGATCCCAATGGGCAGAGCAGCACCTTGCATGGCAGCTCGCCGCCGTCGGTATGTGTGAGTGTGAGTATGAATGGGTGAATGAGAGGCAAAAATGTAAAGTGCTTTGGGTGCTGCATGCTAAGGTATATAAACGTGCTATATAAATGCAGTCCATTTACCTCAAAGGTTTTATGGGAATTATTTATAGCCGGTAACCGGTGTTTTTTTTTGTACTTCATATTTTGGCCTGCAGGTTATCCTGTTTCCTTTAATTGAACCTTTTTTTACTCTTAATAGGGGTTATGCGGAACGCCCAGGAAACGAACCGGAAAACAGATGTAATCGTTTCCGCTCCTGTGTTAACCCAATGGCAAACCCAGCTAGTTCACACAATCAACAATAAGATTATTATTATTATTAAAATCAAATTGCCAAAGGGAAGAACCATCAGAGCATGTAGTTAAACAAGTTACAATTTAAACAACGTGAACCTCAAAAGTGCAAGAGTGTACCTGTAGAGAAGCAAGCTTCAATATATATAAAAATTATATAGGCTATAGGCTATGAATAACAGGTTGAACTTCGATTTTAGCAGTGTTTAACATAGGAAACCCACGGAACACCACCCATTTCCCGTTTTTTTCTTTTTTTCCAAAAACGGAAAAACCACAAATTTTCTGTGGTTTTTCGTTTTCGTTTCGTTTTTTCCAAAAACGGACAGACCACCCATTTTCCGTGGTTTTTCGTTTTCGTTTCGTTTTTACAACCACCCATTACAGGTGCAGTTCTTACACTAAACCACCAGATGGCGATGGTAAAGCGCAACCCTATGGAATGATTTTTGTTCATCGTTTTTTTGCTCATTCGGTGATTTTATTATATTAACTGAAATTAAGAATCTGAATCAGAATAGGTTTTTATCGCCATGTAAGTTTTCACAAACACGGAATTATCCGACAGCTACAAGACGCTCCTTCATCTGCCCACCAAGAAGCACTGAACATCTGTAGCCTATTTGTAAAACCAAATTGCCAAAGGGAAGAACCATCAGAGCATGTAGTTAAACAAGTTACAATTTAAACAACGTGAACCTCAAAAGTGCAAGAGTGTACCTGTAGAAAAAGCAAGCTTCAATATATATATAAATGATATAGGCTATAGGCTATGAATAACAGGTTGAACTTCGATTTTAGCAGTGTTTAACCGAACCCCACGGAACACCACCCATTTCCCGTTTTTCTCTTTTTTTCCAAAAACGGAAAAACCACAAATTTTCCGTGGTTTTTCGTTTTGGTTTGTTTTTTTCCAAAAACGGAAAGACCACCCATTTACCGTGGTTTTTCGTTTTCGTTTCGTTTTTTCCAAAAACGGAAAGACCACCCATTTTCCGTGGTTTTTCGTTTTCGTTTCGTTTTTACAACCACCCATTACAGGTGCAGTTCTTACACTAAACCACCAGATGGCGATGGTAAAGCGCAACCCTGTGGAATGATTTTTTTTCATCGTTTTTTTGCTCATTCGGTGATTTTATTATATTAACTGAAATTAAGAATCTGAATCAGAATAGGTTTTTATCGCCATGTAAATTTTCAGAAACACGGAATTATCCGACAGCTACAAGACGCTCCTTCATCTGCCCACCAAAAAGCAGTGAACATCTGTAGCCTATTTGTAAAACCAAATTGCCATAGGGAAGAACCATTAAAGCATGTAGTTAAACAAGTTTAAATTTTAACAATGTGAATCTCAGAAGTGCAAGAGTGCACCTATAGAAAAGCAAGCTTCAATATGTATACAGGGTAGGTTCTAGTTTATTGGAGGCCCTGGGCAAAGGACAATTCAGAGGCCCCGTATAACCGCCGACCGTACATGAGCCTTTTGGTCTGGACGCGGAATGCAAGTCGTACAATACAGAAACATTCGTTACTGTTGCACACCCTTAATTGATAACCGACAGCTTGGCTGTATATCTAACTAACAATCATTTGCAATCATGGTGAACACTCAAAATATGAGATTACTATAAACTATAGACCATAGCATTACACATATCAAAACAAAACGAATACATCAATAGAACTCCAAACAACGCTTACTTAATTAAGCTAATGACCTAAATTTAGTAGCTTTTCAGCTTGCCGCAGGAAATTCTGGGTACCAAGAGCAATGCACGAGTACAGCCGATTTTACAGCATTGTGTAACACACTTCGGTTGTGGATAGTATGTCCAGAAATAAAGCCAAGTCACTCATTTAGTGGCAGAATCCATTGTTAAGTCTACAAAATGATTTTAGATACAGTATACGTTTACTTATCTTGCAAATCCTGAGGATAGTAGGCTAGTAGACCTTTAGCTATAGCAGACCTTTCTATGTGACAAAGGACATGGGTTTTTTTACCTCGGGAATTGCCGTAGGCTTAATGCTGAAAGCATTGCGTGAAATAGGTCAGGGCTGTTTGAATCATAGATATATATAAACACATTTAACTATAAAGAATATAATTAAAGAATTGTGTTTTCATGCTTAATTTGAATTGTCATTCGTTTGCAATGACAAGTGATTTATTTTAATTCATTAATGTAAATACGACGAGGCCCCTGGTGGCCGAGGCCCTGGGCAACTGCCCGATTTGCCCAATGCCATTGGCAATGGGACGCACCGCCCCTGATCACGACCCAAATCAAAATTCTGAGTCAACATATCAATGAGGAAGCGCTTTTTCTTCTAAAGGCTGCAATCCTCTACATTTTTGGCGCAGAATTCACCGAGATATTACATTGGAAACTGAAGGCATGTTCTGTAAAACAGCACCATAAGTCTGCATAGAGCGTACAGATCCGGAAGTGAGGAGGTCTGTTTTACCGAATACGGAAGTGTTTTCCCGCATAACCCCTATTGATTTTCATATTGAGAAATGGAATAGTGTTGCAATTGTGAGGAAATTCTATGGAGATCAAGGGGGAAATCTATTGAATAATGGTGTTTGCTTCAACTATACATATTAATTTTTGCAATTTTACAGTTTTAAAATAAATCAATTTTGAATATCACCAGTGACTACTATTACCTACTCACTGATAATGTCGATATTTAAACATACCCTTAGGTATTTAGTATTTGAACAATCCTAAATTCAGCCTACAGATCGGGGACATCAAATACCTCAATTTCCCAACATACACCGTTACCGGAAATAAGTGGAACTCCCCATGAAAACTCCATGGAAACGGCTTCCTGGCGTTCTAGCCTCAGACAAGTAGCAAGCTAGCTTGTTTTTGGACCATTATTACTGTACTCTTTACCTAGTTTTGATTGCCGGATTACCATTCTTGTTCCATTATGAGCCGAACTCCTGATGCAAGAGCAAGGTGAAGCCTACTCACTATTTCATTAAAAGATAGCTAGCTAGTACTAGCTAAGGTAAACTAGCGGATAGCTAGCTACTAGTAGCTGACACCAGCTACGGTAAACTAGATAGCTACTCTGCTAGCTTGCTAGTCTACTGCACTAATAAATAAGAGCAGCAGCTGGAAAGTGGAATCAGAAAAGCCGTCGGACATCCTCTACCTCTCTTATTCATCTGAAAATGTGTCTAAAGGGGGTAACATTAGCTGTTTACAATCTGAGTAGCCAAAGCAATACAGTACTAGTAGTAGCACTACCAAGCAAAAGTGGTTTGCTGTGTTAAGTAGCCTACTATAGCCACTGTTCAAAAACAAGCCCAGAAAAGGTATTCATAGTGGTTGAAAGGGTTCGATGAAAAGTAGGTTAAACTAGCACTGGTTGAAATAAGTGGAATGCCATTGATACGTAATCCAAACATGATCCTCAATGCAACAGGGACACCCAGACCAAACAGATCCAGGATAACATCACTAACGTGGAGAAGCACTTTGGGGAGATGTGCCAACTATTTGCCGCCTATGTCCGTAAAACAGCAAGGTTACGAGATAAAGCTGACCTCATGGTCAGAGAGATCAGTCTGTATGCAGACACGGAAACACCCAATCTGAAGAAAGGAATGAAACAGTTTGCTGACCAACTTGCCAAGATTCAGGACTATCGTCAAGCAGAGGTATGTAGCAGATTTGCCTTCATTTGATATGGTGATTCTTAACAAGGACTGTGATGTCATTTTGTATAGTAATCACAATCCCAAACACCACAATATTCTTGCAGGTAGAGAGACTTGAAGCCAGAGTGGTAGAGCCTTTAAAAAGCTATGGACCATTGGTGAAACTGAAACGGGTAAGTCGTAAGGAAAAAGACTTGATTTCTGAATGTGATGTGTTGGTTACCTGAACTGTCCACACGGTGGCAGTATCTGTTTACAAAACAAACACGTTTCTAATGCTGATCCAAGATATTTGGCATTTAAGATGTGATCCAACCATCCCCAGTCAGCACTGATCTGACTCGTGTGCCTTCCTTCCAGGAGGACTTGAAGACGAGCCAGAGTGCCAGGAACCGAGAAGCCAAGCAGATGCAGCAGCTGGAGAGAACGAGGCAGAGAAACCCCTCCGACCGACAGATCATTGTATCTTTACCAGGCAGACCGCTCCCTCAAGGGGAGATTTAGAGGGCTGATGCATTTACCAAATAGATTGACGAAAGACTGCACGAGAATCGGACGTGCAGCTTCAATCGTATTGAATCAGATGAGGCTACAGTGTTGGGCCAAGCTGAAGGATAACCGTGCTGGCCATAGATGTGTGTTTGTTTGTTTGCACGCTTGAGAGTGATGACAATGAAGTAAATATTGCACAGGCTATCTAAATAATGCATGACTGGGACAGTTTTGAACAAATGTTACTTCATAGTTGCGTTGTTTCTGTGGAGAAACATCTCCCTTTGTAGGAACTGGATCTGGTGGTTAGTTCCAGAAATACTTGACACACACTTGTTTACTAGTTTAAGTCCAAGGTAGAAGTACCTTACAAATACAAATTCATCTTTGGTTGATTGCTTGGTTGATTGCTGATAGATGCACTTTCCTTAATAACACCCAACAGTCACAGGTGGGTTCCTTGATTGTTTACTGTCCATTCACTTCTGCAAGGATTGTAGAAGCGATGGATGAAACATTTAGTGTGCAACATATACAGAGTTTCATTCAGTTCATTGGATTATGTGTGAGGCTGCTGTGCTGTGTTCAGGCTGAGAGTGAGTTGCAGAGAGCTACGATGGACGCCACGCGCACCACGCGCCACCTGGAGGAGACCATAGACGAGTTTGAGAAGCAGAAAATCAGCGATATCAAGGTCAGTTATACCCTCTGTCTGCCTGTCGCCTTTCATTAGCTCGCTCGCTTTCCTCGTCTCAATCTCTCTCTCTCTTTTTTTTTATAGCACATTCATTGAATAGAGCTACAGTTTATAGACAAAATATTTGTAGGAGTATTAAACCCATATCAGACTACGGTAAAACAAATCCGTCTGTTTGGGCACTGACTCATTCTCTCTTTTTTTCTCACCGTCCATGAACAAAATTATATGAATATCTATTTGTGTAGTGTGTTTTTACCAGCAACGCCACAAAAGGTTCCACAGATGAACTCATGTTTTCCCCGATCTCTCTTGCAGAAGATCTTCGGCGAGTTTGTGACCGTGGAGATGACGTTCCACGCCAAGGCACTGGAGGTTTACACCACAGCCTTCCAGAACATTCAGATGGTGGATGAGGACGAGGACCTGGAGGTGAGCCTATGATAGCCTAACATTGAAATAGATCTCGCTGCTAGCAGTTTCTTTTTTTTTCCTTTCCCCTTGACATAACAGTTTGTGGTTTTCATTGAATGATTCATCTCCCGATCACGCCAATGGGAGTGACACTTCAAACCCGGACAGCATGTTTGAGTGACTCACGCCGTGAAGTCGATTCACTTGCAGGTTCGCAAACGATGAGCAATCCTTTTCAACCTGACGGAGGCTGCCGCTCAAATGTCTTCTCGATGCTTTGACCATCTCCGTGTCCTCGTGTCGACAGGAACAGCATTTTCCGGCGCTTACATTGATGCTGTTTGTTTAACCCCTGATGCAATCCGATGACTAGTTGGAGGACTGTGTGGACAGTGCCTGTGTATGTGTTTGGAGGGTAAATTGGTGCTGCCTAAATATCTGGATTTAACGCAGCTGTGATTGCTTCCAAATACGACATGTGTTCATCATTTGCCACTAAATATTTGCACGTTCAATCACTTGAGTCGAAGGGACTTAATGAGTCAAGAGAGTCATGAGGGTGAGTCAGTGTGAAAGGGTCAGACTTCCCCTTCACTTCATCTGGAACAAAGATTGGCTCACTTGCTGTGTCTGGCCTGTGTCCACGGTCTTACGGCACGGAGCTCACACAAGCCTGCCACGGCCTTCTGCTGTCTCCTGTGGCTTTCTCACTAACCTTAATGCCACCAGCGCTGAGTTTCCCTTGTATGATGTTTCAGACTAGCTTTAATTATCTGCTTTACAGAGGACGCACATTTCTTTATTTGACTTACTTAGCCATCTACAAGACCTTTCTCCATCATTCTCAAATGGGTCAGACAAGAAATACCGGTCAGGCAATGTATGGGTTCACTATCAGGATTCTGATTTGTTGAGGTGTAGTGTAGGGAAATGTATTGAATTATTTAACAGTGGGGCATCGTTAACTAATCTAAGAAGCCGTAATGTCAATTAAAGAGGGGAACATTTTGCAGCCTATTTGTTTTTAATTTAATTGTCTTTAAATGCAGTGTCCCACCATACCACTTCTAGAAACCCCTACTCGTTACCCAACGTTTGTGTGCCTACATTTCTACATTATCCTAAGCAACTGAGACATCCTTCTTTACCTCCAAGTAAAGATAATCATTTCTCACACACAAATTGCATTTTTTTCTTCCCTCTAAATAGTGTAGCAACTTCTACTGTCTATGAAGAGTATAGCACCTTCTACTGTCTTTGAAGAGTATAGCACCTCCTACTGTTTTGGCAGGTGTTCAGGAGCATGCTGCACCCCCCAGACTACAAGTCCCGCTTAGAACTAGTCCGTACTCATTCCAAAACCTCCATCAATCAGACTGGGTCGACCCTGAGTAGTTCAGGGACATTGCAGGTAAGGCATATGCAAAGCCACTCTCTGTACAAATGTCAAACCACATAACGATAGATAAATCCTTCTTGATCGGTCTTCCCGATGACTGGCTTTCCCTAACCTGACTTTTCTTTCAAGCACCGACACGCTTCGCACAAACATCGAGCCCCTCTTCCTGCGCTTCCTATAGGTTCCTATAGGTAGCTCGGCTCGATCCCTCATGTCCTGCCTCTTCGCCCATCCTGTCTCATTCGCCATTGGCCGAGAGGAATCCCGAGCCTCCAACGTTAGTTAGAGAAGGAATGGAGGAAAGGAGAAAAAAAAACAGAGGCAGTGAGATCAGGAACCGAGAAGGGTTTTCCTGAGATTTTGTGATCAGGCGCTGTTTGGCATAGCTGGATGGTTCACAGTGGAAAAAGCATGCCGTCAAAAGCTCGCACGCCCTCGCACGCACATAAACGGCGATCGCCGCCCGACGTCGACACGACACTGATGATTCACGCTCCGTCTCATGCATATTCAAGTGCTCCCCTCGTAACGTGGGGCCCAGCAGGGAGGTGACTGACTTAATGGGCACCTGTCGTACCGCAGCAACCGAGGACCCCGAGCAGGCAGAGGAGAAGGGAGGAGGAGGATGACGAGGAGGAGGACGACGACGAGGAGGAGGACGAGGAGGACGTCACCGACGAGGAAGACTGAACGTGCCCAGTGTCGTGTGTGTCGTATTTGTGTGCGTTGCTTTCCAGGGAATGGCTGCGCATTGTGCATTCGTGGCCATGGAATGATGCAACCACCCTGTATAACTCTATTTTGAGACCCCGTCGAATAAGAATGGGGATTCTAGACACGGGCTGCATAATTATACAGTATGCTGTCTTGTATGATCTTAAAATGGTACCCCAAACATTGTATTCACTACGAAATGCCGCGTAAAGTATTGTCGCACTTTCTTACCTTTTCTGCTTTTTGTATTCCGTATAGTGCCAAAAGTACATTGTCTGGCAGTATTTTCGATATCGTCGACTCTGTGATTCATCTTTTTTTTTGTAATGGAAAGAATTAAAGTGGTTGCCATGGAATTCAAAACATCCAGGAAGTCGTGTGTTATTACTAATGTTGATTTCCATAATTGGCTCCAGTGTATTTGAGTCACACAGACTTGCAGGGATTCCAATGCGATGGATGCAGTTGGTAGTGACTCATCTGTTCCAGGCTGGTCATGCAACAGTAGTTTAAATGAAAGCCCAGGACGTTGTGCACCCTGGCTGCGCTGGGCCCGGCTCAGAGGGAGCCCAGCCGTGCGCGCGCGCGCGGTGATGGTGGAGCCTCCCCTGGGAGCAGCAGTAATGGTGGAGTCTGGGCGCACTGGGAGCCGGGAGACACCATTTTGTCTCACGACTTCCTTGTCAATTGCGGATGAGTCACGCGACCGTCGTTCATCAATCCGAAGCTACCCGTGTGATAATAACTGCAATTGTGACTCTGCTGCCACACACACAAGCACACACAAGCCCACTTTTCTAGAGTACAACAATCTCTTCAACTGTAATGGCTGGATCAAATATACGAGTGACTGATTGAGCTGATAGGCGAGAGGATGTTGTGTACCTTTAACAGAAAGGGCATGTCCTATTGCTTTAGAAGGCAAATGTGTATGCAAACACATGCTCTCATTCTCACACGCGCACACACTCCTTTCGACTTTGGTGTGCTTTCTGTGTCACAGAGACCTGAATGGTCCGCACCAGGGTGAGTCATCGCCATAAAGTCTGTGTGTGCTTATCTGTGTGTGTGTGTGCGTGCGTGTGTGTGTGTGTTGGTATGAGTCAGAGAGAGGTTGTCTATCACAGAAAAAACCCACCGGCTCTCCTCCCAGCTCTTAAACAGCAAAGTAGGTATATACACCACACACACACACACACACATTAAGGAGCGTGTATGTGGTAGGGGTTGCAGATGGTGACCAGCGAGACCGAGCCCAGACAGAGAGAGAGAGACGGGAAAGGGAAAGAAAGAGAAATGCAGTTCAACCCAGAGAGAGAGTGTGAGAGAGAGAGAAAGCTGTCAGAGGTCAGTCCCACCCTAAGGATCCTATCTCTGACTCTGACTCATTCTCCCCCATCCCTCTGGTATCTGCAGCATGTGTCACTAGATCATATCCAGCACCCGTCACTCACGCATTCGCATGACACCCAAGCCATCTCGTGTCTTCATATTTTCTTTGCCTACAATCGCCCAAAGCACAAAACACAGACTTTGTTCCCGAAACCAACGTTTGCAAGTGAAATAAAGCAATGTCGGTTGGCACAGGCTGTTTAGAGAAAACGACCACCAGGAATAAATGGATATAGGTCAAATACAATTTAATTGGATGGATTTTCATTCACGTCTTGATTCATTGATATGGGATGACTTCCGCATGTTGCCACTAGACGGCGACGTGAAAGTAACCATGGTTCCCTCACTGTGTTACTCGTCTAAAACTGTGAGGTACACAGTGTTCTCTTCCTCTTGTTTGTAATCTCTGACTCATGTTTGCAATTCTTCCTCCTGGATCGCCTGCAATCTTTCTGTCACACTGAGAGAACCTGCAAGTGTGCGTTTGTGTGTCTGTAGACTCACTAGGTAACATAAAAAAAAACTTAACCTATTTAGCCTTACATTCCGCATGCAAGGATGTTAACACACACTACGTAGATGTGCGTGAGCCAGTGTGTCTTTGCGATGCCTGCGTGTGTGTGCAGTCCGCCATGGAAACCAGTGGGTTCATGTATATGTGTGTTTACACACAGCGACGCCCTACAGTAAAGTGTGTTGAATATTAATACGACGCCTGTCTGGCAGTGGTTATAAAAGCGAGGGGCAGCATAGCCCGAGTGTGACTCACCCCGGCTCATTAGCAACCCAAGTCAGAGAGAGAGTCTTCATGCCATGGACGAGGACAGCCCCCAAATGGGTTCCCTCTTATCCCAATGCTGCTTTCTCTCTCTCTCTCTCTCTCTCTCTCTCTCTCTCTCTCTCATGAAATACAGTGTGTTTACTTAGCAATGCTTCTCCGTCCCAGGGGATTTGAACCCGCAACCTCTCGATCTCCAGTCATACACTCTTCCAGTGAGCTATACTCTATTCTATAGCTTTCCCTGGATACACTGTAATTGTGTGTGTGTGAAGTGTCTTTCTAAGAAAGTCGTGCGGAAGAAGTGTGAGTGTGTGTGCGTGTGCGTGTGAGAGAGTATGACCCCTTTCATAATTGTTTGTCAACTTATATGGCAAACCCTCATTTCAGTTTGCTCGACTGCCTTGAATACAAAACCACAATGTACTTGTCGGCTTGCGGCTCTGAAAACGTTCACTAGTTCCTCTCTGCTATCCAGTCTCACACTTGTAATCTTGCACCCGTAAATCAAGCAATTGGCATGATTTAACGAGGCCCTCTTTCGACGGCACATTGTAAATCTCAGTCTGTGAAAGTGTTGTTCCTGGTTTTGCTGATGAGACAAATTAGACGGTGACACCGAGAAGCAGAGTCTGTACTTCTCATTTCCTCTCTAGTGTCTGAAACCTAAGATGTCATAAATGACATGGCTCAGCTGAAATCTTGGTGCACATACATTATGAAGAAGGAAGTGAAAAATGCATTCGAACGCTGTGAGTGTGTGTGTGTGTGTGTGTGTGTGTGTGTGTGTGTGTGTACCTTTAGTACGTGTATCTCCTTGCGTGCATCAAAGTTGGCGTCCTAACACTCACTTTCCAGGTTTGGCCTCATACCCCGACTGCCAATCTATGCCGATGGCTTTTGTTGTTAATCATTTCGACATACTCTCCGGGAGTAGAGAGAGAGATTGAAATAGGTCGACAGAGAGAGAGAGAGAGAGAAGGGAGGGGGGGGGTTGGGGGGTAGGGGCATTGCGCAAGCTGCTTATCTGAATCTGGGATGATACAATCTGTCTCAGGGAGGCCACGAGGCTGGGAGCTCACTGCAGAAGGATCGCTTGAGCTGTCAGCATCTGTCTGAGTTGGCCCTGAACCCACACAGCTGTGTGTGTGTGTGCGTGTGTGTGTGTGTGTGTGTGTGTGTGCTCGCGTGTGTGTGCTTGCGTGGCGACGTGTGTGTGTGTATGTGGCAAGGGGGGTGTGCCGTGTGCGTGCGGCCGGCCTAGTCACCCAGCTATGCGGTGCTGCGTGTGTGTCGTCTGTGTGTTTTGAAACCTTACCTATTTGGTCAGCTACCTAGTAACTGTGTTTGTGTAGTTAACAGACCCTTTCCCAACCTTCAGATGTTATTCAGGATGTGCCAGTGTCTCTAGTGACCTATGTCTTTGATCTAAACGTAACTGCCCTGTATCACTATAGAACTACAAACTAAACTGCCTACTACATTACAGACCTAGGCATGAAATGTTAATTGAGTTTCATTCATTATCCTCCATCTCCCTGCATCAATCTGCATGGCTGATTAAGGCGGACAGAAGACACCTGGTGCTCGCACATACGCAAAGGATCAGTCATGTGTCTCAGCATCACACGCAGAGAGGCAGGAGAGAGGAAGAGAGTGAGAGAGAAGGTGTAGCTAGATTGCGATAGGAAGATGATGGAGGCGTAGATAAGGGTAAGAGAGAGAGAGAGAGAGAGAGAGAGAGAGAGAGAGAGAGAGAGAGAGAGAGTAGAGAGAGAGAGAGAGAGACAGAGCAGAAGAGATCGAGAGAGAGAGAGAGAGAGAGAGAGAGAGAGAGATAGAGAGAGAGAGATGAGAGAGAGAGAGAGACAGTGTCTGTGACAGATTTACAGTGATACAAGCTGAGACATAAGAAAAACGTTTCTGCTGCTGAAACAGAAACGGGGTCAAACCAAGGTCAACTCGACTCTCAACGCCATAAGCTTAGTCTGATGTGTTATCTAACCACCAAACCACCTCCATCGCATGGCCTTGGGGCTGGGAAGAATGATTCCAGAGGCCTGCTACAAGTTTCTCCTAACCTCCTGCGTCGTAACTGTCTACATATCAAAACAGAGTGTGCGCCTCTCTCTTTGTTCCCCAGGGAAACGCGGGCCCAAAAAGATTGACTGAATTAAAATGAAAAAAGAAAGTGAAACCCTAAACCGTCCAACAGGGTTGGGTCCACCGCGGGGCCAGCAGAGATGTCTTGTATGGTTTGAAACCCGAGCGAAATGGAGTGATGTGCAAAGTGCCTCTCAGGGACTCTGGCACATGACAGACAGCAGAGGGAGTGTGTGTGTGTGTGTGTGAGTGGGTGTGTGTGTGAGTGGGTGGGTGTGTGTGTAAGGTGTGTGCATGAGTTTGAAATTCAGCCAGGGTCTTCACGAGGTCTTCCAGGCAGTTCCCTGGCACCCCTCATTCGTACAGATGGAAGCTCTTGGTTACGCATCTGCCCACTCTATAGCCCCCTTACAAGGAGTCAAAATACATCCCCGGACACATAACGCTAAGTGGTTTCGGCTAGCAGCAGCCTCCCATAGCTTCAGTGGAGGGCTTTTGAGGACTATTGTGACAGGACAGTGGCTGTGGGACAGCCTGGGAATCAGCGGGGCTGCAGTATGGAGAAAGCCATGCGGATTTAGCACTAAGGAATGTGGTCCAACTCTCTTGACCTCATGCCGCGCACATGTCACTTGGTCAAATTGGACATTTTCTGAATTTGGGGGGGGGAAGAAAGTTGCAAAACTGGATGAGTTTTTAGCTAGTTCCTCGAGCTTCGCATATTTGGAGCTACTGACTAAAAGCTTTTGGATAAGATTGTGGTGTACTTTGGAGACTGGACAAAGACAGACATTACACACACAGGCAGGCACAGTCTTCTAGACCAAACAGGCTGCGTGTTCTTTCATATTGTGATCATACTGTGGTCTGCTGGTAGTCTTGCCAACTGACAGACAGCACAGACGATGCACAGTGTTCTCAGAGCTGTCAGAGCATCTCTGGTCCTAATCATTTCAACAAGTCAAAAAGAGGGAACTAGTCGCACTATATATTATAATATATGAGGGCATATAACCCTATTCTGCCACATCTGATTTAGATGAAAGATTAGAAAAAGAACATATTGACAGAGTTCATATACAACGATGATGGTAGCCTTCCCATGGTGTTCCCCCAGCGTTGGAGGGTTCTGTAGGGCTGCGTGTGCGCGCTGTGTCACGGCTCTGTGGTTTCCGTGATAACCGCTCGCGTACATCCGTCTTGATGGGTAAACACAGCTTGCTAATCGTTGCGGAGGCTCCGGTGTGCGCGGCCTATCACAGCCACCGCAGGGCCCAGAGTTGAGGAGCGCCGGGGGTTTTGTTTTGGAAAATGTGGCAGCGTTGCCATGGTGCCTCTATTTGATCCTTTGTAATTAACCTAGCCCATGATTGCGCAACACTTTCCCCTGGTTTCCGTAGCCTGTCAGCAGCTTGCCAGCCAGCCAACCAGCCAGCTAGCCAGCCAACCAGCCTCCAAATTAAACTAAGTGTGCCACTGTTTCTATTGTCTATGTTTTTTGACACTTTCCCATAATGCCAGTTCTCAAAGGAGCGAGAATGAAGGTCAAATTGGAGAGCTTCACGAAGATCTCTTCAGGGTTCCATTCATTTAAAGAGTAGATTAGATTGTATATGAAATCTCATATCAGCTGTATATAAAGTTCACTTTTGATATTGACATAAAATAGAATAAATAGAATGACAGGTTGCTAAATAAAACCCATTGTTCAAAAGGTTGTCATAGCATATAGGCACTTCAAGTTGCCCGGCAACGCAGGCCCCCAGCACACTCTGACCCTGCTGGTTACCCTGCAGATTTCCTACGATCACCAAACAAAGTGACAAGCTGGAGCTGAAATTTACCATCTAACTCTCCTCCGGGTTGGCTTCAAGTTGTTTTGTTTTCAAGATTTCCAACCTTTTCTGTTGCTTCCCATGATACAACGCACACAGGGTACCGTTGTTTCCATAGATACGTCCCTATTTGTTATATTGAAGTGACATTTTTTCCCGTTTCATTTTGGTACATTGGCACTTGCTTTGCCCATGAACTAGGCAAGGCCACAACATGGCCGCCCATCTGTCCGTCTGTCCGACTGCAGGCTGTTCACCCACCCACCCACGGCAGCTTTGGCCTCTCAATATTACACTCGTAATCGCACATGACCTTACCCGGCTTGTCTTAGAGTATGTTGCAGTGATGCTAGTCTCGACCTGGAGATACACACACGTGAGCCTTCAGCCGCTTGTACAACCCACGTCTGAAGTCTGTCATTATCATGACCTGTGTGACCGTACCATGCACTTCATGGCATTGTGTGGTTAATTTAGGCAATAAAAGTGGTTTGTGTTTCTGTTTTGGGGGGTGGGGGGTCCATCAGACGGATGGAACTCATTTACCTTCCGGTAAAGTGTTTACTGCTGTCTTGTTGTGGAAGTATTTTAACGGTCACGGTTAAACAGTTGTGCAAGCGGCCCATTTGCCCAGAGCAAACAGCAGCATTCTGAGAACCAGAAAAGAGGGAGGAGAAAAGGTGTTTCTTGCATACGGCGCATATGTTTTCTCTCTCTCTCTCTCTCTCTCTCTCTCTCTCTATCTCTCTCATCTCGCTCTCTATCTCTGTCTCTCTCTCTCTCTCTCTCTCTCTCTCTATCTCTCTCTCTCTCTCTCTCTCTCTCTCTCTCGCTCTCTCTCTTTCTCTCCACAGAAAGTCACACCGCTTTAATCTACGCTTCTTGCACAATTTTGCCATGCGTTTGAAGTGCCAATTGGGCAACCGTTGGATAAAGGTTACAGACCCATTGAAAGTTCAAGGCAGCCTCTCCCTACATTAAAATGAAGAATTTATCTCGATGTGACTCATGACTGAAGGCATTTTCCTTGAGTTTTTACAGCCTTCAATTTGTATTGTACTATTCATGCAGTAGTCATGCAGTGGGTATTTAGCATATTTTAAAGGTCAACTGGGTTTGCATCTACACTAACTGGATGTAAGTATGTATTGAACTTGTAAGGACCTGTAACTTGGCTAATGCATTCCTGCGTAACTAGAGAACCTTTCGTAAACCAGGCTAGCTAGTTAACTTGCTGTATTCGAGAGCCTACAGCATGAAACAGCATACGTTTTAGCTTAAGGCTAAACTAAGTTGAAATGGTGACTTAAGCAATACTCAAACATTGAATTAGCTCAACGCTCTCCGTGACATGAGGCTGTTAACTTGAAAAGGTAAAGCGTAGTGAAACCAGTGACTCATCTGTGCCAACACCACAGTGCGTCTGTGATGGAAAGCAAATATGGATGACGAGACAGATGCCATTCTAATGAGGTTCACCTCACTGCTAGCTGAGTAGACACCCCAGTGTTAATGACGGTCAACACTGCATGTGCTTGTGTTTGGGGCCGGTAGGCTCTGTATGTGTGTGTGTGTGTGTGTGTTTGTTTCTGTGTGTGCATGTGGTTTGTGGTAAACAAAGCCTTATTGACAGATGCTACAAGGTTGTCACTAGAGGCCGTGGAAGAGGAAGCAAGCTGAAGTCACCTTTAAACCAGTTTCTCACTGGTTCATATCGTTTCGATGAACAGAAAACCAAGTTAGGGTCCTAGTCGCTTGTTGCCCAGAGTAGTCTTTTCCGGAAATGAGACCTCTGGAAAGTCTCTGTTTGCTGATCCCATTTAGGCCTACACACATCAGACGATCATACTTAAGAAGCAGTCATTGCCTAGTTTTGAGATAACCTTGGTCGCTAAGCTTACACAGTCAATACGTCCCATGATATGGGAGAGCCTGCGGATGTTTATAGTATCCGTTTATCAGGAGGACTGTGTGTCTGTCATCTGTTGATACTGTAGGCAGAGCGCAGTGCCCGTCTGACAGATTGAGTGTGTGAACGTGTCCGAGTGTGAGTGCAGGTGGTTGACAATAGCTGTTTTAACGACATCTATAAACCTGACACAGGAAATACTTTTTCTTTTCACCCTTCCCCACTTCTTTGGGCATGATCAGTCCTTGGCTGTGTGTCTTCAACAATGAAAACTTGACCTGTTCGTAAATCATTTAGCAGTTACGTTTTTTCTTGGACTTTTTTCGGACTTCTCTGAAGCCTACATGTTCTATAAGGAGAAACGGAGAACTTCTCCAGCTGTTTGGGCATGTCGAGCTATTAAAACCCTGAGCATCACAGCCATGTTTTTGAGTTGGCAGAATAATTACTGTACAGCATGTGGTCCATTACAGCCATCATCAAAATGTAGGGTTGTATTTTGGTTTGCCATTCATTTTCTCTGTGTTATCATATTCCCAGTAATGATGGGCTTTCGTGCACAAAAGTAATTCCTAACGCCTCTTTGCCATTTGAGTCATCTTGCACACTTGCATCTTTTGTCTAGCGAGCCGACCAAGGCCCTACCCCAGACACAGACACTCTTTGAAAGCGCTGCAAATTTGAAATGTAAAAATGTTCCCTCTTCACTCGAGCCTCAGACCACACAGTGTTGAGGGGGAGTGGATGAGGGTGTAAGGAATCTTCCTCCTCTTTAATGAGTATTCAGGTCGAAACAGGCTGTTACGCCAACCCTACTGTCTATGATAACCAAACACCAAACCAACAGACACCACTCGTGTCAACTCATCAACAAAGCCAAAGATGGATATCAGCTGCCCTGCTTTTTATTCCAAAATGGCTTCCACTGGGTTTCACATTGTACTCACTGTTGTTAATTCAGATTAATGCCCACCACCAATGCACCAAAAAAGAAAATGTAAATAAGTCAATCGAAAACACGAATGAATCGTTTATCCTTTCACCAGCTATTAGCTTTATCCGCAGGAACCACGAAGATCATTTAAACGAGACCCCTTGCTACTTTACTAGGAAATGGGGGAGAGACATAGAAAGTTGCTGGAAAGAAGGAGAAGGAGAGAGGCTCTGTGCTCTGGAAACCATCATCGTTTTAAACATCGACGTTCTCCACCTGAACAGATTTTGCATTGACAATGCACTGGTCAGATAACCGCTGCCCCGCACTGGAAATGGAATGCGGTGATGTACACTGTGTGACGTATTCGACATGGTCACGTACACCAACGAAAGAGAGCACTGACATGTTTAAACAGGTGAGGCCTCACCTTGCACACTGGCCACAGTCTCATTTAGAAGAGCTTTGTTGAAAGTCTGGAATGCTGGATTGAGGTTTTTAACACTCCAAAAATGTCATAATCACAGGTTTAATGAATAATGTGAATAGTACAATTTTTACTCGGATGAAACATCTTAGTGTCGTTAAAGGTACATTGTCACAGCTGGCGTCTCCTTGAAATGTTACAGTGCAAGGCTTACAGTAATAACACTTCATAAATGTTACTGTAGTATAATACATTTTAAGTAAGAAGAAATGGTTTGTTAGAAAGATGGCTGCCAAAGGGCTTGGACTTTTTAACAATTAGCAACTGTAGCACGTATCTGGTACTGTGGTGCAGCAAGTTGCATGTCTTCAAACAGAACTTGAACTGCTTACTACACCATGCAACCGCTGTGTGAAGGTCCGAAATGGTTTCGTCACTTTGCATCAATCATTCAGGAATGCAAACATGACACGTGGCACACGACAGAACACTTTCCTCCCTCACGTTATGGACCTCCACTAATGGCGGTGGAAAGATGGAGGGCTGAGAGAAATCAAAGGTGTGGAAGGCAGAAGAGAGAGAAGAGGGAAGCACACAATAAGCCAATGACAGCCCAGCTCCTGTAGGGCGATTCGTCATGCTTAGTGTCACTCTCCCTGTAGGGTTTGTCTAGGCCAAACACCCTGTAGTGAGTGGAATATGGAGACATTTACCCCAGGGCAAATCACTGTCCCTGTGCTACAAGGGGGACTTAACCTTTCCTAGACCTTTGGCTGATTCTCACGGCTGCTTAGAAAGAACATATTTTTCAGTGTATAGCTTTGAAGCAGTACAGGTTTGTCAGCTTACCTCTCCCGGTTAGAGTCTTCTAATCAGTTTGATTCAATGCATTTGATATACGTGGCAACATGCCTGACTTGTTCTTACATGTTATCTCCAATAATTCCAGAACATTTTGTTTAAGGGGTCTCTGCACCTGTATTTAATTATTTCATCGCTCAGTTACCAAAGGCCTTGATCCCCTCCAACACGGCGTGAAGCGAGCGGCGAGCGATCACAGCGTGAAGCGAGCGGTGAACGATCACGGTGGTCTTCTTGTCTTTAAAAAAATATAATCCTCATTCTTTTATCATGAGTACTGCAGAAGCCTGGTGTTTTATTGCATCTTTCTTCCCTTAACAGGCCAAGTGTCAGAATCACAGTTGGTGAGTATCTCTCGCTCTCTCTCTCTCCATCTCTCTCTCTCTCTCTCTCTCTCTCTCTCTGTCTTTCTCTCTCTCTCTGTTTCTGTACACCCTTGTTCTCTCACACTCGCTTGCTCGCTCTACCCCCTCCCCCCTCTCTCTCTCTCTTCCCAGCAGCTGTCTGTTTCTAGTTACCTTCCAACCTCAGGGAAAAATATTTACCCCTGAAAATGAAGAGGATAACTTTCCGTCTCTTGCTTTGTTCCAGTGGCATCTGGCTTGTGTTAAGAGAGAGCACGGCTCCGCTGTGTATGTGGGAGGCGGGATGATGAGGTTGATAGCACCAATACCAACATAGAAACAAGTAACCTTCCACTTCCTGATTGTCCTGCCTTTGCCTCAGAGGATGCCCAGTGTGGCTGATTCCACCCCGACCACAAAGCACACACACTTACTCACACATAAAATCTCGGTGTGAGAACTTTCACCACATATTAAATAGACGTTGTTGCAAAACCACATTCAAGGGTGAGGTTATGTGCAATGTATTGTGTGTAGGCCATTACTCCTAACTGGTTCATACCCATATAGCCATTCTCGTTTTCTTTGGCGTGGTTTACTCAACGCGTACAAGCTAAACCTATATTTACTGACCCTCTTCGATGTGCTTTACCTTGAAGTCCTTCAATAGATTGCCTGAAGCTTTACGAAGACTGTATTAAAGCCCACCCTTAACTCAGTGTGTTGGCTTTTGCCCAGACTGTTGGTCACAGTTCTTAACAGTGACAGGTTCAACCCAGGCTCAAACAACAATGTTGAATTTGAGCACATTTCCATTTGCTCAAAACAGTTGACAGTTGACAGTTTTGTCTCGCGTCTCAACCGCTCGTCTCGACTGGAGTTTGAAAGAGCAGGACTGTCATCAACATGTCTCCCGACAAGATTTATTTCTGAAATCGAAAAGCGGTGCCTTGCTTTCTTTTTGTTGTCGATGGAGCTGACTCCATCTTGTCGTGGCAAAGGTCCAGAGCAGGTTCGAGTGATTCTTCAGATCCAAGGCCAGCTTCCGTGAAGGAGAACCTGTCGAACCACAGATGGGGACAGGCGGATGGCTGAAAGGAGCAAGAGACGTGACAAAACACTACAGCTCCTTCGACCTCCAAATTACAGAAAGAAGAAAACACATTGATAAAAATACAAATAAAACGCTGAACACGATTGAACTGAATCGTGTTTCTCACTTTGTATTCATGTGTTTCTTGTTGCTGTTGAGGTAAGTGTAGATCGTGTGAAACCTAAACATTCGATGTGTTAACTGAGCCGAGCTATTGATAGTGGCGAGAATAGACTGGAAACACTTGGTCCTGGTTGTCTTCGTGATGGTCGGTCACGACTCTCCTCAAGTGTTCCTTGATGTGTCTATGAGAGAGAGAGAGAGAGAGAGAGAGAGAGAGGGAGAGAGAGAGGAGGGAGAGAGAGAGAGAGAGAGAGAGAGAGAGAGAGAGAGAGAGCAGAGAGAGAGAGAGAGAGAGAGTGGGGGTGGTGGGGGAGAGACGTGGAGAGATCGAGGGGTGGGAGAGAGAGAGAGCTACGAGATCGAGCGAGAGTAGAGAGATAGAGAGAGAGAGAGAGATAGATAGACTAAAAGAGGAACCTGACAGCCTAACAAAACATCTGATTAACATGAATATGCACACACAAACCCTCACACACAAACACACATCCGGGGGTGACAGAGTGGCTGGGCATGACAGCTCACGCCTGCACTCTCTATTATTACTACTATTATGAACAATAATGCACGTTTCCTGCCTCATTAATGACCTCAGCCCACGCAATAACATTACACCTACAGGCCTGCAAGTCAGCTGCTGATCTACACTGCACAACAGCAGGTGAGCTACAAACAGACAGATCTGGATGTGTAATACAGCTGGCTGGCGAACTGAAGGATGGATGACTACTTAGCTGGATTGTAGATTGGTTAGGTGGGTGACTTCCCAGCCAGCTTTTGGTTGCTTTTTTTGGTATAACTGACTGTCTGCCTAATGGCCTGACTGGCTCGAGTGAGTATGTGAGGGAGTGACTGGTTGTGTTTACAAGGTTGACTAGTTAACTGACTGACTGACCAGTGACTCAGTTAACTGGCTGACTGATTGTTACTGGAAGACTGACTGGCAGTTAACTCACTCTCACTGCCTCACTCTGTGACACACACTCCTTAGACTGTCATTACTTGTGGTCGTGACTATCATGCACCCGGTGATAGGAAGACTCAATAAAGTCCCTCACTGGGTATTTTGAGACTAATGGTGGCAGCGACACTCTCAATCAAATGGTTTGTCTTGTGGACATACATACACTGTCTCTCTATTCTCAGAAACCCTCGTAGCCCTCAATCGCTTGGTAGTGTTTCCAGATACATGGGAAAGAATTGGCCAGTGCTTTCATGGGATTATGTGAGTAAATCGCCTTCTCCAAAGTGGAGCAGCGCTGAGAGTCATTGAAATCCTATTACATGGGGGTATTATCCCCCAATTAATTGCCTTTTGAATGGTAAGCCCTCTCTCACACACACACCATTTATTTCTCTCTATCTCTCCCACTGAAACAAATTGAGTGAGGGAGTTTGAGTTTGGTGCCAAATGGGGCATGATTCCAGACCCTATTCTGTTCACTCCTCCTATCCTACTTTCTCTATATGTAGTCCTATAGGAGGAGTCTGGACTATATCCATTTCATATTCAACTAATTAAACCTTGTAGTTCATTACCGTAGACTACTCGAGTAGTTTGGACTCAATGGACTATTCTTTTGTAGGATGGTTCTAATTCACAGTTCTCTGCCTCTCTCTCTCCCTCTCTCTCTCTCTCTCTCTCTCGCTCTCTCTCTCTCTCGCTCTCTCTCTCTTTCTCTTTCAATCCATAGGATCATGTGAAGTCACACTGTGATGCAATGGCCGGAGGACTTTGTTTTCCCAGTCATGACTGCTGAGAGAGTGAGAGTGTTGAAATAAGAGATAGGCAGAGGAGTTCTGAGCTTATTTCTTTTGAAATTGTCCTTAACTTCTGTGAGTGGCCAAAGGTACTGCTGGTTGTTTTTCACCATCATCATTACCGTCTGCATCATCATTACCGTCTGCATCATCATTACCATCTTTCCAGATTATGATCACGGGTTTGACTGTCCCCGGCCATAAAATGCAAGATGTTTCTGTCTACATATTGTCCAGTACATATTCAACAGGTGAACACCTGCACACTGTTCTCAGGCACAATTCAATTCAGTTCAACATCTCCACTGTCAGAAACACATACCGTGTATGTTGTTTAACATCGCTTCTCCTCTTGTCATGAAGCTAGAGTCTGTGGGCTTGAAGCCAAAGATGCAGTCTGCACCCTTACTTTCAACCAACATCTTGATTCCCAGAGAGTCTGATGCACCCTTACACCAGACTGACAGATTCTCACACTACTTCCACATTCCTGTCGTTGTGACATCATAATACGGCCCCA
This sequence comes from Mallotus villosus, assembly GCA_903064625.1. NCBI lineage: Eukaryota > Metazoa > Chordata > Actinopteri > Osmeriformes > Salangidae > Mallotus > Mallotus villosus. The sequence goes on from CAEFZP010000812.1 coordinate 42,289, forward strand.
ACCAAAACGAGAGGGGGGAGGGGGGTTTACCCAGGGGGGGGTTACCCTCACAAATTTGCCAGTGACACAGCTGGTCTAACATCCTTTCGATTGGCCAACGCACTCATTCTCCACACCGCCACTTCCTGTTTGCAACAGGAAAAGCAGTGAGTCATCGCCCAGTGGCTCTTTGGCAGTGATGTCATTAGGTTGTCAATGAGAGACAGTATGATATACTGTGGTGGCTTATGATGTGGTCGCTGTCAGTTTTCAGACTTCTCTTTTTTCACTGACCGTCACATTTACTGTCATTTGTTTCTGGTATGGTTTTTTTAAAGGATCTTCAGGCCCGGCCTTGCTTAGCCCACGTAGCCCTGGTCTGGCAGATTTGTTACGCTCCTAATTGTTTCCCAGAAGATCGCTGTCTGAGAAGAAACGAAGGAAACGGACGATTATAATGGTTGTGTTGACGTGTACAGTGGTAGATAGATATCCAACAACACATACTCCCACACAAACATTTTTACAAATGTGCCAGGGAAAATGATCTACTCTGACTTTGGAGATACAAAGACGTTTAAGGAGTAATTTGCTCAAAGGATAGAAAGATGGAATATAGGCCTGGAGGAGGAGTCTTGCGTACGTCCACATCAAAATAATTTCTAACTTCTGGTTCAGTCAGGTAGACTTGGGGAATAGTTTAGCAGCAATGATTTATTGACCTAGTAATAGCTGGGCTTCAGCTCACTGTACCACAACAATGGGGTGTCTATACCTGGGTGTTTTTATTACCTGTGTGTTCTTATCGCAGATGCAGAAAAGTGATGGACAATACTCTGTGAGTTCTCAGGACTCAGGACTCTCTGTTCCAAATGCCAGCACGAAAATGGGAAGAAGGGCTTTTATGTATTTGGCACCCTTGTCATGGAATGTGTTGCAGAATGATTTGAAGCTCAAATACGTGATACCACTTACTGCTATAAATCTAAAATGAACGAAATAGAGGCAGGTTCCCAAAAATGGCTATGTTTTTCAATGACCTAGGTCACATAACTGACTCTTAGTTTTATTTGTTATTTGATTTGTCTCATTCTGTGTTCTTCTGTCTATAACAATGTTTTTTATGTTGCTTCCTGTCTTGGCCAGGTCTCCCTTGAAAAATATTTTTTAATCTCAATGAGACTCTCCTGGTAAAATAAAGGATAAAAAATAAAATCAGAAATATTATGCTACAATCCAAAATGTTGACTGCTGGGACTAACTCTTTCGAGTCCTTGCAGACATTGATCCCTTTCTTGTCAGATAAATACAGTTTATTGTGGTTGGTGACAAATTACTATTCTGCCTTAGTTTATTGCACGTAGCGTTCAATCCTTCAAGCCTTTACAAGTCCCTGTGTGTTCCATACGGTGCTCACCCCGCTCTCCAATTAGATCTGTTTCAGCACACAGGGGTCAAAGTTCAACTATTATTACTATGGAGCTGTCTTGTGTGTTTATGTCAGATGCACAACCTTAAGCCTCAAGTAGACAATAATTTCCACCCATTCTGGCCGACAGCCACATCAGATTGAGCTGTTCGCAGTCGAGGCGATCAATTTCCACCGTTCTCTCCACTGGCAATGGTGAGTGAGTCAGCTAATTATACCTGACCTTAAAAGTGTTTTCTCACCTGAATCTCTCTTAGATGCGACAAATATGCACACACACAGGACGTGACATTTTACATTTGTGAACACAAACCCTCACACATGCATACACCACAACCTATGCAAACACCACTATGTTACCACAACCAGCACACTACATCCACACACTGTTCCACAACATAATTCCCGGCCCACACATAATGTGTTCCACAACCACAATAATGCATACACACACACACAGCCAATATCCTTGTCCAATCGTGAAAACTACCCTACCCTAGCCACAAAACGAACCAGCTCTCTCGCTCTGTATTTTCAAACACACTCTCTGTCACATGACAATTCATACGCCAAACTCAACGACAGAGCGAGAGAGAGCGTTAGAGAGAGAGAGAGGGAGAGAGAGCTGTGTGATTAGAAACCTGTTTGCTGCCTGCTCCCTGGCATGACAAGCACAAGCGTCAGTGGGGTGACTCACCTACTGTACTGTAGCGAGGCGACCACGGCACAAAGAATGCAGTAGCCTCTAAAAATAACTGCATCCCCAGTCCTGTTGAACTGAACACAACTTTCATCCTTATTTGGATCATTGACTGGCAATAGCTTCACGTACACATTCAGAGAACACACACACACATATATACACACACAAAGGACATGCACCGGAACACCAGTTGCAGCTATAGTGAATGTTCAGGGTGGCGAGAAACATCTCTGGTGAATGTGTTAGGGTGATCCTTGCATGCTCACTGCTCTGTGATCAGGGCTACATTGTCCCACCCAAAATAATGACGCTGGTCTTGCAGAGGGTGCACTGATCTTGGGTCTGTTTTACTCTGGAGCAGCCTGTTAGAGACTGACGGTTTGGCCTGGTTGTTTGTTGGACAGTTGCCTGTTTGTTGTTGTCATTGGAGGGATTGGGCAGACTGAAGCTCACATCTATGACTTCAGTAGGGTCACGAAAAACTGCAGCTCTCTCACTTTGAATCCAAAATTGGTGTGTAAGCAAAGTATCCACCAGTATTATTGTTTACACTATCGTTTGTTCTTTGTGGTTTTGGGTTGAGTTGCGTGGAGTTTTGGGGGAATACACGTCCATACAGACTATAATTTGGTTCACAAGAAAGCGGTTGATTTTATTGTGCATGCCTGTACCTCGAGGTGGAAAAGGCCAGGGCTCACATGGATCCAGTATGCCAGCACTAAACATTTATAGGATGAGTCATAGAGGAAACAAGCACACGGATAATGAACATGCCTGTGTGAAGTGTTTGTATCTAGCGTAGTATTTGACATTATTATTGACATTACAGATCGTATTCCACAGGACTGTAGTCAGTGTGAATTGTATGGTGACATAAAAGGGGAACATTTTCATGTTTTCCTGTGAAGAGGAACTCTATCGAAACTGTCAATTGTCTGACACTGCGCTTTGATGGGAAAGAAGGGACGATTTATACATTATATTTCCCGATTTCCCTCACGTGGTTTGATTTCCCAATATCACACAATTATGTTGTATGTTATTTACAAAAACGCTCCATTAACGTTGCCTAATTCACGTGGTCTTGTGTACAGTAGGCTATAGCCTATCAGTGGTCCGGTGCAGACAAAAAGGCTACTGAATCAAACCGGCAATTCTAGCATTCATTTACGCGAGCCGAGCAGAATTGGAGTGGCTTGTGAGGATTGCTCAATCGTTCTGTATGTGTCATTGAAGAGGCAAGACCGGGCGGAGTTCCAGTTGCACTGCTTTAGCGCCGGGCTTTGGGAATCAACACCAATGCTCTCACTGCGAGACAGTCTCTCACTGGGTTAGCGGGGCAGACCTACGCTCAGAATTTCTCACCAAAAAGTACAGCGCGCTTTCACGGGCCATCTGCGTTCAGAGAGACGAAGTGTAACCGGTAGAGGAATATCGCCGAAAACAACACAGACGGAATCTGAGACAAGTTGGAAGGAATATTTTTTTATCGCGATGCATGCATAAATATTTTTCCAGTGGCAGATCGATCACCTTGCTGTTTAATGCCAACCAAGCACTGCTATATGGATTGTGCAATTTGTAAATTGTCTCGGTGATCCAACGGAACACACTGACATTGTTTTCACGCGTTGCTGATCTACTTTGTTTTCACGATGAACGTTCAGTGGAGTAGTCCTATGGCTTGTACCCGCACTGGAAGGTTGGGACATAAACGGGTGGACTCTGACGAGCCGGTCTTCAAATGCGCCAGGCTTAGCGACTCATCGGGTGACGCTGGACTGCTCGGTAGCTCACCGGGGTCCCCGGTCTCCACCATCCCCGTAACTGATACTGCAACCCATCAAGGTCCGCTACGGATCGGTCCGTATTTACTTCTACCTCTGGCCGATCGAGAAGGAATGCACAGCGCTTTGAACATGGACTCGGAAGAGGAGCTTGTCTGCAAGGTTGGCGAGGAACTATTCATTGTGCAATTTCTTTGAATGAATGCTGTTTCCATGATGTCATGGGTTGCTCAAATTTCCAATTGCGTAAATATGTGACGAGATTAGCTGAATATTTGTAAACCTAACCGATTATAAGAAATGCCAGGACTCTGTAAGCCTATATAGCCTAATTATAATTGCACATATTGACATCCAATTAAACATGTCAGTTAAATCACTGTTACGGAGCAGATAGGCTACTCGTGCTCCAATTAGGCTACACTTCAATTAGGCTTCACTTTGGAAATGATAATAGCCTGGCAGGATCGGTTCACCTGCCATAGAGCTAACGTAGGCTATGACTTCCCATACCTTGTCTATCAACTCCAGTCATCAGTATACACGTCACTGACATATGCCACGCCATCCACGAATATGCTATGCAAACAACTAAATAGAAGTGGGAGGGCGTGAGGCATGATGAGTGAGCAAAAGCCCTGCCCAACCCAGTGTAATTGAATTACGTTTCTATGGAACAAGTTGATATGTATAATGGCACATTTGAGAAACAGGTTGTTGTTGTTTATGCAATGCACAATTCAATTGAGACTTTCTTTACGGACTTGACACAACTCAAACACCAAAACATGAACTCTCTCTCTCTTTTGTCCCTTCCAGTTGGTTGTTCATTAAGCATTTTTTCGGTTTCTCCCTCTCTCAGGTTTTTGACATGAGCGTGTACCAGGAAAAGGTGAGAGCCTATACTGTTCTACCGGGACACAAGAACGTCGCCTTTATCCGAGACATAGTCCTGGGCGAGCGCAAGGCCTACGTCTTTCTGGAGAAGGACCACGGCGACATGCACACACTGGTCAAGAGCTGCCGAAGGCTGGACGAGGAGCGGGCGTCGCGTCTCTTCCACCAGGTGGCGTCAGCGGTCGCCCACTGTCACCAGGGCGGCGTGGTCCTCGGGGACCTGAAGCTTCGCAAGTTTGTGTTCTCTGACGAGAAAAGGTAAGAGGGAGCACACACACATTAGGGGGTTTTAGTGAGTTTGTGTAAGGTGTTTTTCCACTCCCGGTATCAAACGTTTCTTCCTGGTCGGTTCCAAGGAATAGGCCTATAAAGAAGGAAGTGTGAGTCACATGTGAGAGAATGTGGGTGCCGTTTAAATGGAATTCCGGTTATTCTTTCGTTCTCATTGGTGCAGTAGTTTTGGGGTTAAACGCGAAATATGACACAGTTGTCACTTCCTTGTCAATGCATTGTATGGTCCTTGATTAACACAGGTAGCCTATCATAAACAGGTTTCACAATGTTGTCCTATCTCAGGCCCCTTACATGATTTTGTCAACGAATCAACTGGAACTTGATTAGATAAGCCGGGAGTGCTTGTTCAGAAATCACTACGGCTTGTGCAACAGTTGGAGGATACATGAACCAAGATTCCACCAATAAGGCATTGATGCGTAGGCCTACACCATGATATGATCAGTTTGTCTGGATCTAGACAGAGCACCCAGACAGCAGCAGCAGGAGGCATGTGCGTGTTTGCGCGCCAATCCAGTGGGTGTTTAATTGTCAGTGTGAGACGAGCCTGCACAGGGAGAGGGAGACTCAAAGAAATCTGGTTTGGGTTATAGCCATAGACTAACTATGAAATAGTAGACTACAAGCTGCTTTGTCAATAGTGGCCTGTATACATTTAATTCTAACTTTATTGATTAAACGGTGGTCTGTGTCAATGCCAAATAGGCCATATGGACGCAGTGTAGCCTACAATTATTCTACAATAAAATAGGTAGAGAAATACAGAGGTAGGCGGTCCAACCATAGCTTTATTTATCAGAAGGAGATTTGACACAATGTTATCGCTGTAGCCTGTTGAGACACCATATTGCATTCAAAAAAACAGGTGCAATGTTTGGATCTGTTTTTGCAAAACGAGGTAATTCAAAGAATTACGTGAAAATGTTTATTTATAGGGTTAAAATGTGTCACATTTTCCTCTTATTTAAATGTTTGGTTTCATTTCACAATCAAGAATGAGCAAATATCAGTCGAAAGAATAGTTAACACTTTTATTATTAATTAGTGTCTGATAAAACGAGGACATGTCTTCGGTTCATGGAAATTTGCCGCATCTTTTAGTATTTGTTATGCTCTCTGGCACCTCTTTCTGTAGCCTACTCTTAATGGTAGACTACAGAATATGACTATTACACAACTCCAGCTCCAGCATACACAACTATTTGCCACCTCTTCCTCCACGCGTCAATCTATTCTCTGTAAAACTATCTTGCTCTTTCAATAAGCGAGCTTTCAATAGGACTGCAGAGCCTCAGGGACAGTCCGTTGCAACATCCACATTCTCTCGCCGTGACCTTTTGAGAGCAAGGGCAGAGTGGACTAATGAAAGCGGACAGCCAGCGTAAGAGAAGAGACTTGGGAGTCGCGCCACTGGTAGAAATACTGGTGGAGGAATGAGTCACGCGTTAAAGCGAGCGGCCAGGCAACATGTTAGCGGTTATTAACCGGAGGCGGAGGGGAGGGAGACAATGGACAGCTTTTTGCCGAGCTGTTGACATAGGTCCTCCTGGTGAACCGTTGACATTGCGCATCCAACTTGCTTTCCGGATCTGCTCGACCCTGTTGACCCATGGCGTTCTAAGAAAATAAACATTGGATGATACAGCCTGGTCTCTGCATGCTTGCCTGGGCACGTAACATATCAGATTGTATACTGTAGTCTTTAACCTGCTGATGCACCTGGCTGGCAAATCAATTAGATTTCAAAATCTATACTTTGATTGTAGTTTGTTTGAACTCTAACCTAACAAACTTAATAACAAAATAATAATAATAATAATAGTAATAGATTGTCAGTTGGTTTTGCTGCTACTTATTATTTAACCAATCGAATCAAAAAAGGATGCAACTGCATTGGCAGTGCATAATAAAATGGGCTTTTGTTCAGCTGCTTCTGTCTCCGTCAATACTTGGAGCAGTTAGCATACCAAGATGACTCTTGTTGCGAAACATGTAATGTTCTATCGTCGACGCAGCCTTCCCATGTGTCACTAATGCAACAGCAGCACAGTTGGGGTGTAATTATGGGATGGTGGGCGCCAAGAGCCACGGACCCAGGTGCAGTTCGATAGCTCCGTCTTGAAGAGATACATCCTCTCTTCTCCTCCTCATGGGGATGACTCACTCTCTCCTCTCTCTCTCCTCTCTCTCTCACTCTCTCATCTCTCTCTCTCTCTCCTCTCTCTCTCTCTCTCTCTCTCTCTCTCTCTCTCTCTCCTCTCTCTCTCTCTCTCTCTAGTGGGGCTAGCAGTGTGTCTTACGGCACACTATTGCACTGTGATGAATCTCCGCACTGCAGTCTGTCTTGGATGTGTGTTGACAGAACTGAGTGCGCATGGACGTGTGCCCTTAGGTAGTGGGTAGCTCGTGTTCTACAGCAGCTGTTTATGACCATACTAAAAGGGTGTGCACATTTTCCAACATTTAAACTGGGACTGGGGTGTCACAGATCTCCGAGATGTTTCACTTATCACCATGTTAAACACAGTCCTAGTCAAGAACAGAAAGCCCGGCTCAATGCCATCACCAACAGACGATGGCACTTGTGAGAGATTATAACTATGATTATGTGTGAATAAACATGTTTCTCAAACATCTCAATCCCAAATTGCAAGGTAGAAAGTTGTGCATTTTATAATAATCTTGTTTATCTCCCAGCAGAAACATTGACAAAAGCAGTGTAGCCAAATCGAGTATAAGACGTGGTTAATAAAGAGGCAAGGTCCTTCATTGTCCACATTATCAATACAAGACTAATGGGTGTCAGTGAGATTAGCTTCTAGTTCTCACTAGAATGAAAAGCTGGTTGTGGACAGAGACCCCTCTACCCTGCCAGCTCCCGCCATTCTACATCCCACAGAACAACAATAGCTATCCCCAACCCCCACAAACCCATCAATCTTTTTCCTTATCTGGAGCACCCTCTAACCATTCCCCCTGTTTTCTCTGCTGCCAGGACCCAGGTGAAGCTGGAGGGTCTGGAGGACTGTCGCGTGCTGGAGCACCCGGGCGACGACCTCCTGTCGGACACGCACGGCTGCCCCGCCTACGTCAGCCCCGAGATCCTCAGTGGCTCGGCTCCGTACTCGGGCAAGGCGGCCGACGTCTGGAGCCTGGGGGTCATGCTGTACACCATGCTGGTGGGGCGCTACCCCTTCCACGACCCGGACCCGGCCACCCTCTTCTCCAAGATCCGCAGGGGTCAGTGCTGCCCGCCGGAAGGCCTCTCCCCCAGAGCCAAGTGCCTCCTGAGGGGGCTTCTGAGGAAGGATCCGTGGGAGCGACTCACGGCTGCGGAGGTGCTCACCCACCCGTGGTTCCGCGCCCCATCCTTGGGGGAAACGCAGCAGGGCGAGCAGGATGTAAGCTTGGCGGAACAGACTGTACCCTTCTTCCATGTGGACGAGGAGGCCGATCTGTTCTCGTGATAGACCACCCCCAAAGAATAAAAAATAAAAATAAAAAAGAGGCAAAAAGCGCGGAATCTTAAGGGATGTTTTGCCAACGTCTGCACTTTTCCGAGCGCCACGTTGGTCACTGCGTACCGTCGTGTCTGTACGTCCAGCTTTTGTTCAGAGTACTGTATTTGTCGTTATCTGTGTTAGCAAAAGGGCATTTGTACACGATGATTGTTGTGCGTAGTGTGTACGTTTGTGTGCGAGTTCACAAATCATTTGGTGCTACGAAAAAAAGACGAAAGAAGAGAGAGAGAAAAAAAAGCTCACATGACGCGCCTGTACGAGTGGCTCACCCGGATAAAGCCGGCACCGGAGGCTGTAGAGGAGTGAGAGAGGAGGGGTGTCGGTGCCGTCGCTAACCCTTTCCCTGAGTCCCGGGGATTCAGAAGGCATTAAACGAGGAGCAGAGACATGAGGAGACAGAGCTGTGAGCTTCCTCCCGTTCCCCAGGCCAGAGGCACATGACTGACTCACCAACAGACTGCTGGGGAGAAGAAGAAGAGGAAAAAAAACATTAGCTTGATGGCTTACCGCTAGGCTGGCAGAGAGACAAAGATGGGGGGATGACTTTACGTGTCGCACACAGAGCGATCTGACAGAGAGAAACACCAGACTGAAAGCTTATAAATGGGACGGTTGATAAGACGACAGTCGGGGAGAGAAAAAGGGCGAGAGTTCTCTGACCGAGATGAGGGAATTCTTCACGTGATGCACATGCTAACCTGCCTCAGGGGGAGGGACAGAGGTGCGGCTTGTTCACTCAAAAATGTCTTTTTTAATTTCACCGCTGTGCATAATCTCTACCCTGCAGTAGCTTGCAATACTAACCTCAAGGATATTTTACTCATAAGTCATAACAGGTTTCCATGGTCTGAATCATGTTAAAAACCAAACTGCACCAGGACTTTGCCTTATAGACGTGAAACATATAAATTGTAAAAAAAGAAGAAAAGAAATGCCATTTGTGATCTTGTCTTTTGCTGCACAACCTTTTGGTGAAAATCCATTGGGAGAAACATACATTCTTTCCTCTCCGAGTGAGTGGGGAGTTGGTGCACCATGTGTCCTATCAGACTGACCTTTTCCAAGCATTAAGCTCTTCTGGTGTATGCTGATAGCACACTTTTGTCTACGTCAATTCTCTGAAATACTATAGCAGCCAAGCTAACCAGAGTCCAAACACAGCCTGTGCTTAGATACAGTGTGAGAACATGTACCAGAACACGAGTCCTTGGTGTAGAGGTTAGATGACCACGCAAAAGTCAATAAATAGAATGATCCGAAGAGACCTGTGAGCCTGTGTTTGCTTGCCCAATTGACCCCCTCATATCCTTCAACTTAGAGGTATAAACCCTTTGAGAGATGCAGGAGAACACGAGTGTCTAACACGAATTGTGCAAGTTGGTGTTCAAGCCTCATTCATGTTTGTGAGGCACCTGAATGCCCATGTGTTCTCCCCTCGCACGCCCAACCATAATATTTGAGGTATGACGCAACTTTTCAGTTAACCTAGAAGACACTGCAGTGTCAGCGTCCATTTCTGGACTGTAAATACGAGAAACAGGGTCGCAAAGCCGTGCCTCTATCACAATGTTCTATAAGCTGCGTACATGCATATTTGAAGACATTTTAAGGTGTGGTTTCATGGTATGACAATGACTCAACAACACCTTGGCATGTCAATGATATTATTTTGGTCTCAGAATATCAGTGAATGGTGTACTTCTATCGCACCACTGAAAACCGTCGATTCATTGAGACATTCATGACAGTTGATCGATGATAGTGATGTTCCAAGTTCTTAACTAAACCGCTTTTAATGTTTTGTTTATGTACAATGGCCAGTACTGTTTTTTTTGATGTTCGGCCAAACTCTAGACTTCAGTATTTTCATTTTGTTTCCTCTAAACCTTAAAGTAGAACATGTTTCTCAGAGAAGTGCTGTTGGATAGAGTGAGCCACATGTGCATTGCATGTGAAGTGAACAGACACGGGTGTTCAAATTGCACTGTGAATTATGTATTTGTGACATAGCCTCAAGGGACTATTAGTCCACATAGGTTACAAAGACAATTATGTGTTGTGGGATTAAAAAACAAGAAAAACAAGTGTACATATACATTTTAAATGTGTGAGAAATTGAATAAAGATGACTTTATATATATATATAAATATATGCCTATGCTAGTGATTGTTTTTTGTGCGCATACAGAACACAGAGGCATGCGAGAACACATTCAAGAACACCGTTCAGCGTGTACGAGCAAACATAAAACCACCTTCTCACTATACATAACCCCTGCTCTATAAACAGTCAAAGTACATCAGATATCCACAGAGTATAAAATAACAGTTCCAATTAGAAAGGATTTCAGATAAGACGTTTTTTTTCAAGAAAGGGGGCTGTTACAAAATTCACACTTAAGACACACTTGTGAGTCATTGACCTACTTCTGCATTTAGTGTCTGGTGAACACACCGCTAGAAACAAGCAGGCCTGCCACTGTAGGCCTCTCGCCTCGCTCCGGGGGAGGAGTCTGTGGCGTTGTGTAGTCAGACCAACGAGTGCCAGGTATCTTATGATTATATAGACCCTGGCGGTTGCGTAAGCGCCCGATTGGGGCCAGGATTAGGTATCAACAGAGGGTAGCTGAAGCGTTTCCGTTGCTGGGTGCCTGCCAAAGAGCATCGCACGCCATAGCCGAGCCAGTTACATAACATGTCAGAGCCGGTCCCCTGAGAGTGACGGACGACCCGATAAGTCGTTTGGATGAGGGCTGGCAGCGAAAAGTGATTGGTTGTAGTATACGTGCGTGACTGAACTGTGTGTTTGTCGAGTGTACAGTGATACCTGTCGAGTGTGTGTGTGGTCCCCAAGGAGACACCTGAGACCTTGTGCAGCGCCGCTTGACAGCTCAGGCCCTATCAGGTGACAAACACAGTGATGTCATTTGTTCCTCTGCACAGGTTCTCGCTAGCCATGTACTCCAAACCCACTTCCTGTAACCTACTCTCCATAGCATAACCCTAAACTGGAGATAAACGTTTGTCAGAAATGACCTAAGCCCAACAACTCGGTATCATTCCTGAGGGTAAGGGCCACGCATTTCCTGCTTCCTGATGACGCTCTCCAAGATGCTTTGCCTTCGTTTGGGTCTCGAGTTATGTTTACTTAAGCAAAAAGCAAAGCATGACATTAAACAACTCTACATTTGCAAGAGGTAGACCCCACATGGCGTTGTGAATTCAATCTCTTAACAATACCAGAGAGGATGTCATCTGACCAGTGCCTGGTGTGAACTCCCTAGATACTGTAACTTTCGTCATTTGTGAATCTAGAATATTCCTGGAAACAGTTCGGCACTTGATGCTCTTGATGTAATGGAAACTCGCCTAGTCTGCAGAAATTTCACTTTAAGGGTGATTCATGTCTAAATCTTCAAATATCTTCAAATATTTGAAAGGTAGGCCTATTACTTTGAACTCTGGTTCAAAGTTGTCTTCAGAGGTTCAGATGTTCTGTTAAGAAATGAATGGTATTTCTACTGTTGCCACAAATCATCCAGACAGATCAGGCTAGTGTCGTTAAGATATCTGCTGTGGGCACAAGAAAACAGCAATTATTTGAGAAAATACTCTCAAATCAGAATCACAATTCAATGAAATAAAGCTGCAACTGTGAAAAACCTTAGTTGGAATTCTGAGAAAAATGGTTCCAATGAAGCCTTTTTTACATGGTGGAAATGGGTTTATACCATCCTTTCTTTTCAACCTGTAGAATATGGCACTCCCACTGATGTCATGGTTCTTATGGTCCTGGTCCTGGTCGTCATGATCCTGGTCCTGGTCGTCATGGTCCTGGTCGTCCTGGTCCTGGTCCTGGTCGTCATGGTCATGGTCCTGGTCCTGGTCCTGGTCGTCATGGTCATGGTCCTGGTCGTCATGGTCATGGTCCTGGTCGTCATGGTCCTGGTCCTGGTCATAGTCATGATCATGGTCGTCATGGTCCTGGTCCTGGTCCTGGTCATAGTCATGATCATGGTCGTCATGGTCCTGGTCCTGGTCCTGGTCCTGGTCCTGGTCCTGGTCATAGTCATGATCATGGTCGTCATGGTCCTGGTCCTGGTCCTGGTCCTGGTCCTGGTCCTGGTCCTGGTCCTGGTCCTGGTCCTGGTCCTGGTCCTGGTCGTCATGGTCATGGTCATGGTCATGGTCATGGTCATGGTCATGGTCATGGTCATGGTCATGGTCATGGTCATGGTCATGGTCATGGTCATGGTCATGGTCATGGTCATGGTCATGGTCATGGTCATGGTCATGGTCATGGTCCTGGTCCTGGTCCTGGTCCTGGTCGTCATGGTCATGGTCCTGGTCCTGGTCCTGGTCGTCATGGTCATGGTCCTGGTCGTCATGGTCATGGTCATGGTCATGGTCATGGTCATGGTCATGGTCATGGTCATGGTCATGGTCGTCATGGTCATGGTTCCTCTTGGAAGCCATCTTCACTGTGGCAAATTATCTTCATCAAGTCTTTCACACTAAGCAGCAAAACACCTTGAGTTAAGTTGTCTTACGGTAATATAGTTAACAGTTTTCACAGCCATGCTTAGAAATTGATACAGTTCTGGTGACATCTTCTTTGTAGCCTGTCCCTTAACACTATCCACTTGGTGTCTGGCGCCCTCTCTTGGATATAATATATATCCCTATTAAATTAGTGACATTGTGGTAGACTACAATCGCATACTATGTCTGTATAGTAAATGTGGTCATGGTCACAGCATAAAGAAGAACTCAGACAGATTCATAGATTCTGTTTAGCCCTCCAGAGGCCTGGAGACAGATTATGAACAGATGCAGTATTTTCCTTCATTCAGACAGTTAAAGAGGTTTCAGGGCGTCTTTGATGGGAACTTTGTAAAAACACATTCCCTCTTCTTGAAATAAGTTTCCATTCCACTTTTCACGAACAGTAATGACTGTGAAAGGGTAAATCTTCTCGGAGCGAAGACTTTGATTCAGAAGTTAGGTATTTTAAAGAGTTCTGCGGTCTGTCCTCCTTTAAGAAGTTAGCAAAACGATGCAAAGCTGTTTGATGCTGGGATGCTCCCTGTTGTTGAAGACCTCAGGCCTCTTGAAATGGATGACATCCCTGTTGACACCCCCAGCTTTCAAGGTGTTTATAAGTTCACAGTGGTCCAGGCAACTTGGACTTGAATGCCATTCTTGGCTACTCTGAAAGCATCTCCGGGGGTTAATTGTGTCGGTGGTGCAAAGCCAGTGCCGGTCCTTCCTACATGCGACATAGGCAGCCGCCTAGGGCCGCATGAAGAGGGGGGCGACCAAGGCAGCCGCCTAGGGCAGGATTGAAAAGGGGAATTTCGGGCAATTTCCCGAGTGCATACAATTCTCAATCAAGTTTTTTCGAATCAGTTTCAAACGCACGACCAGCAGAGGGCGCCAACCGCGGCAGGTCATATGTTCGTGTTGTGGTTGGCGCCCTGTGGTCCCAAGATTAACGATAGAACCACAAACTTGGATTACGGCTTTTCTAAGAATGGCCACAGTCCCTCTCTGATAAGCCAAGGTGATGGAAGAAACCTCGATGGGGCCATGTGGCAGATCTCAAATAGGTTACTCCCTGTCCCCATGATTGGGGACCTGATCCCTATGGAAACAAGGAGTGGCAACTTCTCCTACTGCATGTTGTGCATGGAGTTCATCTTCTCAATATCCCCAAACCAGCTCCAAACTTTCCAAGAACTAGGGAAGAAGCAGCCTGCTACTGGTATTATGTCTAGCAGGATTTCCCATTGTATGGGTTTCATTATTTTTTTCCACATGTATTTATTGTTTGGCCAGTGGATGGTGCTGCTGTTCTGGTTCTCTCTCTGAGTACAACATTTTGTCTGGATAGAAATGTGTCATTGTGAAGCTAGGTGGTGCTAGTTTTCATGAATGCAGCTGGTTGGCTTCGGAGACTAGAATGATGGATTTGTCCGTCATAAAGAATGTATGCTGTTATAAGGTGTCACACCACCCTTATCTGTGCTGCACTCTAGTGGTAAACAGCTGCTGTGCCTTGACTGATCAACCTGACCTCACTGTCCACTTGTAATATGGTAAAACCCTACCCAATAATCACAAAACCTCACACCAAATCCATAAAACAATAAACAAACAGTTATTGCAAAACTTCTTTCATCGTTTTTTTTCTCGCAAAGGCACTGTTTTTGGAACTCACAAAACTCTTTCAAAACATGTTTTGGCGTCGGTACAGTCCACACAAAGCATCATTTGAAAACCCACATGAAGCACCAACTGTGCACTGACTGGATACATGAAAAACACTTGTGACTTTTGATGTAGCTGTATGCAGGCCATAGCAGTGTGCACACATGTTCAGTTGTGTCATGCATGTTGAAAGCAAACGTACACACAGGCATCCACATTTGTAAAGTATGGATATATATTCAGAACAAAACAAGAAATACTTTTTTTCTCAATGGCTAGACCCAGAAAGGCTAGATTTTTTTTTCTTCATAAAAAATATTATTATGATGTACTGCGCTTTTGCTGTTTGAAGAATGTGAGGAATGAGAAAAAAAAGAACTTTTCCCGCTTATTGGTATTGAGTGTTATGTTTGTAGATCACATCCATACTTCATACATTTGGATACCTGTGTGCATGTGTGTTCACTACACATGACAAACTCTTCTGCCAAAGGATTTTTCGCCCTCACTGACTGATATGTGTGAGGTCGAGACATGGCCCTGTGCAGGGATGGATGGAAAGAATGTGATCGTGAATCAAAGGGAAGTCCATTCAGGCGCAAATTATGAGTTTTAGTCGATGCCCCACCAGCGTGGTCATGTGTATGACACAATGTTAACAACAAGCACTATTCAACTACTTTTTATCAGTCTGGATTTCGTTTTCCTGACTGAATGTTTTCCATTGTCTGCCCACTCATACCCAATTCTTTCTTACTATGACAGTCATTTGTCCTGTTGATTGCTTGCTTCATCAGAATCTTCCAGTTCGGCAATCATTTGATGTATAGTCTTCACCGCATTTAGACAACAAACTAAATACATTTGACTTTTTCTACACTTTTACAATATGTAACCTTTATATTATCCTTTATGAAAATGTATTGACCATTACCTCGCAGCATTGTGACACCAAGTACAGTGGGTCTTCACTTCCTCTCAAACACCTACTGGTCAACACTCCCACTGAAGCATGGAGTTCCAACGAATCGAGACCTCATGGGTTAAGGGTCATCGGTAATGAGAAAACGGATGCATTGGCTTCTGTGTCTCCTCAGAGCTGGAAGGCATACGTCAAGTGGGCCTTCACCACCACTCGGTCCTCGACTACCTGTTGTAATCCTGAGGACGCCCTCGTTGACATCACTGGAGTGCTGTGCGTTCATCCCTGACAGTTCTGCTAACACCTCTGATTTAGCCGCACACATCAGAAGTTCTACACCTTCCCGTCAGAACCCTGTGAAGGGGGGGGGGCTCAGATTATCTTCTGGAGGGCTTGTGACACGTGTGATCTATATCTTCTTGTTCGATGTGAGATCCTGATTGCTCTTTTTCTATTTCATCTCAGTGTAACCAAGATCTGCTCGATCTGCGCCGAGCAGGTGTAAGTACCACCGTCAAGGTGTCGTTAATGAGGTCACGACCTCAGAAGGAGGACGAGTATGTCCATTGGGAACGACTGAGACGACCGACTGACTGAAGAGAAGTCTTTGTTCACTGGTTCCCTTTGCCAACGTATTAAAAGAAGGCATCGCTGTTGTCGCTTTCCAGAAGTGCACAACACTATATCATCGTATGATCACGTGTGCCGTTGCTGATATATTCAATCTTATAATTCATTCCTAAATATGTGTTCCTCCTTTAATCGACTGTATGTCACGTGTCTGCCTGTATAGCGAATCCATCTATCTTGTCGCTGTATGTTATCTTGGTTTTTGACCGTCCACTAGAAACGCCATCCTCGGATCTTCATGCCTCAGAGAGACTTTGCTTGTGCCACTGTGTCTAAACTGTTCATATTTTATGTTAAGGTGTTTGTTAAACTCTCTCCAATCAGCTGGTTGTCTAATATATATATATATATATATATATACCCAGAACCTAAACTGACTCAATGAGAAAAGGCTAAATGAAGGAAATGTATGAAGGAGCGATCCCATCCACGCCACCCTACACAGTATCACTCTTCAATCCGTCCCATTTAGCTGTGCTTGAATAGTGGGTGAACAAAGCCTCAGTCAGTCCCCCTGCCCGTCCCCTCACTCTCCTGCTCTAAGCCAAGCATCTCTGTCATAACACACTAGTGGATAAACACAGATTCAAAATGGCTGAAAGGAACCGGTGATGCGAACACTCAACCATGAACTCAGCTCACTTAATCTCGTTCTTAAATTCGCCCCTGAGATTATTACGATGAATGAGGCAGAGGGAGGGGGGGGCGGAGGAGGGGTGGGGCGAGTGAACGGACTTATCGCTCACACCCTTTCATGGTATTTGCCATGTGTATTTTCTCTGTATATTAAATTTGACCACTTGAAGGCATGGACAATGTTTGCGGCTTGTCTCGGACAAAGGCTCCCATTGCAAAATAACTATGTATGCAGAGGAGGTAGAAGACCAGGCAGTGCTTGGTGTACGTTTGTTTGTGGCTAGTGAATTATCCATGAGTTCTCATTTTGAGACACACTATTGTGCAAAGGGCTCAAATTCTACTAATCTCCTCAGAACAATAAGGAAAGTTTCACACTGCGATACAAAACAAGCCAAATGTGTTCAGTGAAAGGTATTTATTCAAGTTTGATTTTGTAGATTTGTACTAAATATTTCAAAAAAACGTACTGAGAACGGTATGATTGATCTCCTCACACCTTTCTCTTTATCTCTCACTCTCCTTTTTGTGTCTCTCCTTCTACTTCTCTCTGTTTTTGTCCCTCACATAATCCATGAATGAAAATATATTGAGATGTAAACAATGACACACTATGCGGTGATTTGTTGATGATAACTCTGACATACTGTACATCTCAATGTGTCATCACATCTCCCAGCTGCCACTCGCCTTTCCTCTCTCTCTAACCCTGGCCCCGCCCTTTTGTCTTTCTTTGGGGCCTTCTTTTTTCTGTCTCTCTCTCTCTTCCCCTGACCATCCTTTTCTCTCTCCCTTGCCCTCCCAGCAGGACTATAGAGTTCTAACTTGTCTACATTTACCCCCTGTGTCCCCTGGCCAATATGGCTGCCTTTCTCAGAGGCAGGGCTCTGAAACACCTCCATTCTCCCCGAAGTCAGCTCACGCTCTCTGTTTTTATGACCTACGACCCCGGGCCATGGCAACTGGGGGTGGAATGCCTGCGTTGATTGACAGGAGAAAGAGAACGGCTCCTCTCTCTTCCACTCTGAGGATCTACAGACACTTTGAGGAGGAACAATGGAGGATTTGGGTTTGATTGGATCAATGATGAGCTGATGACTGTCAAAGGAGCACGTCGTCTTTACATAAGCCTGATTATCTCTGCATGCTGGAGGACTGGAGGAGGGTAGAGTGGACAGGGGGGAGCGGCAGGGAGTTAGCCCCCCGCGGGGTGCCTCTAAAGGGGATAGTTCTGTACACGAGGCCCAGGCTGTGGGGCCTGGACCTCTCTCATCCATTGGGGGCCTTTAACAAATCTATTCAGACGACCGGAGGCCCTAATACATGTGGATATCACAGAGGGATGGCAGTGTGTGCGAGGGAGTGGGAGTGTGGGGGTGACGGGGCATGGAGGAGGCAGGCATTGTCTAACATAGCTACGGAGAGGGAGCATACCCACCACCACCACCCCAACCACCCCAAACCCCAACCCTCTGAAATCTCCTGAACACACACACACACACACACACAGGACAGAAAAGAGCAGTGGGACAGGGGAATCAAAGACAAATCCCTGCCATAATCTGGCTCTTTAATGGGGATTAAAACACACCAAAGACCCAAAGTTAGAATACCAAAGCACCAATGAGGGCCCTATTCAGGCCAAAAGGCTCAGTAAGGGGACAGAACTGAAATACAAACCATAGAAATGGATCGTCGTGAGCAGGGGCTCAGATTGACACAGAGTTGAGTTATTGTGTTGGATGTTTATTTTCTTCCGACTCGTGTTATTCTATCTGAAAGTCCAAGAAACTTGTTTTCCATGAGAAAGACACCCACAGGTTGGAGAACCGCTTCCAATATCCTAAAGCAGACAAGAATTGCCTTTGGGGGGGGGGAAAGAGGCGTTGTGTTTAGGAGCAAATGTTTATTAGGTGTGACCAACCGGGTGTTTTGGTTGAGCTTGGAAGCATTCCTAGAGAGGAAACAGCCCCAGTGCCTGTGAGAAATGATGGCGTTAAGATGGACTATCACCCCCACATTGAAAGCAAGTGGGAGTCACTGCTTGGCTACTTTCACATGCAAAACTCTGACTCTCATTGCTCTTCTGCCTTTTGGCAGAGAACAAGTGTGGAAAGGATGCATTGTGAAGGAGTGTAAGAGTGGCTAATATTGTCTGTGACAGTCTCTGTAGTCAGTCTCCCAGAGCTGGCAGGCGAGGTGGAAATGGCCTGGAGTGCTTGGCTCACATCCACCCTGTTCTCACATCAATGAGAGCTCTCACTGCGTATTCTCTCCCTTTCTCTCTCTCTCTCTTTTGCTTTTTATTTCTCTTTCTCTCTTTTAGCTCTTCCCGTGTGTCTCTCTCTCACACACACACACACACACACACACACAACACACACCTTCACGTCATGAATTCGGATCGACGTCGATCGTTGCCCGACGGGATCGGTCCAGATCGATCGGCCCAGACGGACGGAGAGACGGACGGACGCAAGGATGGACGTTCGGGGCGGTACCCCCTGATGCAGTGCCGTGAACCTGCATCCTATAATGAGAGCGCGGCAAGACAGAAAGTTTGACTCTCACGGGCTGCGATGTTGCAGTTCCTCTTTCTGACAGGTGAGGGGAGGGCTGTGACAGCACCTCGTATTCTTCCCTCAATTTATTTTCGAATGCTTAGGCAGGTGGAAAAAAGGTTTCCGATGCTGAAGGCTGAACTAGACGACAGCCTGGTGATGGCTGAGGTCCTCATCCTACCTGGCATTCTGCCAGCGAGAAGAATCACGAGTTCCACTTGAGCAGGCACAGCAAAGGTAGAGATAGAGGGATAAAGAGAGAGGGAGAGAGAGGGAGAGAGAGAGAGAGAGAGAGAGACGAGAGAGAGAGAGATCGAGAGAGAGAGTCGAGTCGAGCGAGAGAGGAGAGCATGAGAGAGAGAGAGAGAGAATGTGTGTGCATGTGTGTGTGAGAGAGAGACATTTGAAGTCATCACTGAGAGTCAGTGTCATTTGACCTGACAAAGTCTTACTGTTTTGGTTTTAGTTCCCTAATATCATAGCATACTAGTTCTGGCCTTTTCTGCATCTTAGTATCGATCATTATGTGAGGATGTCATAATTATTAACGTTTAATGTGAAGTTCAATAAAAGTTGTCCTTCCCCTTATGAAAATAAAGATTTGTGCAGGTGATGACGGCTGCATGACCTCCTTTCTGCCCTCCACGCCCCCCCCCCTTCCCCCTGTGCCGCTGCCCCCATACTGGCTGGTGGCCTTTCCTCCCCTCTGATCCATATTTCAGAGGCGCCATCAGTGGCTCCGAGGGGCTAATCCCACATAAAAGCGAAGAGGGAGGGCTGCGAGAAGCGAGAAGCGAGCTGAGACTGAGAAATGGCACTAGGTTTGGTCCGAGGGATAGTGCATTCGGTTATAAATTGAAGATTTCAATTAGCGCTGTCTTGTCTAGTTTAAACTTGCATTGGGATCGGGTCCCTGTAAGGATTTAGAAAATAAATGTATCTTCCAAACGTTTTGGCAGTGAAAAGGAACTGGATACACGAAGCTTTAGCGAAACAATTTCAGATTAAAAAAAACAATTATAGACGCGGCTGTTTTCAACCCACGAATTGAATTTGAAATGTACATTAAACAAATGTTCTTCCTTAGCTAAATATTACCAATCCAATGCGGCTGAAATAAGAGCAATTTTTAAAAAGTGAAAATGAATATGTGACCATGGTTAAGTTTATTTCTCAAAAATATATTCTTTAAAGACAAATTCCTCCTATTTACAAATTCGATAGCTTTTCATACACAATGAAAGGTAAAACATAAAAAAGACAAACGTTGGGAGTAGCCTAAATCAGAAATGCTCTCTAGTTTGAGTTCAAAACATGAATATTGTGTTGCATGTTACTGCGCTGAAAGAATAAACAGCAATAAGGTTCCCTATTGCATGTTTCCACAAAAAATAGTTTTAGATAAATTGTTTTTTCGTTAAATAGAATTATTCCAGTTATTCTTCAAAGAGATTATCTTCTTTATAACGTAGATGTCAGGGTCCGCTGAGATGCTCCGTGGTGAGATCTAGTTTTGAAAGGCGAGAAGAGAAACACAAACGTCAAAAATTAATCAAGCTTTACAATGGATAATCTATTGTCTATAATGACATTGCTATCAGCCAATTTCCTCGACATATGTGTATTCACTGGACAGGCGTGAATAAATTGTGGTGGATTATTCAAATAACATGAATGAAGATAACTCTGTGTTCCACCCCCTTGGGCCATATTAGATGGTGCCTAGTGAGGCGTTAAAATGGCGATTAAATCCGTTCAGAAGATTTATGAGCGAGGCAGCGAGTTAGTCAGGTGAAACATTGTTTACCTTTGCTTTCAGGTTAATTTAACACCAAATAAAAGGGTTGATGATACAGGTCATTGCATGTCGAGATTTAAATACCTGTCTGCGATGAGATGAAATGAGGACTTCGGAGAATCAGATCTGTGTGAGTCACTTTCTTCATCTGTAAAATACACAAAAATATGAATGAAATCATCTATGCTTACACGTTTCAAAAGTATATTGCAATTTAATGTGATCATGAGTTTCTGGCAAACAAAGAAACGAGTTCGTGGGAAACAATAAGAGGCCTGTGAAAATGTGCGTGATGATGATAGCCTATGGCTATTCAGATGTAGTCATATGTGTGATTAGGAGTCTAACCATCTCGCTTCGGACTGAAGCTTTCTGACGACTCGTCGTCGCTGTCGTCCTCAGTCCCTGACGCCCGTGCGGCCCGCGCGTCCTGACGCAGCTGCGCGCCGTGGAGAGGAAGGTGGGCAGCCGCGTTAGCTCCGAGAAGGGACCGCATGCTCAACAGAGAGTTGGCACTGAGGAAAGCCGCGTTGGTCCAGTTGTGAAGTTTGCCGATTTGGCATGTGTATATTCCATGACCTGGGATTAGGGCGGGGTGACCGGATGGGGTAGAAGCCGAGTTAGGGACAGTTAAAACCGGCGTGGATTTATGAGAGTTGTCGGGGCTGGTGGCTGTCTCTGCCAATGACCATATCTTGGGCTTGCTCTGTGCTGGCCTCTGGCACTCCTGGCCATTGTGGGGAATCTCCACTTTGCCCACCGGGGCCTTGACAAGAGAAATGGGCCCTTCCATTCCTCGTAGGGCCTCCACAGACAGCGTCCTTTTGTTGTCTAAATTAGCCGAATCCGACCCCTCACTGGCCGCCAATAACCCCTCTCCCTCCCCGGCCCTCTGATCCCCGCCGTCCTCCTCAGAACGTTCAATATCTACGGTCTCTAAATCAATTTCTTCATCTTCATCATCCTCGCTCCCGTTTTTCTCTGGCTCGTCTTCGTTGTCACTGCTGAAGATCCGTCCGTCTCTGTCTTCCGCGCTGCGTCCCCACGTCACCTTGTTCTCCTTCTTCAGCCGCCTGCGCGCGTTGGCGAACCACGTGGACACCTGCGAGAATAGTGGATTCATTTAAGTTACACAGGCCTTCGGCAAATAGTGAAGGCACGTAGACAAAGCTGAAAGACATACACGCTACCTGTGTCAGGGTCATCTTGGTGATGATGGCCAGCATGATCTTCTCTCCCTTGGTGGGGTACGGGTTCTTCTGGTGCTCCTGCAGCCAGGCCTTCAGGGTGCTGGTGGTCTCCCGGGTCGCTGTCTTGGCTCTGTTCGGGTCACCGTACTGGTACTGGCTGTACGGATAGAACCCTTGGGCGGCGTGGACAGCCAGGCCAGCCGGGTGGCCTCCAGGACTGTCTTTCAGGTCATACTGCGAGCCCTGATGAACAGAAAGTTATTTGTCATGTTGACTTCCTTTCAGAAAATATGATACTTCTTCCAGGTATTAGCCACTTAGCATAGAAGGAAGGAACATGTTATTTATTATACCAACAAATAGGCCTTGCTATGTGCGTTTGAACCAAAGCCTGAACTGCACAGTGTATGTTTTTTACTGTTTAACAGTAACACAAAATTACAAATAAAAAAACACGACAACCTTAGACTGCAGCTGCCAATCTGAAAAGGGGCCTATTGTTTTAATAGCCTATAAACAACATTTTCTGGTTTCAATTTCAGTCGTATAGACAAAAACGTAATTTGCTAAATTGGTTCCTGTGACAAATTTATTAAGGAGTCATTGTAGGCCTATATTTTTCTAAATGATTCAGTGGTTTCTTATGTGTCAGGCCTATATGACAAAGAATGAGTCATGCATTTCCTAAATAATCGGACAGGATATATTGTTCTAATTAGTTAACATTGGAGCTTTTCTTCTTTCTTTGGGGACAATATTTTGTTTAATTGTATGTCTTTTGAAACATATTTTGGGAACGAAAAACATTCTTCTTCTTAACGCATACGATGTGCCTTAACGCATCACAGTTGAGAATTTAAACAATGACTTTTGATAATGGGTAAAATGTGGATTAAATATCACTAGGTATAAGATGGACTTTGTTTTGGAATACAACTTTAATAATGTATTAACTTATAGGACGGACACATAAATGATTAACAGCCCATTTTAGTCATTTTGGCGCGCGCGATTGTCAGTTTACATGCACTTGTAGGTGGCCTATATTTTCTATTTATTGGAAAACTTGAATTATTTCAGTCTAGGCTACACAAAAATATATTTCTCACCATCTGGGATATGAGGGCGAGGTCTGCTCCGCTGTAGGGCAGAAAGGCACTGTAGTTGTGAGCCGCCCACGGGCTTCCATACATCCCCAACATGGAGCTAACAGCAGCCGCAGTAGCTGACGAATTTACGCCTCCCTCGGTTCCTCCTTCCCGGGTAGATCCAGCCCGATCTCCCCCGTAGACCTCTTGGGAGGCACTTAGGAACTGGGGGTACCCCAGCTGAGAGAAAGACATGTCCACAGACTCGTAAATCTCTCTCACGCAATGCCACAAGGGGAAAAATTGAAATAGGAATTCCCAGAAAGGATAAGGATGTCTAAATCACTGAAGCCAATCTGTCAACTCCACTTCCCGACGGCGCAGTTCCTCCGAAGAACGTTAAGTTTGGCACTTAAGCGCACACTGATGCTTCGCTCTACCCGCCGGACTCTCAATGTGGAGCTGACGGGATGATTGGCAGGCTACTTAAGCGCCAAGCCCCTCCTATGCCCGGGGGAGGCGATTAGTGCATTGGTTGGGTCGTGTGTGTGTGTGTGTGTGTGTGTGTGTGTGTGTGTGTGAGTGTGTGTCACAAATGCATCTTTCTTCTTACTACTACAATTCTCAGCACCTCCACCCCGCTGGATAGCATGATGCAGTGATTCCTTTTTCAGTAATTCAATAATTACTCCGTGTAATAAATACTACATTCATCCACGTCATTATTGTTTCATTCAAAATCTTCATAATTAGACATAAATATGACTTTTAAAAAGCATAGTTTAAAGTTGTAGTGTAGTGGATGATTCAGAGACAGAATGCACGGCAGATGGCCGTAGGCAGCGTTGATGCGGTCGACCAGATACGGGTGGAATGTCGGGTGATATTGACGGAAGTCAGTGGAGCATATTTTGAGATTTGAAGATAAAGATAGCAGCGAGATTCGTCTGTCTTGGAGATGGCTGAGATACGAGGCACGTACACCCGTGTCCAGTATAGAAACGACAGATGCAACACAAAATGAAAAATAGTCTACAGACCAGTCTGTAGCTTGACTTCAGGACATAGCCTGACATGACTTCATTGAAGTTGTATTTTTGTGTATATCTCAGTATCAATTTGTGAAAGATTTCAAACAGGTGCTGTATTGTTTCAATAGTGGAAGTTTTCTAAAAAGAAGACAGTGCTTGGAGATACTGGGAAATCAGAAGAAAAATTGAACATGGATGCGAAGAAGTTATCGATATCCCAGTCAATCCATAAAAAGTACTGGTTACTATTTTGACCCCCCATGCATAATATATTCATACCTCTCTCATCCCCTCTCTCTTTTAAATCCACCCCCCCCACCCCTTTTTCTAGAAAACACACACGCGCACACACACACACACACACACACTGCTAATGAGGTTGAACACCTCGCACGCTCTGCCGTACCCCCGCGGATGTGGACTCTATCAGAGGTTAGCTCAGTAATTACTTATGCCCATAAATACAGATTCATAATTTCACGCTGGAGTAGCTTATGAGTTTGGCTAGCCTGTCGCTCTCCCCATCACCCCCACCCCACCACCACCCCCTCCAGTCCTGTGATGCAGAGAGAAGCCTCTAATGATTTAATTACAGCACTTAAACCTCTCTCTGGCTAAATGATGGCCCTCTCTCTCAGCCAGTTCTTCTCTGGCACAGGGACCCAGCTCTCCTCTCATGAATCTCAAAGCTGTTTTCTAAACACATATCATGACGAGCAGCTCTGGGGGTATGCACATTCGTGAGTGTGTTTTGTGTGTGTGTGTGTGTGTGTGTGCGGGCGTGCGTGCGTGTGTGTGTGTGATGGATGTTTAATCTCCATGGCATTTTAAATGGCATTCATGGAGAGCGGTTATATCCTCATTGCCAAGGTAAATGGAGCCAGGGGACTCCATTCCAGCTCGATAAAAGAGCAACGTTAAAAACCCTTACCATCTCACCCCTCCTCTCTCTCTCTCTCTCTCTCTCTCTCTGCTCTCTCTCTCTCTCTCTCTCTCTCTCTCTCTCTCTCTCTGTGTCTCACACAAACACACACACTCCTCCCCCCACTCTCTCTCTTGCTCACTTAAAATTAATGCCTCTCTCATGACAGGGTAGGGAAACGAGACATATCCACCATCTAATAGGATAATATAGCCCTATCCACACCCCCCCCCTCTCCTTCTCTCTCTCTCTTATTCCCTCTCTCTCTCTCTCTCTGCCTTTGTAGCTCCCTGATTTCCATAGTGTCTCTGTGGAGAGGCAGTTAATGAATTCCTCTGAGCTGGAGAAAGGGGGAGAACGGTTTGGCGGTTTAGAGAAAGAGAGAGAGAGAGAGAGGGAGAGAGAGAGAGGGAGAGAGAGGGTTAGGGGGAAAAAGGCTTTGAGCTATGCCATTCAACTTCACAGCCTCGGACTGCTTGTGTATTCAGCGGTGTGTGTGTGTGTGTGTGTGTGTGTGAGAGAGAGAGAGAGAGAGAGAGTGTATGTGTGTGTAGTGTGTGCAACCAGGCCTTTTAACATGAACCTGCTAAGACTACCAAATATTTAGACTGGCCTCAGACCTTTTTTTATGGGGACGGTGTATCCAAGAATCTCTGGGGGCAGTTTGACTCTATTTGAATGCTATTCCCAACCATTAGCCTCTTCCCAGACAAAGGAATAACTTACTGGAGAATACACACAAATGGCCCCAGATTCAGTCACTCTTCCTAACCACACACACTGAGGTCAGTCCTAACAGAGCTTTCCTGGTTGAGGTATGATGGGTTATTTCCGAGAGTCCACATTTAATACTTTATTTACCCAGAGAAAATAGATAAATAAATCACTCGATGATTACCTCGTGATTAATTTATATTTTTTTGTGGGGGGGAAGTCCCAGTTCAGAAAGGTTTGCGGCTGCAAGTGTTGTTTGTAATGTCATGTGAAATGTGCAAATGCATTCATCCCGTTTTCACTTGATATATCTGTGTATCTTCTGCTGGAAGAACCTGCATCACGTGTTGCTGTTTATCCTCAGGCATGACTAAGAAGGAGGGGAAGGAGACAGTCAACAATGGCATTGTTTTTTGTTGTTTCTTCAATGCCTAGAGTGGATCAATTGATGTGATCTTGATTTCAAAACAGATCAATTAAATCAATGACCTTCATGTTATAAAGTATATGTGCTTATCTGTTTTATTTTATTGAAGTATTTCTTTGTGTTGTAATTACCCTTCTGTCCAGGATAAAAAAAAGGCCTAATACAAAACAAGTTGTTTGCAAGATGCATTGCATCACAAAGACTAAGAAACAGAAGTAATTGGAACAAATATTTAATACTCAACAAACAAATTATTCCCACAAGAGAACAATGACCTAATGAACGATGCCAAATACATTAATTACTAAAAGATTGCCTAACCAAAAAATATCTACAATGGAGGGTATATAAAATACAATTTAATTTGTAACACTCTTTTTACAAGGAATGTCATAGAGTACTTCACATATGCCAAATGAACTTCAACTAAAATAACCAAAACCCCTCGAACAAGACAAGGAAAAACTCCCTGGAAAACTCCCTGGAGAGAAAAAATGGAAGTGAGTGCAATTCATGTAGGGATCCCCTCCTCCAGAGATGCTGAGTGATACAGAGAGGTGCCTCCGTAGGCTCAACACAATTATGCAGTAAGAATAGAGATAAACGTGCAACAATTGAAGTGAATGAACGGCGAAACGCACGCAGACATTCAGAGTTCTGAATTAGTGTAGCATTTATTGAATTGCATTTAATTTGATGGGCAGCTTACACATAACCATGCCCCTGCACACAGCACCAAAACAAAACACCATGTCAAATTCCGATACGAATAAGCAAGTGCAAACGGCTTTGCTCGCAACAACGGACAGTAATGACAACAAAACACAAGACGATGAAAATTCTAACAGCTAGAACCAAGACTTCAGAACAGAAGACAGGTGAGGCTTTCAATAGAAGGAAGGGCGGTCGATTGGCTCGGAACTGGTGTGTGATTGATGACAGGTGGGATGGACAGGCCAATCGTGGACGGACACCACTGAGGAGGAGACAGGGACACACAAGAGAGGGAACGCTCACGAACGCAGGACGGAGGGACCAAAACAAATGCTTTTAGTCCGTTGTTTAGTTAGTCCTTCAGTCAGTTAGATGTCCTTTTTTCCCCCATGAAAGCTATTCCGTACATTTAATTAAACTTGAGTTTGTTTTATCTAATATATTAGAGGAAAAGCCAACCCACATACTATGACTCACCAAAAAAGTGACTTTGCTTGACCGAGGTGACGGCTGTTTGTTTCAGCAGTTCGAACCCAGAGGGGAAATGTGACACAAAGACACTATCACCAGCAATTAGTGGATGTGTCAGTGTTTGTTTGTTAATAGCTTCTCTAGAGGCTCAATAGGAGTCATTTACAGTGAAAGAGCCAACAACAAACCGTGACCTCTAGCAGGGGGGGGTCAGCCTCCGTCAGTCTCTCCGGAAACGACCGCCTCATTCGGGGGAATTCCACGCAAAGTTTGACGTTAGCAAAACCGCAAACTCTTGCTGGCTGTTGTCGAGAGCTATTAAATACTGTTCCATCATTCCCTGCAGGGAATGTGGTGAAACGAGCCATGTTCGACAAGATCGCTGACTGAAAAAAGGTGAGATCCCACCTCCTTCTGGGTGAAGAAAAGCTCAGCGGGAGACCTTTCTCATGGCCAGGCATCTGATTGTTTTCTAAACGGATTATTAACTCTATTGTTACAGTAGGGGTCACTTTAATTCTTCTCAGGGCCTATTAGCATTGCTTTAAAGAGCACACACACACACGCGCACGCACGCACACACAGCCACCCACACACACACACACACACTCTGATTGCTGTGCTCTGGGCTTTGAGTCTTCTGTCTTTGTTGTTCTCAGTGGGAGGGGAATGATACCGTCATAATGCTGTTAAAGACAATACTGTAGCTTAAAAGAGGGAAGGGCTCAGTGTGTGTGTGTGTGTGTGTGTGTGTGTGTGTGTGTGTGTGTGTGTGTGCGTGTGTGTGTGTGTGAGTGTGTGTGCCTTGCGATGAAAAGGTGCCCTCAGGAAGACCAGAAGCTTAATGCAATAATGCTGACTTCAACGGAATCCTCAAAGGCTTCAGAGTTCAAGCTCTGCCCAGGCCTCCACTCCCCACAGCCCCCGATCATAGCTCCAACAACTTTATTTCGTCATTGAATGATTGATACGATATGGACAAACTAGATTAAAATGACTATCAATACCACAAATGTAACAAATGTAACGGAAAAAAAGCGTTGCGTGCACGCCTGGTCTTGCTTGACACGGGACCACATTTAAAGTTTTACCTTTTAAAGTAAAAAAATCTCAGATTTGACATCCAGTTTCCTGAGACAGGTCAAAACAATACCCAGATTAAGGTGCAGAGGAGTTTGCTCTCTGGCTGGTATTGACCACATGAATGTGGTGAAGGGTATCCAGAGGCGTGCGGATCACAGCTTCCCCCAACGTTAAGCTCCCTTTCTGGGAGAGGGAAGAAGAGGGTATCCCTTACAGGCCTGACCTCCAGCCAAGCCCTCCACCCCACCTCGGGGTCGGAGGTTACATCAATGGAGTCCCTAGGGCCCACTGTCTGCAACAGGACTTAATCAGCTATTAACTAGAGGAGGGAACGAAAGAAAGAGAGGGAGAGAACAGGAAGTAGAGAGAGAGAGAGAGGAGTGAAAGAAAAGGAGAGAAAGAAAAGGAGAGTGAGAGAAAGATAGAAGGAGAGAGAGAAGGAGGGGGAGATATATAGAGAGAAGGAGAGATAAAGAAAGAAAAGAAGATAGAGAGAGAGAGAGGAGATGAGAGATGGTGACAGATCTGAACGTCTCTCCTTTATCAAGATGGAATGGAGTCCCCCGGCTCCATAGGGTTCAGCAATGATGAGAAAATCACTCGACAAACGAGAGAGATGTTGAGTACGGCGCTAATATCCTCCACTCACCCCAAGTGCTGCTCTAATGGAAAAGGACTGACGACACCAATGCGTTTATTGAAACGTTCATACGCTGGGGTGAGCTGGATTGAATGCAGTGCCCATTACAGTAAAAGGAAGAAAACAACCCAGCTGACACACCGAAATTTGCAGGGATTTGTTCCCTAACACACCACCAAAACACAACCCCAGAACACGGCGCCAGAACACGGAACCAGAACACAACGTTCACCACAACAGCGGGCAGGTAACAGAGGGGCTGGTGACGTGAGCGGGTGACATTGTCAGCCTTGGAAGGGTTCAAGGAGGGGTGGAGTGGGGGGGTGAGGAGGGTGAGGGCGGTGAGGGCGGTGAGGGCAGTGAGGGGGGTGATGGGGGGTGAGGAGGGTGAGGGCGGTGAGGGCAGTGAGGGGGGTGAGGGGCGTGAGGGCGGTGAGAGCGGTGAGGGCAGTCAGGGGGGTGAGGGGTGCATTCCACACAGCGTCTCCGAACACGGCGTCTCATTAGCAGCCCCTCGGCTCCACCCCCTAGCAGCCCCTCGGCTCCTCCCCCTAGCACCGTCACAGTCATGAGATGTTGTGTTAGGAGGACTTCCAGGTCATTACCAGACTATGCGCGTGTGTGTGTGTGCGCGTGTGCGTGCTGGTGTGTGTGTGTCTCGTTATCTGTTCTCGGTCCTCTGTCGGGTTTACCCAGCTTGCATCGTTTACACACTGCTCTCTGATTGTTTACCCCCCCTCAAATATGATGTGGAGCACGTCTGCTTGACAGTCTGCTTCTGTGAGTGGCCACGTGTGTGTGTGTGTGTGTGTGTGCATTATGTACAGTACCAGAACCAGAGCCCTCCTATGTAGCACTGTGCCTATAACCTGACCTGTTAAACTCAAGGTACAAAGCACTCATACAATCCAACACACCTTCCAGAAGTCTGGTAATGATTCTTTATCAATGAGGCCAATGTGTCTCGCTCTCCTTCTCCTGGCAAATATTAGTCCAGAGGCACCACTTAAACCCTAATTATCCCTCTAACCCTTTGTTTTCTCTCACAACAGGCTCCGTCAACCAACTTAAATAAAACCCAAGACCATAGGATGTTCTCCTCAGCCAGCCCCCCTAAGCCCTGGGCTCGTCTTACTGTTAAAACACAGCCACAGTTCCCGGGCCGTCTGCGACACTTGCTCTTTTGCCGCGCGGCACAATGCGAGGACAGGGGCAGTCTAGGGACGGAGTGGAAGGAGAAAGGAGAGAAAGATATTTCCGGGGGTTACTTCTTTTTTTCTCTCTCGGCGAGGTTGAATTCACAGGAGTAAGAATGTGCCTGGATCGTAGTGAACTGTTGAGGAGGGTCGCGGAGGAGGGTCGTGGCTTTCCAGCCTACTGTATGTGTGTGTGTGTGTGTGTGTGTGTGTGTGTGTGTGTGTGTGTGTGTGCATAGGGCTCCATAGGCTGTGGGACTCCACAGTAATGCACTGGGTGATGATAGATCACTTCATATTTTAGTCACGCAGGGAGAGGGCAATTACTTAAACCATGACAGATTGCCTCAGCATAACACACTTAGAATTAGGATCTCTCTCTCTCTCTCTCTCTCTCTCTCTCTCTCTCTCTCTCTCTCTCTCTCGCATACTCTCTCTCACTCAACCTCTCACTCTCTGTCTATCTCACTCTCCCTCTCCCACAAGAGACAAACACACACACACATATGCATACACACACACACATTCTTTGTGGAATCTTGTGGTTTTCCAGGCGAATTACTTCCTTACGCTGTTGAGCTATCGAGTGTGTGTGAGTGTGTGTGTGTGTGTGTGTGTGTGTGTGTGCTTGACTAAGCATGTGTGTGCAGGGGGTAACAGTGCCATCTGTCAGGCTGCTGTAGCCCTTGCCCTGCCCAGCTGGTGGGCACTTGGTAATGGGAGAGGACCTCCTTATCTCTCCCCCTGTGAGGGAGCCATTAGTATGCAACTCCCACTGTCAGAGAAGAGAGAGAGAGAGAGAGAGGGTTGCAGAGAGAGAGAGAGAGAAAGAGAGAGAGAGAGAGAGGGAAAGACAGACAGAGAGTGGATGGAGGAAGGGAGAGAGAGTTCTGTTGAAGGGTTGAAATATGCCATGGCCAGTCAGCTGGGACCTAGAGTGTCAAGTGATGGGAGAACTTTGCCAATGTTCTGCTTAAAATAAATTATCATATGAGACAGCGAAATGCAGAGAGATAGAGAAAAGAGAGAGAGAGAGAAATGTTGTTTGTGTGTGTGTGCACGTGTGTGTGTGTGTTTGTGAGCCTTGTGTGTGTGTGTGTGCCTGGGTGTGTGTGTGTGCAGAGCAGTTGGCTCTGTGTGATGGACAGTATAATGAGGGTGAGGGATAATTAATATTATAGCTTCATGTTTGTTTTAGTTACACTCTCTCATACTCAACACTGACAGTTGTTACCAGCCTCCACATCTCTGTCAATCCTCTCTCTCTATCGCCCTCTCTCCCTCTCTCTCTCTCTCTCTCTCTCTCTCTCTCTCTCTCTCTCTCTCTCTCTCTCCTTTTCTCTCTGTCTTTTTCTCGCTGTATTTACGTCTCTCTCTCCCTCACTGTCTCTCCTCATTCTCTTTTGATATCTGGTCCTCTCTCTCTCTATCTCTCTCGCTCTCTCTCTCTCTCTTTGTCCTTTTAAGCGTGGAATCATTTAATTATCGCCCATAGCTCTTTTGGCAGACTGTTGAATGCCTACCCCTCAAAGCCTGGAGGAAACAATTTAGCCTAAGATATCTAACACACACACACACACTCTTCAAGGGGGATTTATTTCAAACTCGGTGCAAGTCCATCTAGAGTTCACAAACATTGCCTGTCCACTTTCCCTATCCCAGTATTACAACACATGAATTAGATATGAGATTTTCTGTAATGCAGTGATAGGTAGAAACCTCATGGTATTTATTTGTGGCAGTCGTGAATCTTTGTTGTCAGAACAAGCATGTAGTCAGAACTTTGAAACACCAAGACTTATTCATCAATCTAGCGGCTAAAACATTTAGTCAAGAAAGCAGAGTAGCACTTTTTGGGGATTTTCTAATTGAGAAACACAAATGTAACATTTTAAACAAAAAATCACACTGATCACACAATACATCCAACTAGTATTGTGGCCTTAACGGTTTTGTCAGTGTGTGTCTGTGAGAGTGTGTGTGTGTGTGTGTGAGAGAGAGAGTGTGTGTGTGTGAGGTAATGATTAGATGTTGTAAAGCAGTGAGAGCGTTTAACAGCCCATTACAGGATCAGTGGGAGGTAATTCATTTAGGCCAAACCGTTTGTGTGTGTGTGTGCGGTGTGTGTGTGTGTGTGTGTGTGTGTGTGTGTGTGAGCATCCTATGGACATAAGGAATCCCTTTCTCCTCCCTATAGCAAGGGGCAACAGAACAACAACAAAAAACAGAAAGAGAAAGGAGAAGAGAAGAGTGAATCAAGCAGAGAGGAAACTAATGGCCAACCAGGTATTGTCCTCATTGTCATCCTCTTGGTGAGGAGAAGGAGGGAAACCTCTTAAAATGATGTCAGCTGGGAAAAGGAAAGAGAGGGGGACAAGCCGGGGGGGGGAAATAAAAGAGAGAGAGGCAAGGCAAGGAGCTGGAGGTGATGTCAGGTTGTAAATTTGCAACCGATCTTTTGAACTTCCTCAACAGTCGACGATCACGGCGTCGGGGGGGGGGCCACACAAAAGAGGCCTGGTCGTTACTCAGCGCTTTCGCAGTGTTCCACCAGGGTCAACCCCTTCACGAGGAGGGACCAGGAATACCTCTCCTAGTCTCCTTTCACTCTGGGACAAAAGCACGGCGGCTTTTATTTCGCTCTGAGTCGGCCCGTTGCAGAGGCCTCGGGAAGTCATTCTTCAGTCGTCGGCATGTTATTGTTGCACTCTAGCCGAGAAATGATTGTTTGGCCGTGTCTGGTGGCTGACGTGTGGTTGCCTTGCACCGTGGCACGGAGTGCTAAATACAGACCGCTCCTTGTCTCTGACGAACCAAACGACTGTTGCAGAAGCGCCTCTGCTAAATGAATAAAAGGTAAATGTAAAAATGTCACGATGGATAAGCTGCTGAAAGAGACTGCGGACTAAAGATGGGAGATACTGTGTGTGTGTGTGAGTGTGTGAGTGAGTGAGTGTGTGAGTGAGGGTGTAGGGATTGTAACGTGGGTGCACGTATGTTTAGATGTGTGGGTTTGAGTGTGTTCTCATGCATGCGTGTGTAGGGGTGTCCATGTGTGTGTGTGTGTGTGTGTCTGTGTGGAATAGAGAGAGAGCCCGAGAGGGAGAGAGAGATAGAGTGCCGTGGAGGTCAACAGTGCTCTGTCATCACCACATCATTAACGGTAAGGATATGAGACCCTTGAAGCAGTAGGGTTCAGAGATGTGTGTGTGTGTGTGTGTGTGTGTGTGTGTGTGTATGTGTGGCTGTGTGTGTGTGGCTGTGTGTGTGTGTGTTGAGATTCTTGGTCTCCTCAGCGGATCCAGCTGGTTAAAAACTTTAACTCGTCCCTACAGCAACGCTTCATCTAAAGTCAATGATCTCTGTCGCTAAACACACATCCCCCCCCCACCACCCATGCACACCCACGCACACACACACACACACACGGATACAATCACACACACACGCACTGACAAGAACCTGATGGATCACATTTGGAAGCGACGTATTGGAATCCCAAACGCTGCTATCTGTGTTGTGTGCGAAAGCCATCCACTCCAGGAAATGGCACCAGGAGTAACTAGGCATCACTAATGAGAACTAGGGATGGGAGAGCTGCCTGGTACATGGTCTGGATGAACACATGCTTCCTTCATCACAGCAGCACTGATCGACGGAACACATACCTGAGGTGATGCGTCACCAGCAGCAACACGACCAGCAGTTGTGCGTGCGTATGAAGCCGAACTAGGGAATCAGGAGAGAGCAAGAGCAGGTGGGGAAAGAAGACGACATCACGACAAATAAACACCGGCGAAATGCAGATAAACAGGTGTACGTTTGGTGTGTAAATCGCACGTTAGCCAAACAATGCAATATGCTTCATCTCTGGTGGTTTGATTGGGGAGATCTCAGAGGAGTAGGGAAGACGGAGTCGGAGTGTGTTTATCAGTTCATCTGTTCGTCTGTTTGTCTGTTCATCGCTCTCCCCTGACTTAGATCAGGAGAGATTGGAATTCTCTCTGTTCTCTATTTAAAATCACTTGTATAGTCGTCTCATATTTCATTCAGGGTTTTGCACATGTTGTCATTTGCCTCGTCACTCACCTGTCTGGATGGTGTGACTTTAGTTTTCTCCTCTTCTATGCTCTACTTTACTGTACTCTGCTCAACTGTACTTTTCTGTACTATGCTCTACTCAGTATAATACAGTAGAGTGTATTGTATTCTACTCTACTGTACTCTTGCTTTGCTCTTCTCTACTGTACTCTAATGTACTCTACTAACATAAAGACATGCAGCGTATGAATGTTGAATGAATGTCCAGGTCGCAGTTGTAAATGAGAACTTGTTCTCAACTAGCCTACCTGGCTAAATAAAGGTAAAATAAAATAAATAAATACTATACACTCCCCAATTCTACTGTACTATGCTCGACTGTACGGTACTCTACTCTTGAAGATTTCACACCCTCCCAATCAATTCTTTTGTGAGTTTGTTTGACAATTTTGTGTTGGTCTCCCACCGTGAATTGATGTGGTCGGACTCAGCTTGTTCTTGGAATTTAAGAGACATTTACTTACGACGATGAGCGTCATGAAGGTTCTTACACACAAGAACATGTGACTGAGGGAGAGTGTGGCCCAGTCGTGTTCCTCCAGGGTTGGCGTGGTAACCCCAATGGTGGCCTGGGATGGTGAGCACAGGGTCATGTGGTCCATATGTTCTCTATGGAGATTCATACGCTGCTCAATGGCTGCACAGCATCCAGCATTCATATGCTGATATCATCTCCTATCATCACCCAGGCAGCCATATGCACGCACATTTCCGCCTCACCAGTAGACGAGACTTGAAGGAGAGTAAAGCAAACCCCTTCGTATGTTTTATTCATGCTGTTTATCTTTCCCTCCGTTTTTTTTTCTCATCTCATCATTTATTTGCTAAGAGGCTTGTTTATGGGCAGACTTTGAAACCCAACTTTCTCTATCTTCTCGTGACGACGCGAGCACATTGAACACACCACGCCGCAGACACATGGACACAACCCTCCCCCTCCCCCCGACACACACATCTACACCACACACACACCAAAACACACGCACGCGTAGCTCAGCCGTCTGTGCGCGGCAGCTGGGTCAAGTGGTGGGTAATTAGAGCTGTCACCTGTTCAGGTCCTCACACCCCCCTGACTCTGCGCTGCTGAATGATAATATTCATACATTAGTATTGTCACGGGAGGGCCGGGGGTGCGGAGCAGACCTGTTGTCAAGACGATGCCTCAGTCCCCAACCCCCTCCTCCTCTCCCACCACCCACCCACCCACCTACCCTCTTCTCCCACCCAGACAGCAGGGCAGACACTGTCAGACAGCCCTAATGACTATTACAATACTAAGGCTGTCAGGTGTGTGTGTGGTGTGTGTGGTGTGGCGTGTGGTGTGTGTGTCAGGTGTCACACTGCATGTCCTTGCCGAAACAGAATATATTATTGCTCAGCGTATGGGTCCCCACTCTATACCTTCTACATTCTACATAAATTATATAAAGACTGAATTATCACCATTCTGTCACGGAGCCAGGAATAGCTGATCTCCTCAAGCAAGAGCTCAACAAAAGAGGAATATTCCCTCATTATTTAAGACAACTTTGCGTCGGAGAGCGTCGGAAAGCGTCGCGGCGCTCCACATTAATGATCTGATGAAATATTCAAGGGTCGGTAAAGTGATATTTCGACATCAAAGGCTGCGAGATCGTTTGTTTCCCTTGGCTCCCTGGATGTGCTGTGTGTGTGTTTGTGTTTGTCTTGCTGGGGCCTCTCCTCTGGAACAGGCAGGTGCCTCACGGACGCTGGGAGAACCGGGGGAAAAGACCTATACCCATCTGGGTTCTTCGTGGAGAACCGTGGAGAACCGAGGTGACTCTAATCTGAGGAAGCTCCCCTCTTCTCCTGGATACTAATGGACCGGAAAAACCTTCCGTTCTGGAAATGCACATCGAAATGTCCCCACTTCCAGTCACAGTCACTGCCTGTGACTCCTCTTCCCCCAGGAGTGGATCTGATATTCCCCCCCGATCGCTCTGCCCATTGATATTCCGACGCTGTCATTCCCACTGGCTGGGTTCCTGAAAGGAGCGTTTTTCAATGCTATCAAATATGACTATGTGTACATTAACAAGCAATTAGAATCATCTTTCTGGTAATAGGGGTGGTTATTTAAAGAATCCATATAGACACAGTTTGAGCACACATACACACTGGGCACACGCACACACACACACACACACACACACACACACACACACACACACACACACAGGGGAATAGAAGGCTGGATAAACGCCAGCCAAGGCTCATTAGCTTCTTGCTGTGCTTTTCGAGAGGAAAAGAGAGAGAGAGGGGGGGAAGAGAGAGAGAGAGAGAGACAGAGGGAGAGGGAGAGGGGGAGAGACGCAGGAGGGAGTGACAGGGGGTTAGATAAGCAGAGGGGAGTTGAAAGCGAAAGAGAGAGGGGGTGGAGGATGGAGTGATAGAGGGAATATTGTGGCAGAGTGACCGTGATCCACAGCAGAGCGGTGACCCGCTGGATTAACACCTTTAAACTCCCGTCTGGGGCTGTTTGACTACAGCAACACTGCAGCTGCCCTGACCAGCCCACTCTACAGCCCCCTGCAGACACACACACACACTACACACACACACACACAGTGCTTATGTAAGGTACAGTAGACTATACTACAATGTCAAACAGTCTGGTTTCACCTCGTTGCTGTTTCTGACTTTTTTCCACCCGTAGATTCAGAATTTACAGAACAGACATGTCTAATCAAACCATTTGAATCAGGGTATCAGATCTGAGGCGAGCATTCAGCCTTCATCCTTAGAGCCTGTCTGTCTGAATTAGCAGCGTGTCTACGGGTGCGCTTGTGTGTGCGCGCCGATGTGTGTGTGTGTGTGTGTGTGTGTGCGAAGCAGGCAAACAGACAGGGTCCCAGCTGAATAATTCGACATCAAACCTTTCAATCACCCGGCATTAACTGGAGTAAGCACTGATGAGAGAGTGATCTGTAAATACACACACCCACACCCCCACGCACACACACACTCACACACTCACACACACACTCCAGAACGTTCTCAGTTCTCAGATATTCAAACACGTGGCCCAGACACACACACACAGTCAGACATGTATGAGAGTCTTTAAATATGCAGAGTGTCTTTGTTCTTCTTTTGAACAAAATATTGAATGCAAAAGAGAAATATTTATTAGGCCGATATGGCTGTGAGAGCGTGTGTCTGCCTGTGAGCAGACTCCTGCACATGTATGTGTGTCTGTGGTGTGTGTGTGTGAGTGCGTGTGTGTGCGAGTGAGTGTGCATCCCCTGCGCATCACCACAGGGACCAGGTGATTAGAGATATAAACCCAGCAGAGTGTGGCTATATCATTACCATAGCTCTCCTCCCTGCCTCTCCTCCTCTCCTCTCCTCCTCTCCCTCTCTTCCCCCCTGCTCTCTCATCTCTCTCTCCAGGGTGCGTTCGCTCCCAGCGCTCCTTAAGTGTTTTAACGTGTTAATAATCATTAGGCGCTGTGCAGTCAAGTGGAGAGGCGGAGGATAATGATTGGTTGACCCCTGACCCCTGACCCCCTGTGAGGAGTGCCCTCTCATCTGGCTCCATCAGG
The DNA here is from genome assembly GCA_903064625.1 of Mallotus villosus. NCBI lineage: Eukaryota > Metazoa > Chordata > Actinopteri > Osmeriformes > Salangidae > Mallotus > Mallotus villosus. The sequence goes on from CAEFZP010000812.1 coordinate 80,799, forward strand.
GACCTATTAGAGCTGTCTTCCATACTGCCAGCCCACTTAACTCTGCCTGTCAATATGGTGCAGCCTCTGTGAGTGTGCGTGGGCGTGGGTGTGTGTGGCGGCGGTGTGTACACACTGTGTATGAGTGAGTGTTTATTTTCTCCTCCCTGTCTAGCGCGCAGCCCTTTTTTTCTGCCTCTCTCTCTGTCTATCACACTATATTTTCCGCTGCGCCCTCTCGCTCTCGCCTCTTTATTCCAGTTTTTTTCCTCTCTCTCTCCTCTCTATCTCTCGTCTCTAGTCTCGTCTCTCTCTCTCTCTCTCTCTCCTCTATCTCTCTATCTCTCTGCCTTTCTGTCTCTGTTTCAGTCTCTCTCCCGTCTCTCTGTTTATCTTCCTCTCTCTCCCTCTCTCTCCCTTTCTCTCCGCTCTTATCCTCTCTCCCTCTTCTCTCTCTCTCTCTCTACTCTCCCTCTCTCCTCTCTCTCTCTCTCTCCCTCTCTCTCTGTCTCTTTGGAGATGCTAATTCCAGCTCCTGGGAGAATAGATGAAACAGAGCCGAGTCTCTCTCATTAGCTGACACAGATGCTGAGGCGTGTGGACCTGAATATCAACAGTATGGCTAGCTGCTGGAAACTCTTCCTCATCCTGCCCCCCTACAACGTCCTGCTCACCCAAAAAAGCTTGTGTGCCATGTGTCTCATGTTCCCCCCTCTGTGTCTGTGTGGATGTCCGTCTGCCTGAGTTTTTCCCCCCCTCGACTTCTGCAGCGAACGTGGCAGGCAGTGCCGTTGAAAATATCACGTCGGGCTCGGTGACTTTGCGAGCAAAGCGCCGGGGATATTGACCGGCTTTTCCACGCCAAGGCCGGGTCAATCCGCAAATACTTTTCCTGTTTTGACTCCAGACTCGACTGCCTCAGGAAATCTGATTCATATCTGTTACCTATCTGATCGTCACCTCTCCCCTGCCATCGACCTCTCACCCGCCCCGCTCTCCATAATTTAACAGTCATCCTTATGAGTTACAGCCTCATGGTACATTTCAGACGAAGATCTGTCTTTAATTATTTACATTCAGATTTATATTGTGTTCAGGGCTCCCTGTCACTTTCACACACAGCTGAGAAGAATGTACACACCCTCGCACACCTGGACACACGCACACGCACACACGCACGCACGCACACATGCAGACACACACACACACTCAGTCACTCACAGATGCACACAAACACACAAACACACACACACACACACACACAAGACACACACACTAACCTAGAGATCAGTCTAAATTGACAGTAATGTAATATTGATGGCCAGAGGGTTGAGTCTCAGTATCAGTGATAGTGATACCCGCAGGCTCTAACCACACTGAGGAGCTTCAGTCCCACACAGACTTCAGCCGTCCCTCTACGAACGCATCTCTGAGGCCCCCCCCCCTCCCCCTTTCTCTCAATCTCTCTCTCTCTCTCTTTCTGTCAAAATATATACTGTATATATCATATCATATGTCATAAAGATCTTTTTTTTCTCTCTTTGTTTTCTTTCTCTCTCTCTTTCTCTCTCTCTTTGCCTTTTATCTTTCACTCATCCTCCCTGACTTTCCCCTCTCTCCTTGCTCACTTCGATCATGCACCTTCTTTCCCTTCTCTGTTTCCCCGTTTTCTCTTGCGACAGACGCCCAAACAGACCATCAGCTCATTTGACAAATGCTCCTCAATGCTGAAGACTCCTGAAATAACATCAGAGCCGTCCCATTCTCAATTCCTTACATGACTGTTTTCTTCTTTATGTATCAGTGTGACTGTGGATTGAGGAGTCCATCAAAAGTATTCACAAATTTACCAAACTATTGCATTTATGGTACAGTACTTAACGGAAACACAATTGCCATCCTAGGAAATAAGAAAACATTAATGTAAGTAAAGTAAACACAAACAGAAACACATCTATCGTGTTCATGTCCCTACGGGCCACCAGCCGTCCTGGCCATCATAACGCTGTGTCCTCAACCCAGCCTTCCCTCCGGAACTGAGAGAGGACGAGGAGGAGGAGAATACAGTATTCCTCCTCTTTGACTGGCAGCCCTGTGGCTGAGGCCAAGAGATTGAGAGATGATAGAGCGAGGGAGGGAGAGAGAGCGCGTCCGTCTGTCTTCAATCAGATGAGAGAGGAGAGAGCTCCCATCTGAGGCGCAGACGAGGCGAGGGCGGCAGAGAGGAGGGGAACGGCGGAGAAGAAGAGAGGAGAGGAGGAGTAGAGAGGTGCAGCGGGAGTTATTATCAACGCTCGATCTCTCTCGGCGTCTAATGGATTCAGAGGGAAACAGTCCAATTTGAAGTGTTTTGCGGCGGAGCGTAAACAAATTGATTATGAAAATGATAGAGAGGGGGTGTTTCTGACGTTCCTTTTCCCTCACACACACATGGAGGATTATAAGAAACATTTGAAATGTCACAATGCTATTAAAATGACATCTTAGGACCATATCTCACTTCCTAATTATCTGTCAATTTTGTCAATTACACAACTATTACAAATATTCAAATTTTGGTCTTCCCTTTTCTCATAATTCTGTACACAGTGAATACTTTCTGGGTGGACTATCTGATGTTGGTCATGGAAACCAGTCCAGTTGAACAAAACCTTCAACATGTTACTTCATGACACAGATGTTCGCTAAGTAACAGGATATGATGTCTTGCAGGAAAGGGCGGGATTAGGTATTCGAGATCCAATGACATGGCAGGGTAATCCTCCTCTAACTCTCAAGTGTGAGCGTGTTAGTGTGTGTGTGTGTGTTTCCTCCGTCAACGGTGGTCCCATGTTTGGAATACTTTTGGAGAACTACAGTGACTCTGTCCTGCCCTAGACACGCTACTAAACAAGGCCGATTATTGTAGAGACTTTGGGTGCTTGTCTCTTGTTGTTCCAGGGTTGTGTGTCCCTCAGACGAGGGTCTCTCCCAGTTCAAACATCCGCACAGGGCGCCACGCGTCCTAATTTGACTTTAGACTTTTTTGGGGAGGGAGGGGGGGGGGATCTGTCACAAAAATGATTAAAGCAAAATACAGCGCTAATCCTTGGTACCGTCTGGGGCCGTGCGCCACACACACTCGCGTCCACACACACACACACACACACACGCTCACACTCGCTCAGGTACGCATACACACTCATACACACACACACACACGCGTTGGACGTTTTGACATGAGTAACCTAATTCTGTTGTGTTTCCAGGGGCTGGCGGGGACCAGGGGGTGTGTGAGAGGTTAAGACAACACGCGGAGGAAACGCACTCCAGAGGTGTCCAAGCCTGAAACCTGAATCACACACTCACATGCAGCTTTAATTAAGGGTAAGAAAGTGCTCAGTGCCATCGGAACTGCTCGTGTTTGCCAGCGAAAGAGTATTCATTTATGTTACTACCTTTATATAAGGTCAGGGGAAAGAAAGTCAAGTCAGTCGACTCGATGAAGCGGCCATTTTGGGTCTTAATCCCAGGATTGGCCTCAAGTTTCCCCAGCAGCTCTCAGGTTTAGAGGTGAAGGTGGTCAGACAGAGAGGGGCTGAACACAAAATGGTGGCACTTTTTTATTAACATCTTACTTTGCTACTGGTTAACTTCGAAGTCGCTTGTCACACTGCTGACACATTTTTACTTGCCCAAAATTAATTCCATATATATAGAAACGTTTAGCTTGATAATTAAAAAAGATTGAGAATCAAATACGATGATACATTTTCTTTAGCGATACAAAATCCGTTTGAATGTGATAAGTTCTCTCCGAATTTGATTTGAATTTGTATCATATTTCATGAGAATGTTCCAGGGTACTGATTGCTGCTCTGGTTCGTCTTGACCTTGTATCTGTGTCCTGCTTCACAGTGTTCTATCTCTCCTCCACCAGACCCCCCCCCCTCTCTCTCTCTCTCTCTCTCTCTCTCTTGTCTCTCACATGTGGTCTCTTACTCTCTCTCTCCCCCTCACACGGCTGACGCAAATGCTACCTCTCAATTATTCAGCTGGTTTAAATGGCAAACTCTGCAGGAGACTCAGAGAGAGAGAGAGACGACGCCATGGGCCAATCCTCCCTCACACACCCAAAAAAAACATCATTAGAACATGTCCGGAAAAATACTGTCTCCACTACGACATTACATTTGGCATCGGATTCATTTAGCGGACTGTTTTTATCTAAAACGACACACTGCGTATATGAAGTAGAGCAGAATATCGAGAATCAAAAGTGCATAGGTTGACGGTATTTCAGAGTCAAAGAGCGGTCTGTATTTACTGATCACATCAACTTGTGAGTTGATGGGATCCACGGCCACCCCCCCTGTGCTGTGGAAGAGGAGCCTGGGAGCAGCGACGACACCCGTGCTAGTGCTGCACATATTTGGGAGGTGACAAAGGCGGCGGTGGCTTGTGTCAGGGAACTGTCCTGTGTGATTTAAGGAGACAGGCTGAACACATTAATGAAGGCCAAAGCTCAGCACATTACGTTTTCGAGTTGGAACCGTTCACAAGCCCCTCAAACGGTTCCAAAATATGATGACACTCAGATGCTGTGTGTGTGGTATACTCATTCCGATCGGTTTGATTTCAAATGTAAAATGGAACAAGTCGTTCAAGAACTACAGAGTATTTTGGGTTGTTTTGTTTGTAGTTTTTTCTTACTTTGTGGGAAATGATTGGGAACACTGGCGTGTGGACTCTCCAATCCTGT
>CAEFZP010000813.1:0-67609 GCA_903064625.1 Mallotus villosus
ATGAAGCGAGGTCATGTCGAACGCACCTATTATTAACACACACGGCTTAGCATATCATTAGTCAAATCGAGTAATTCCAACCTTCTAAACTACTGGTAGGACAGGAGGTGCCCTACTACTTGATTCAAATGGGTGATTGTTTTGTGATTTTCTGCGATCTAATCGACTGATTCATACTGTATCCATAGAGGTATTATTAAGTCCTTTCTCCTTGTTCTCATTCAGCTCAGGTAAATCAGCGACTTTCTGATGTTCCCTTGTGTGCTCGTCCCCTGTTAGTATCCGCGAACACGTTTCGAGGCAACTTTTCTTGACGTAAGCAAATAAATGGGGTGCTAGTTTACCTATTTCGGATTGGTTTCAAACATAGCAAAAATCTGGAAAAATTATTCTATGAAAAAGCTAGTAGTATGAGCCAGGTTCGAGTATAAAACAAAAATTATTGGGGGAGATAGTTTTGTAAATGTTGACTGGAGTTAATAGATTAAAAACGACCGGAAGACACGGAAGTCAAGTCGAAGATGCAATACCACCTACATCCACCGGGGCCGTTGCCTCAAGCCAAGGGGCGAGGGGTGGGGGCTTGACTGTATCGGGTGCACCCATAGAGGTAATATTAAGTAGAGAGAGCCAACATCGTCTTCCAAGATGGCGTCCCCATTCATTTCTATGAAAAGTGCTCAGTGGCGCAGTGAAGCAAGCTAGAGCGCGAAACGGACAGCGCCATCTTTCTACTTCCGTGTCTTCCGGTCTAAACTAGGAAAAAAGTGAGCCCATAGCTTTTAACGGGCTCACTTTTTTCCTAGCTCCAAGCTGGCTCCGAGACTCGTGCACGCTTGCAAATAGCTGTACACGTCATACTTTGCGACAACCAGTCGCGAGCTTGTGAGCTGGAGCTAAGGCATTGCAGAAAACTGTCATAATGTGGTACAAGTCCGATCAAGAAGCAGATACATGTGAACTTACGAAAACCAATACTGTAATATTATACGTGCAATGCCTATACGTTGTTCTTTTTGCTCCGTGTTTTTAGTTTGACTGCTAAGTATTGTGTTGGATTAAAGAAACTGCAAGCTTGAATATTTGGCTCCGTCGTTGTTCTAGCTCGGCAAAGCAAGCTAAATTAAGCCTACAGCCTACCTATGTTACTATTATAATGATGATGAGTGTTGCTTACTATTACTAGCTTATTGTTAATGCCATCGTTGTAGTGTTAACTGACATAAAGTTCTAACAATATAACGACCATAACAATATTGCCGTTATCAGACATGATTTATTAATCTTCGTCTTTGCTCCAGAATAACATGTTATCTACAATGACGCCGTAACATGCCACGATATTATAACTAATTATATTAGGCTATAATTAGCCTACTTTGTCAGGCAATGAGAATAATCGCGTTCATTAGCCTACAAAATGGTTAAATATGCTTTAAAATAACGGAAATAAACTCTACAAACAACCGTCATGTATATGTGCAAGCATTTGTAAAACGTGCTACAATTAAGGCAGGCAATTTTAGATTACCAAGTCCTTTCTCCTTGTTCTCATTCAGCTCAGGTAAATCAGCACTTTCTGATGTTCCCTTGTGTGCTCGTCCCCTGTTAGTATCCGCGAACACGTTTCGAGGCAACTTTTCTTGACGTAAGCAAATAAATGGGGTGCTAGTTTACCTATTTCGGATTGGTTTCAAACATAGCAAAAATCTGGAAAAATTATTCTATGAAAAACCTAGTAGTGTGAGCCAGGTTCGAGTATCGAACAAAAATTATTGGGGGAGATAGTTTTGTAAATGTTGACTGGAGTTAATAGATTAAAAACGACCGGAAGACACGGAAGTCAAGTCGAAGATGCAATACCACCTACATCCACCGGGGCCGTTGCTTCAACCCAAGGGGCGAGGGGTGGGGGCTTGGGTGCACCCGGAGTGATCGCGGTCGAGTGCAGGAAGCAAAATCAAAATTGAGCGGAAGTACGTAGGTGGGCAGAGCCAGGCTAGCAGAGATGCGCAGTTCCCAAAAACCGCAAGAAAGCCCAGTAAAGTGTTCACATGAATCAAATAATCGAAAGATGAATCCAAGTGTCTTTTTCAGATTATGAATTCGCCGATTAAGACTTTACCCCGATTTTGGAAATCAGATAAAGACCATTATCGGATTATGATCGGCGTCTGTGCATGTAAACGCACTCAATGTAGGCATATAGAATGCAAGATAAAATATATATATATATATCTTCGAAGCTCCGCTACTCAGGCCTGCGATGGTTTGATTGTAAACTACAACTACCATAACAGCAGTGTCAGCGGAAGTCACCCGTGTGGTATAAATTCATTTCCGCCTGAAGTACAATTCCTTTCCTGTCTACGGCCTACAGCAATATGGCGGTGCAGATCTCCAAGAAGAGGAAGGTTAGGACACATTTTGTGTAAAATAACCTTTAGAGGAGATATCTATTTGTGAAATGAGGACAATTGGGATTAGTATTTAGGGCTTCAGGTAACCTGTTATGTTAGTCTGATTCCCCTGCCGTTGTTATATGGAGGATTGGCACAGATGCTACGTGCAATGAATCCTCACTCGCAAACATGGCAGAGCCTGCTCCGAACTGGCGCTAGGCTTTTTACTTGCTTTAGATAAAATTCGCTTGATGGATGTTGGAGGGTGGCGGGCATAAAGCCTTTATACGCACATTTGTAAAATTCCAGTACTTGGATCAACACTCCCTCAAATCAGGCGAGTTAGCCAAATCGTTGGTTAGCGGCCGCCACACTGAATGCAAGATAGTGAGGAGTGCTAGTTTTGGGTAGCTCGTCCGCCATGCAACGAGTAGATGGCGGTATGAATTGTCTAAGGCTGAAGTGCTAATTCATATTGGCCGTTTTCTGTCTAGTTTGTCTCTGACGGAATCTTCAAGGCCGAGCTGAACGAGTTTTTGACTCGTGAGCTTGCCGAGGATGGATACTCCGGTGTGGAGGTTCGCGTGACCCCAACCAGGACCGAAATCATTATCTTGGCCACAAGGTGAGCCTCATCTCAGCTGCCGGTACGGTCTCTCGGTTGCTGCCAATGTTGGCCATGTGTCTAGTATGTATGAGGCAAGTTGCTACTACTGTTGTTAATGCTTGTTACGTGCCTTATCTAGGGGGGGAAGGCAGTAACTCTGCTCAATGAGCCTATACACCGAGACCACACTGAGGTTAGCAAAGGGACGTGGGACATAACAATGCTATATCACAAGTTGTAAACTATAACTCAGTACAGTCTCCCTTCAGTGATGATACGATGACGAGTCGGAGCAGGACACTGTCTCTCTGGGGTTGCTGGCCCAGGGTCACGTTCTGTGATTCTGGGTTCAGTTCCTCAGAGCAGCATGGCCTTTCAGGTGAAGACATAGAGGCATTTGTCTGAGAAGGGATGGAGATTTATTTTGATCCTCATTCAGTATTGGCGTTCTAGCTTAACCATAACCTTAGTGACCGAATCCCATCTGCAGCAAGTGCTAATGTCTTATTTCCTGAAATGTTCTAGAAAATTGTGGTTGTCTTTTTCAGAACCCAGAATGTGCTGGGTGAGAAGGGCCGTCGCATCAGGGAGCTGACCGCTGTGGTTCAGAAGAGGTTTGGCTTCCCTGAGGGAAGTGTGGAGGTAAAGGCCCTTGAATGTCCTAACTCTAATTTGATCATTTGGGGGCCTGCCACTGATCCTGCAGCATAAGGGCCCATTATAGATGTTACTTTGACCAATTTTCCCTTCAGTGATGATACGATGACGAGTCGGAGTGGGACACACTCTCTGGGGTAGCTGGCCTCGGGTCACGTTCTGTGATTCTGGGTTCAGTTCCTCAGAGCAGTGTGTGCTTTCAGTTGAAGACATCGAGGCATTTGTCTGAGAAGGAATAGGTTAAACTAATGATGCCTTGACTAAAGGATTTCTGGTGGTTGCATGTGGTCTCCAGTTTTGCTACCTCTCCTAACCCGTCTGTCTGTCCTGTAGCTGTATGCTGAGAAGGTGGCCACTCGTGGTCTCTGTGCCATTGCCCAGGCTGAGTCTCTGCGTTACAAGCTGCTGGGAGGTCTGGCTGTACGCAGGTAAGCTTGTCCTTTTTAAACATGTTACCTATAATAATGGTTACACTGCTCTAAACTAAAGTTTAGTGTTGTAGTCAGTTCTCTTAATATTTGGAGTTGATGTTGGTCTTGGATACGTTGTGTGATGTCAGGTTACCTATGACTGAGCAAAGCTTGAGTTGGTGTTGGAAGTGTGTTGTAAAATGCAGTACAGTCTCCCTTCAGTGATGATACGATGACGAGTCGGAGCGGGACACTGTCTCTCTGGGGTTGCTGGCCTGGGGTCACGTTCTGTGATTCTGGGTTCAGTTCCTCAGAGCAGCGTGGCCTTTTAGGTGAAGACATAGAGGCATTTGTCTGAGAAGGGATGGAGATATATTTTGATCCTCATTAAACCCAACAATCTCACTGTCTGGGTAATCTCATCCGTGCAATCCAAATATGGTGTAATAAACATCAACCCAAATGTTATTAGGTATTCAGTTTAGCACTAAGCAACTTTCATCTAGAATGTTGAGCTGTTAATTTAGTGTCTCTCCCTCCCCCAGGGCTTGCTATGGTGTGCTGAGGTTCATCATGGAGAGTGGTGCTAAGGGCTGTGAGGTGGTGGTCTCTGGCAAGCTGAGGGGCCAGAGGGCCAAGTCCATGAAGTTTGTGGACGGCCTGATGATCCACAGCGGTGACCCTGTCAACTACTACGTCGACACAGCTGTCCGCCACGTTCTGCTGAGGCAGGGTGAGTATGGAGAAGTGTGGAGATCCTCCTGCTGGTGTGGAGACACTGGCTGAGGACATCATGCCTAGCGTGCAGGACCTCTCAATCACGTGCTGCTGATACTGCAGTGTAGGGTCCAATACATGCGAGTTAGTTGAATGTGATTAGTTCTCCCTTCAGTGATGATACGATGACGAGTCGGAGCGGGACACTGTCTCTCTGGGGTTGCTGGCCTGGGGTCACGTTCTGTGATTCTGGGTTCAGTTCCTCAGAGCAGCGTGGCCTTTCAGGTGAAGACATCGAGGCATTTGTCTGAGAAGGGCAAGGAAAGTCATGTTGCCCAAAATGTAATTCACAAATTCCACTTAAAAAGCAAACGATGTCCTATCCTGCCAAGCTATTCTTCGAGCAGTACCTCAGCAGAAGTGCTCAGTGACTGGGGTGTATCAGAGCCTGATCACTGCACGGCTCACTGTTTTAGGTTCTACCCTGTCTTGACAAGTCTGCTGTGTTCTCCAGGTGTGCTGGGGATCAAGGTGAAGATCATGCTGCCATGGGACCCCAGCGGCAAGATTGGCCCCAAGAAGCCCCTGCCCGACCACGTCAGCATCGTGGAGCCCAAGGAGGAGACTCTGCCCACGACACCCATGTCTGAGCAGAAGGGAGCCAAGCCCGAGGCACCCGCCATGCCCCAGGGAACCCCAGTACCCACCGCATAGAGGGTAAGGATCCACTAGGATAGGGCCTGCTCTTCTTGGAGAGGGGAATGCTCACAGTCCTCTGGGATCAAAGCTTAAGTTTCAAAGCAGCTGCTCATGGTGTTTACTTTGAGGGCGATCCTTGTATTTGTTCAGCAATTGCACGATCTCCCTTCAGTGATGATACGATGACGAGTCGGAGCGGGACACAGTCTCTCTGGGGTTGCTGGCCCGGGGATCACGTTCTGTGATTCTGGGTTCAGTTCCTCAGAGCAGCGTGTCCTTTCAGTTGAAGACATCGAGGCATTTGTCTGAGAAGGGTGTCATGTTGAATTGGTATTGCCTGTGCATTAATAAATTCCAAATAATTGATTGAATTGGAAAATTCATTAATACATGTTTTCCTAATGAAATCTTTCCCCTGTTCCAGGTTTTCACCACCCCAACAGATGGAAGGAAGACCTTTGTGATTTTTCTGTACAAAAACAATAAAATCCAGAAAATAAATGTTAGGGTGTTGTGTATTCTTAAACTCAAGTGTTGTGTACATATTGTGTATTGTGTGTACAGCATGTAGCCTATTCATATCCAAACTAGTCATTTTAACAGGCCTATAAAACCATGAATCATGTAAAACAACGGCCTTAACAACTTATCGAATCCTTTTAATTGTGATTTTAACCGTGCAAATCACACCAGACTATTTTAAATGATGGTCAGAAACGCCTGATTATCCTTCCACCCACCGGGGAAAACAGGATTAGGCCACACCCACTGAAGTCTACCTGCGGTTTTATATTCACCTTACTTCACACTCGACAAGACCAGAAGCCAAAATGAGTCTTCCAGACTACAAATCTCCAGGGAAGCAGTCCTCCCCCGCGCTTTCGGTAAATGTATTGAGTTTTACATTTTGAGTTGGTACAACTTGTCTCATTGTGATTGGCTATTACAGTACACAGGTGCTGGGACAGTCGCGTATTTTTAGCGTGTATATTTTTCGGTTTGTAAATAGCAGTTGACATGATACACAACACTTGAACTGCGGTCAAAAATGGTTTATAAATTAACGATGTTAACTTCCACACGTCAATTGTTGGGCTGGAGTAAGTATTTTAGCAAACTAAGACTAAACGACGGGCGGTGTAAGTCGGCTAGGCATCCTTGAATTTGTGATAGTATGGGAATTGGGCCTTATCACCTGTTGATAAAGCGCAAACATCTGGTGACATTTACATTTAGTCATTTAGCAGTCATTTAGGTGACGCCTCTCCAATGTGTATTTCATGGGAGGCCAACTGAATACATGAATCATGTCATGGCCATTTTCTTAAAGCAAATACGTTTGATTATTCCATTTCATCTTGTTGCGTAGACCGGTCCTATTCTTCACGTTGTTGATAAATACATTATTCCAAGTCATGTTTTGAAATGCCACCTTCTTGTTTCATGTGTTGACATCTTTGCCCTGAATCTCTCAATGTACGGTTGTACATAATTTCTTCAGCATTCTCCTATAGTGCAACTGAACATCGGTGGTCATTATTTCACAACAACTTTGAGCACCCTACGCAAACACCCTGGTTCCAAGCTGGCAGACATGTTCAGTGGCCAGCCTAAACTACGCTCAGATGCTGAAGGCCGGTACTTTATTGACCGTGATGGGACACACTTTGGAGCCATCCTTGAGTTCCTGCGCACTGAACGCTTGCCTACAGAGAACGTATTACAGGTAGATACACATCAGTCTGCTCAGGCAACTTGACTTTTATCAAGACTCACATTGTGTGTGTGTTGCTTTCAGGTACACAGTGAGGCAGTCCACTACAACATCAAACCTTTAGTGAAACAGCTGGAGGAGACGCCACAGTTTTTCGGGGAGGCAGTGGGGAGGCAGCCCTTTTTATCCAGATTGCCCAACTACAAGGAAAACATTGAGGTCCCTAAAATTAGCGTGACTTAATCCTATCATAATTTCTCACAATGACATTTGCCACTGCCATGCAATGGTGCACGCAATATAGCATGCAACATAATGCACAACTTGTTCACCAACATTGTGTGTCATGATATTGAGGATATTTAGATCTTTATTGCAGTCTAATTAACATGCATTTAACATGAACAATTGGTTCATGGCCTTGGTGCTACTCCAGGTGCTGATTAGAATCGCCAGAGCCGAGGCCATTGCTGCCCGCCATTCCACAATCATCATCTGTGTGCTGCGGACAGAGGAAGACGCGAGTGTCTATGGTAACGCCATTAACAGCCTGGATGCGGACAAGGAGTCTGTGGTGACCTTCGGCCCCTGGAAGGCTGTTCCCACCGTGGTTGACCTCCTAGACTGCGTCAGGATGGATGTCGAGGCCCAGGGCTACAGAGTCAGCGTCCAGCCCCACAGCACAAACAGGGGGGTCCTCTATAAGAGCTATGACTGCTTCTATAAACTCACATTCACCTGGTGGTAAACTGGTACTGTGTATACTTGGCTGCAGGAAACTGGGGACACAGATTACATTGACATGTAAAATATATTAGTAAAAAAGACTGACGCTGTCTCTTTTGCACTGTGAGAGAAGAGCAAACACAAAAGGTACATCTAAATACTGTTTTCTATTAATGTCTTATTAAATAGAGCATTTTGCATTCTCTTATTCCAAATGTAATGTTCTAAAATTGTATTTGGGGATTGGAGCTGCATATGATAAAGATACTGGAACCAAACCTTTACTGAGGTCGACATGATACTGCCTCTACGGGTCGTCAGAAAGGACATTTAGAGGTGTTGTTAGCGTGTGAGCTAGTGCTAACTAGCTGCTTTCAGGCGGCTACGAAATGGCAGCGCATCTAAAAAAACGAGTATACGAGGAATTCTCTACTAAAGTTGTTCAGGTATGTATTTAGTAACACAACGCAATTGTTTCCAGTTTATGATATTGTACATTGGCGCTTCTGACATGTTGAAAAAAGCCTTGTACTGTAACTGTGCTGGCAGCCATGTTTCAGTAGTACTGGAACTAACGCTAGTTCAGCTAGCTAGAGAGCAATCAAGTCGGGATTGTCAAAATCATTCTGTGGTACTTTTGGTGACACGTAGACTAGTTAACTTGCCTATCAAATAGGAACGTATAAGTCAAGCGAACATTTTATGCCTGATAGCTATTGTTAGATGACAAACCTAAGATAACTGATGTCGGTGGGCAAGACAAAGTGCAACTATAAATTCACTTGCCAGTTGGGTCTCCTGGCTTAGCTTGCTACCCACTCTTGTCTGACAATAGTTTTCAAAATGTCAACTGTGACTATTAATTAGTCCAATGTTAATCACATACTTGGGAATTTGACTAGCCTATGTAGTAAACAAGCTATCCATCCTTCGTTCTTTACTGCAGCTTCCTCCAGAGGAGGTTCCGGCCAAGAAGCTCCGTCTGTCTAAACCCAGCAAGTCAGCGGCGCTGCACATAGACTTATGCAAGGCCACCAACTCCACTGATGCCCTGCAGTACCTACTCCAGTTCGCCCGCAAGCCCGTGGAGGCGGAGAGCGTAGAAGGGGTTGTCAGGATCCTGCTGGAGCATTACTACAAGGCAAGCCACAAAAGCGACCAAGACTTCAGTGCCTCCCATCCTTTACGTTTAAACACGTTTTTATTTTGCAGACACTTCTATCCAAAGCATATTTTCCTCCAGTTATCCAGATACTTTTCAGCGTCTTAAGTTTCTCAGCCATGTCTAAGCCAACAGCCGTCTTGTCCCTCCACAGGAGACAGACCATTCAGTGAGGCTGAAGATCGCCTCTCTGCTGGGCCTTCTATCAAAGACCCAGGGCTTCAATCCTGACAGCATTGTGGACGATGCCATCGGCACTCTCAACAGTGAGAGTAAGACTACGCCAAACTCACAAACTCGGATACACGCTGGTGGACACAGGACTACGAGACGGTGTCTCAGTATTGATTGTTTGCATGTCTGTGGGCTCTTTCTTCTACCAGAATCTCACCAGGTGCTGGCCCAGCTGCTGGACACTCTGCTGGTGATCGGCACCCAGCTACCAGACAACCCTGCGGTCCGACAGAGACTCATCGAGGTGGCCTGCAAGGTGAGACGCACCTAACACACCCGTACACCTTAAAAACGCACGCAGGAACGGACAGCGTCTTTCAGAGTTCCCGTTGTCGGTGTCTACCCGGTTCTGCCTGGAAAGCTTGAGCTGTCCCCTCCTGTATCTCATTCAGCACCTGTCAGATACCTACTTCGGGGTGAGGAACAAGTGCTTGCAGCTCCTGGGGTGTCTGGGTACCGTGGACACGCCTCTAACCAAAGATGGAGAGGGACTATCCACAGGTATGACAGCGGGCATGGGTACAGGCAAGCGCACTACATCGTGTGCCATCTGGTATTATACACGTATTACAGCAGTTTCTGTATATTGTTGTTGTAGCAGTTCCGGGTACGTCTGGGGGAGTGTGTGCCAGGGACGTCCAGAGTATCATCAGCGACTACTTTGGAGACCAGGATCCTCGAGTGCGCACAGCAGCCATCAAGGCCATGGTATGACATCACTTCCTACTGCTGAAGTAGTCGATAAAGTTCAAAGTGCATGGAGTCGGTTTCTTGTCTTATTATCATTCCTGCTTGGCTTTCAGTTGCAGCTCCATGAGAGAGGGATGAAGATCCAGCAGAACATCTATGAACATGTAAGGATATGAGATGTTCTATCCGACAGCAGTAGATCATAAAATGCACACTTAAACCTGATTCTGTATGTGTGTGTGTGTCCTACCAGGCCTGTAGGCTGCTGTGTGATGACTTTGAGCAGGTGCGTTCGGCAGCCGTCCAGATGGTGTGGGTTCTGAGCCAGCTGTACCCAGAGAGGTGAGACACACACATACACACACACACAGTAACATAGTCACACCACCTCCTGGAGGCAGCACCACCCTATACGATTTTCGACGATGACAACTTTTTTTGTTTGTCCAATCAGCATCGTTCCCATCCCCTCATCCAACGAGGAGATCCGGCTGGTGGATGACTCGTTTGGGAAGATCAGTCACATGGTCAGCGACGGCTCCTGGGTGGTCAGAGTGCAAGCGGCCAAGACACTGGTTGGTGTACTCACACACACAAATACACCCGAGCCATCAGAATTGATAAGGACTGTGTCCCGGTGGCTCACTAGACTAATGAGTGCATCATGTAGGCTGAGGCCTCGCGGTGGCCTGGGTTCGAATCCTGCCCACGCTCATTTCTTGTCCTCTCCATACACACATCTCCATCATCAATAATAAAGGCAGAAATGCCACCAACAATATACCTTGAAAATAAGAATGTATAAGGACTATAGCGGTTGTATTCCTGCAGGGGTCCATGCTGCAGGTGAGCCCCCACTTCCTGGAGCAGACTCTGGACAAGAAGCTGATGTCAGACCTCAGGGTGAGAGGAGGAGCAGGGCATCTCTCCCCATAACGTCCAGCACAGTCTTTCCCAAACCGTGTTTCCAACCCCTGTCCTGCATGTTTTAGATGTTTCCCTGCTCTCATACACCGTATTCACATGAATGGCTCGTTATCAAGCTCAAGCCTGGTAACGACCCATTAATTTGAATCAGGTGTGTTGGAGCAGGGAAACATGCAGGGCAGGGTGTCCCTGAGGACCAGGAATGGGAACCCCACTGACCTGGCGAATCCCAGTTGTCCCCACCTCTTTTGCGCCGTCTGTCTCTCCTGACGTTTCCTCGCGCCCCTGCAGAGGAAGCGCACGGCCCATGAGAGAGCCAAGGAGCTGTACGCGTCCGGCGAGTTCTCCTCCGGAAGGAAGTGGGCGGACGACGCCCCCAAGGAGAAGGTGGACACCAACGCCGTCAACCTCATCGCCTCGGGGGCCTGCGGGGCCTTCGTGCACGGCCTGGAGGACGAGATGTACGGTAAGAGAGAGCGATAGTGTTTGTGTGTGGACACCACAGCAAAACGTCTTTTGTCTGCCTCGCCTTTTCTCATTTTCTCCCATCTTCTCCTCTCTTCTCTTCTTCTCTTGTCCTCCTTTCCCCCCCATCTCCCCTCCTCTTCTCTCCCCTTGTCCTCCAGAGGTGCGTATATCAGCAGTGGAGGCTCTGTGTGCCCTGGCCCAGTCATCGCCCAGCTTCGCTGAGAAGTGCCTGGACTTCCTGGTGGACATGTTCAACGACGAGATCGAAGAGGTGCGTCTGCAGTCCATCCATGTGCTGCGGCGGATCTCCACCAACATCACCCTGAGAGAAGACCAGTTGGACACCGTGCTGGCCGTGCTGGAGGTAAGATATACCACTCACGCAGGCACACACACGGATACAGACACACACTCTAACATAGAAACAGGCTCATGGGGGTGCCCTGGTGTCTCACCGGACCATTGCATGCACCTGAGACCTCGTGGCGGCCTGGGTTCAAATCCGGCCCAGGTCCCTTACTGCATGTCATCCTCCCTCTCTTTCTCTCTCCACATTTCCAGTCCTCTCCAAAACACACACCATCTCTATCATGGATAGAGAAGTGTTCTATGGTAGAAATACCAGCCCCAAAAATATATCTGTCTAGAAACAGGATCACGCAAACATACCCTAGGCCTAGCCGTGGTGGGCCTGACCTGTGACCCATGCGCCCCTGTAGGACACGAACCGGGACATCCGGGAGGCGCTCCACGAGCTGCTGTGCTACACCAACGTGTCCACCAAGGAGTGCATCCAGATGGCCCTGCTGGAGCTGCTCAAGAACCTGACCAAGTACCCCACAGACCGCAACTCTGTCTGGAAGTAAGACTCTATTTCTCTCTCCCTCTCGCTCTCTTTTATATCCCACCCCCTCCTCTCTTCTCTCTCTCTCTGTATGTGTGGGTGTGTGTGTTTTTCACGGTCCTGTCTTCCCAGGTGTCTGAAGTTCCTGGGTTGTCGTCATCCGAACCTAGTTCTGCCCCTGGTCCCTGAGCTCCTGAGCACACACCCTTACTTTGACACGCCAGAGCCCGATATGGACGACCCAGCCTGTATCCTTACACACACACACACACACCTCTCCTAGGACACTCCTCCCCCCGAGCTATCAATACCAACACACACACTCATTTTATCTGCATCCTTGACTGTGTGTGTATCAGACATAGCTGTGCTGGTGCTGGTGTTCAACGCTGCCACATCTTGTCCCACCATGTCAGCCCTGTTCTCTGACCACACCTTCAGACACTACGCCTACCTCAGGGACAGCCTGTCTCACCTGGTGCCCCCTCTCAGGGTAACACACACACAACTCTCCTCTACATCCAACCCATACCAAGTCTAGTAATGATAAGCACAAGAGGCAATAGTAAGACCGAACCAGTCATTAATGGGTTGTGTCTCCTGTGCTGCAGTTGCCGGGCAGAAAGCAGATGTTTGGGCTGGAGTGTGCAGGGGCAGCCTCTGGTCCTGGCAGCGTGGAGGCAGCTGAGCAGTTCCTGCAGCAGAGCCTGAGCCGGGTCAGCACCATCCACAACCTGGAGACACCCGGAGCACAGGACCTCCTGGACCTCACCATCAGGTACTCACACACCACACACACCACACACACATACATACATACTACACACACACTATACATGATCACTCTCTCCTTTTCACACTTGTGCACACACGATACATTCATTCATCCTATGCACACGTTGTTTCCCTTCCATATTCGTAGCCTTAGCCCTGTGTGTTTGTTTATCTCCCACTGCTAATCCTGCTGGTCCAGTGTCAGCATCAGTAGCATGTCTCTCCTGTGTGTGTGTCTCTCCCAGAGACCTGCTGAGGCTGGGGGAGCTGCAGACGGAGCTGGCTGGAGCGGCACACTTCTGTGCCACCTACCTGCGCTGCCAGCTGCTTCTCATGAAGGTGTGTGTGTGTGTGTGTGTGTGTGTCGTGGGCCTATCCACCGACCGTAGTTATTTCATTGTTCACCCGTATTGTTTTTGTGACCTTTTGCCCTCTTCCCTTCAGGCCCTGCAGGAGAAGCTGTGGAACATGGCTGTCCCTCTCTGCCTCAAACAGAACGCCATGGCAACCGCTGCCACTCGACAGGTGAGAGGCGGGGGGGAAGACATGAGTATGCATGAGCACACACTAAAATGCCCATAAACCTTCATAGACGCTCATCCGCAATAACCTGTAAACTGTGTGTGTGTGTGTTTGTGTAGATCCTTGAGGAGACCTATAAGCTGGAGTTCCTGTACAGCGGGCTGGAGACCAGACTGGTTGCCACCATCCACCATGTACGCCTGCAGGCTAAGGCCCTCCAGCTAGTCCTCACTGCAAGGACCAGGCGTGGGTTAGTAAGCGCACGTGCCCACACACATGCCAGAACAACCGTGTAGACCAGTCTGGTCAGTCAGAATACACGGCTCAGAGTGCTGACCCTGTTCAACCCTCCTACCTCCTCCTCAGGGTGGAACCCCTCATCGGCCTCTGTGAGAAGTTCCTACAGGAGGTGGAGACCTTCCAGAGGTATGTGTGCTCACATGCTGCCCACCTAAGTGTCAAAAGTTTACCCGTCAACACCACACGTGGTTTATGATGCGCTGTCCTCGTCTTGAACGGACAAGCCTTCGACTCGTCATGCCGCCCTCCCACGTCTCTCTCCCGTTTCTCCAGGTTGTTTGTCTCCGAGCTACCCCACTTCCAGGACACTTTCGTGGAGAAGCTGTTGGAATTGATGCCCAGGCTCACGGCCTGCAAGCCGGTGGAGCTTGTCAAGATCCTGCAGACCACACTGAGGCAGAGCAGCCTGCTCCACCTCAAACTGCCAAAACAGGTCTGTCACACACACATACTCCCATTTTCTACCAACTAAAGCATTATATCCACATCCACATGAACTGATCTGACTCCGTACTGGCTGACAGGTTCAGAGGGCGACCGCCACAATCATCGAGCCAACGGGTGAGTCGGACAACCCTTTGAAGTTCACCACCGGCCTGGTGGTGGCGCTGGACATCGACGCCACTCTAGAGCACGTCCAGGACCCTCAGACCACCGTCAAAGTGCAGGTGAGGGATGGGGCTGTTGTCTCCCTGTGGCGGAGTTGCTCCTCCTCTTCTTCTCTGTGTGTGTCTGGACTCAGGGCCATGTGTTTTTGTTAAAAGATCTACAGAATTCTGTTTTTTTCTTCTTCTTCTTCACCCCTCACTCGATCAAACACACACACTGTACCTAGGTGCTGTATCCAGATGGACAGTCCCATGTGATTCACCCCAAACCAGGAGACTTTAGAAAGCCTGGGCCGGGTCGTCACCGCCTCATCACCCAAGTCTACCTCTCGCACACCGCATGGACAGGTGAAAACACGCACACCACACCGTCTTATGTCCTCTTATCCACATTATTGTCCTTTCAGTAGTGAAAAGCTGTGTCTCTGGAGGTTTTTCTACAATAGTAAGACAGAATGTCTTCGATATTTATACAATCAAAGTTAGAGCAAGCATGTCCAAGTAATACGTTAAGAAATCATGTCAATCTTACAGCAGTAACTGATACTAGAGAGCAGTAACTCATCATTTCTGTCATTTAAATCTCTCCACCAGAGCCTTGTCAGATCGAGGTGAGACTGCTCCTGGCTTACAGCTCCAGTTCCGGACGTCTCTCCTCCTCCTCCAAGCCCGGATGGAGCGACAGCACAGAGGGCCTCCCGACCGCAGAAGGCGCTACCGAGGGGACCATCCCCTTCAGCAAGGCCGTCAAGGTCTTCATCATGCCCAAACCTGCACGCCGCTAGCCCCACCAGCCTGCTCTTGTCTACCCTGACCCCAGACACTGATATCCCAGACACTGCAGGGAGTCATGAACTGGCCACACAGGAACCAGGGACTCCAAGCTGGAGTCTGGAGAGGTGGGATGAGAAGAGCTGACAGCCTTCCTACAGTGAATAAGATGATCCTGTCTGGAGTTGTGTACAGTGTGAGGGTTTTAGAGGCTAGCTCTTGCTCTGCTCTATGACTTTCTGATCGAAATACAACTTGAGCAAGTCCCTGACAGGTTGACAGTTTAGGATTGTGTTTGCTTCCCCACCAGTTGAAATGGACCGTTCATTTGAATTCTGAGGCAAATAATGAATGGGTTTCTTGTTCCATAATGACTCACTCAATTGTAATGTAGTCCACAACATCAATGGGACTGATTAGTAGTATAAAAGTGTTTGGTATTATTCAGGATTACATTTGTCATTACAGCAGAGGATTTTGACACACTGGTTTCATATACTCATTTGTTACCATTGCAAGAACAGTTTTGTAGGTTAAAGATGTAGTATAAGACGTTTTGTAGGTTAAAGATGTAGAATAAGACTTTTATTTGGAGTGCAAATGAACTGCAAAGGTGCATTGTTTATTGACAATTTTTCTGGTTTTAAATGTACTCGGCTTCACACACCATAATAAAGGTTGTGCAGCACAAATGTCATTGAATGACCAGCTTTGGTTTTTGCATCACAGGCACAGTTATGGTACTCTATTAACCTCCACAGCATTGGCACAGGTGAGTTAACATCCCGACAGCTATGACATCAGCAGGTGGAGTGGAACACCCCACCCACTTTGACTCCTTGGCCAACCAGGTTGTTGTATTCAGCCACAGCCTGTTCTGTCTGGAGCACTTTCACCTCCACTCCTTTCTGCCTCACAAAGTCCAAAGTGGATGATGGGACCTGGAGAGAGGAAAGAGATGGATGGATAGATGACGTTTCCCTTAAATCAATGAGGAAAGAGGGAGGTTGTCTTCCTCATCCTATATCTGATGAAACCCCTCAACCTTTCAAGTGTTTTATGGGATTTATGTGGTAGTAGGGCATTTGAGGTAGCTCCGTAGGCAGGTGGCTACTTCAGGACATTGGCGGGTAGTCGATAAGCGTTTATACCTGCAGAGCTTCGCTCATGCCCCTGCCGATGACCATAGTATTGACTCCCTTCTGCAGCACCTCCTCCAGGTCTGCAGGCTGAACCCCTGGGTGATGCTAGAGAAGTCCAAATAACGACAAACTGTAGGCATTTAGACAGGATAATCTTACTTTCAATGTTGGTTCAGAAGCTGCATTAACTCACGTTTGTGCCGGTCTCTCGCCAGTCCCAGGCGCGGCTACCCCCAGGCCAAACCTTGCAGTCTTTGTAGGCTGAAGGGCAGCCCTTTACCTTCATGTGGCCCCAGGAGAGGGACGCTATCTCCGGCGACGACATCAGAATAACTCCGCGGAGTAACGTCGGTGGTGTGTGGATGAGCTGTAACAATACAACAGCAATAGCCAATATAAACAACACCTAATTAGCTTTTAGGTCTTTCGAATTATGTAAAATTCGACATACCAAAAAAGCAACGTTATTATAAAATCGCTTGCTACCATTGATCAAGGTAAACAACGCGTTTCGCTTCTGGTATAGTGACGTCAATAATAAACCACGTTTCGTTACACGGCGTTGGCCGGGTGGGTGGAGTATTTAAATGTGTTCCTAAATCCTAAACTTATCTGAAATAATCAATCAATAACAAAAGAGAGAAAATAATAAGACACAAAACATTTTTCTAAATAATAAACTATATTTACTACGTAAAACCATCAAACACAAATACACAAAAACTATCTTCTTCAGATATGCAGTTTCAATATTTTACACAGAAATGTACCTAGTCACCAAAACCCCGATCCTTATCCCCTTTATTTTTCGTGGTTCAGTCGCATTAAAATTACTTCTCCTCCCCCCCCCCAAAAAAAGCCAAATTATGAGCCATAATGTTGGCAAGGTTCCTGAGCAATGGCAAGATGAACTGCAGTCAGAGTTACATTCAGTGTTCAGTGACCAATAATACAGCTTCAATAATACAAAGTATATTATTCCTGTTAACTTGATTAAACAGTGACAGTACACAGGGCAAATTCTCCCAATTTTCAGCCATAAAACTTTTAAAGCAGTGCAACCAAGTCATAAACAGCTTGGCAGGGCATTGGCAGAGTTGTAAACAATTGTACTGTCCTCCAGGTTTAGGGTCAACAGTTCCAGAGACAATACGGATGACCCTGATGTGAATTCAGTGGGGCTGTCCTTTTATTGTCATGTCAGCATAAACTCAGATTACTCGCTGTCGCACACCCCCTTCTTCAGTTGTTGTACTGCCTGTCATCCCACTGGTTCTACGCAACATTGCAGATAACTCTGAAAATGCAAGCAAACACATTTGTGAAATTGAGACCATGATTGGAGGAGATCAAAAATGCTAACAACTCATATTAGACTCCAAGACTTACCCTCCATCTCGATCCCTTCGCCCTGACCCTGGTCTGGGTTCAGGGAGATTGACCTGGGAGCTACATTCTCATTGCTCGTTCTGGCTAATCCAGGGTTAGCTTTAGCATCAGGGTTCCCATTGGGGTTAGGATTCGTTTTAATGGTATCGCTAGTATTAGGGTTCTTCCCATCAATGGTATCCGTTTTCACCAGACAGAGCGTTTGTAGAAGTCCCATTGAGTCAAAGTCCTCCCCCTCACACATACCCCTCTTCCTGAGCAACTCCAACACCTGCAACACAGTTAGTGTTATATTAATATATATAGTATACTAGGGGTGGAACAATATATCGTGGAACAATATATCGCAATACAAAAATGTAACAATATGTATCGTAGAGTTATAGCAATATTTTTACAATATGATGCCCGTTTGATCCTATTGGTTGAGCTACCAGCACATGACCTACTCTGCACCTGCGCCATGTGTGCGTTCACTGCATTCACAGAAATCGCTTGAACTGAGTTAACTAAATTGTATGTACAACAAAGAAAATGATTGAAAATGTTTTGGAAATAAATCTGTTAATTGAATTTCGGTTTCATTTCAAATGTTGTTCAAAATATTGTGATAAGTATTGTATCGTACACCCAGTATCGTGATACGTATTGTATCGTGAGCTTAGTGTATCGTTACACCCCTATAGTATAAACACTTGTATTTCATATTTGAACATACACACAGGCATGTGAGCAAACATGCATATTCATATATTTATAAAAATATATACATTTTCAACACAGGTTACACACACACACACACACACACACACCTTAATGTACTTGTAGGACTTTAGTTCGCTGAGGTTCTCCTCCAGGAAAAGCAGATACAGGGCCAGGTCGTCCCAATGGCCATCAGGAGTGGGCAGAACACTCACAGTGGGCAGGGATTGGTAGGGTTTTAGGAAGTAGTCAAATCTTTGGGAGAGGAGAGGTCGGATACTGGCGTATATCACCACAGGAACCAGTGCAATGAACAGCACTAGGTTGACGAAGCTGAAATGACACACTCAAATTTACAAGTGAGCGTGTACACATTTACAACAATACTGACAGACCTGAATACAGGCACAAAACAAAGAAACTCTTCGCTAGAGGTAATTAGTTCAGGTGATTTGAGTTACCTCAACAATGAGAACACCCCCACTGCAATGAGTTTGCACTGGACCTGTTCTGGGATGGACATGTCTGAGGCCAGCAGGCCGGAGCGCAGCCGACAGCCAAACTGGTCTGTGACGGACGCCAGACGGAGGTAGTAGCCCAGGTAGACGCAGGCACACAGCAGGGTGATCAGGGTCAGACCACGACACAACAGGTAGCGCCACAGCAACACCCGTGAGCAGCGCTTGGTCATCAGGTACTTCTCCACCACAGGGTACATGAAACAGCCCTCGGTGGGGTCGCTGGAGGGAGGCGGGGGACAGACAGATCACAACAAATGTCAAAGTCAAGGGGAAGAGTAGATCAAAATCCGAATCTAGTTTATTGCCAAGTAGGTTTACACGTGAGGAATTTGCTTTGCTTTGGTGGATAACAACGCACATACTAGTAAGTAGAAAGATGGGCCTGATTTTCGTCATACCATCCGTGAATAGCGCTGTGTTAAACATCCTAATAAACAATTCCATTTGAATGGACTACTAACAGCTTCTGTGGCTACCTGTCGGTGGCCAGGACCCTTGAGGTGGCCATGCGTTTGGCCAGAGTGACGGCCCGGTTGTAGCTGCGGTCGAGCTCCTCCATGATGAAGCTGAGGTCAGACTGCAGTCTGGGAGCCGCGGAGAAACGCCAGAACAGCGCTGGGCCGTACATCATCACCGCAACAAGCAGCAACATGTAAGGGAAGAACTGCCGGGAGGGACGGAGGGGGAGGGAGAAGAGGAAAATAAGCAAGAGTTACACATACAGGCAAGAGTTACACATACAGGCCCAAAAACTTGGTGTGCAAATACAGTACTGATCAGGGCTAACATAGCAACCACCAAATGCATTTAAGAACTAGTTTGTTGTTAGACAAATAAACTATCGTTAATGTGCCTTCATAGTGGGCTATTTATTACCAAGTGTGTGACATTAAGTCTGAATGTGTGTGTGTGTGCTTGTCTCACCTTGTGTAACCATAAAGGTAGTGTGTGTGTATGTACTGCTGCCCAACAATAGGAATCCACATATGTTGCTTGCCGCCAGGAAAAATTGCTGGGTGGGAAACAGCTTATCTGAGCACCTGGGAGAAAACAGTTTACAGGGAGATCATCAGATCACGACAAATTACCACATGAAACTTAAACACAACAGACAGCATGAACTGAATAAGACGTAACCTCACCAACTGAGACCTCCTGCGCGAAGGCTAAAGAGATGAGAAGGAGAGGGAGTCCCACAGCCACACATGTGACCATCTTATCCACGGCAAGGTCCGTGCGCAGGGTGCGATAGCCTCCCTGAGCAGGCTCTTTCAGGAGGAAATCGCTGAACATGTATTCAGTTGCGACATGTGCGATTGCCATGGTTGTTCTTGTATTTTTCTAAAATGTTCAGTCAGTAGTCTTGATCGTAGATCAAATTAAATCGAAACTAAGTTCGAAGATTTTCTGTAGATCATGCGCCCTTGAGATGGAATCGGGCCATTGTAGAAACCGCTTCGAAAAGTTTAACGTAGGCTAAAGCCTCAGAAATTAAATAACTTTTCATTTATATTTACCCAAACTCTTTCAAGTTGTTTAACTCATGTCGCCAGTAGCCCGACATTGGTTGCAAATATAATCATAGTGAGTCCTGAACAACAACGAAAATCAACAACTTTTCCTCGCAACTTTGATGTAGCTGCTACCAACCTTCCGGAAGATGTGCGGCTACATTCCAAAACGTTGTTCGAATATTCCTCTCTTGCCCTCTTCCATCCTTTACCCATGGAGAGTAAATTATGTTCACAATTCAGGTACATTTGTGTGAAACCCTCAACACATATTTACATAATTGTTTGTAGACCTACACGTTTTTGTTTCAAATGAAAAAGATTTGAGATGTTTAAAACAAATGTAAAGTTTTAAGTGGCGGTAGGCAATTAATTTTTTTACTTTTCCATTTCCTTACCAATTTTGAGTTTTTGTTCTCTGTCCAGTGGCGGTAGAAGTACATACAACATCTAGATAACTTAACCGACGACAGGAGTAACCATATGCATTACAAAAATGCATTTGTAAAGCCTCCATGTTTAGCTAATGTAAGTGTTTGGTACACTAAAGTGCACCGTAGAGAGGTCTAGTAACATGAAACGACCAAACCTTTCACTGTACACGCCCCCCTCCAGTGAATATTCTATCCAATCACATGTCGCTCTTTCACCGGCATCGGGTCCGCAGCTAATAGCTAACGCTAGCTGAAGTTGATGTTATGGCGAGTTCAGGCTTCAGGCTTTTGAGTTGCAAGTTGTGAAAAATATACATGTTTTACTAAGTTACTATTGAGTTCCACAAAACAATGCTATGTGTAAGTGCAAGAACAACTCTAAATGTAGGTAGCTAACGTTAAAACTTTAGGCCTACTTGACCATAGCAGTGTCCGTGATGCAGTTGGTGGCACACACATTTCTGGAATTAGGCTATAGATCGACTAGTGCACAGTGCCCGTGATGCTGTTGGTGATGAATATGTCATTGAAACACAAATACAGATTACTTGAACTGTAGATAGTACACAGGGCCTGTGATAAAATGGGTGGCACACAGATTCCTGGAATTATAGATAGTTAGATAGATCTATAGATAGATAGTTTTTCGAATTTTGTTGCAGTTCCACCAGAGTTCCACTGGGAGTGATCGCGGTCGAGTGCAGAATGAATGGGAGTCTATGGAGCTAAACGGCTAAATTGGTCTCTTTCACCTGATTGTCGTTGAGAAATCTCAGATTTTATTGTAGTTTTTGAATGTTCAACATGGATTATAGGTCGAAGATTGGATGAACGAGTATTTATGTCCTTTCGATTTCTTACAGGGTGAGTCGTTGTTGCCCATAACACGCTAGCATTCTGCTAATGAATGCTGATTGGTTAGTGATGGACCGACTACGACCAGAGATCCCGCTTGATGGCATCCGAAGTGGAATCATAGGCTGTGGCTGTGTCTACTACCGCGCACTCAACGAAGTACACTGCAATGTAGTGCACTGCAATTTACATTTACATTTACATGTATTCATTTAGCAGACGCTTTTATCCAAAGCGACTTCCAAGAGAGAGCTTTACAATAGTGCATAGGTCACTGATCATAACAACGAGATATCCCCAACATTGCAAGTAGTCAAACATGGATCGTACATTGTGAACAAAACCAACAATAAGTAGCACTTACATTTGCAGTGCACTCAGTTGCTGAATAGCGCTGTCTAAACTGGAACACTTTACTTACCCACTTAGCGGGAAGTGACGCACGCAAATCTGCTCGCGACACCCGAGAAACTAAACCCGCGAAACAAACCCGCTTGTATTTCTGTCACTGGACTCCTCCTTTTCCGCTACGTAGCCAAGATGGCGCCCGTTTAGGGCGAGTAGTGTCCATCGTCGGACACTTCATTTTTGGACCGTTTGCAGTGCATCATCCGGGTACTTTCAGTGCACTGAATTATTTTGGTTTTTCAGCGTAAGCGCCCTAAGCACTGAAAGTAAGTGCTCGAAGTGCACAAGTGCGCGGTAGTAGAAACAGCAATTGTCTACTGCCGCGCACTTGTGCACTTCGAGCACTTACTTTCAGTGCTTAGGGCGCTTACGCTGAGAAACCAAAATAAGTGCACTGAAAGTACCCGGATATTGCACTGCAAACGGTCAAAAAATGAAGTGTCCGACGATGGACACTACTCGCCCTAAAAGGGCGCCATCTTGGCTACGTAGCGGAAGAGTAGGAGTCCAGTGACAGAAATACAAGCGGGTTTGTTTCGCGGGTTTAGTTTCTCGGGTGTCGCGAGCAGATTTGCGTGCGTCACTTCCCGCTAAGTGGGTAAGTAAAGGCTGCGTCCCAATACTCCCACTTCACCCTAGCACTTCACACTTCACACTTCGTTCACTGGGGTGTGCCCCTTCACAACGGAGTGTGAAGTGTGAAGTGATTGAAATCTTTTACCTACGAAATGGGACACCACTCTATGCGTCATTGCGTCATTATATTAGCTCATATCCAGCTCCACTGTAGGCTAGCTACGTTTGCCAAAAACTCAAGGCAAACAGTGTTCCTATGTTTGCGAATTTGAACACACGTCAGGTCTTCAGGTTTTGGCAAACATATTTACCCACCTGTCATAATAAAATTGCGGTTTTTACATCCTAACGTTAGCTAACGTTAACGTTACTCGGCTACTCTCAGCTGCATAGACAGACGTTCATTTGTGAAATAGCGATCTTTTTCTAACAATCGTATTCTACTCAACTGTATGGAATATTATTTTGCATAATGATCAGCTAGATATCCCGATGTGTTTCACAGTTTTTTAATAGTTATTTGCGAAGATATACAACATTTGTAAACTTATTTTTTGGAGCAGTCGGTTACCAAGGTGTTCGCAAGGCATCCTGGGAAATGTAATCTTTCCCTTCAGCCGTAGTGTGACTCTGATCGCACTCCGTTTGAAGGGATTGTTTGAAGGGTTGAACAACACTTCCCCTTCGTTCGAAGAGAATTGGGACACCACTTCACTTCACGCGAACGCGCAAACGG
This sequence comes from Mallotus villosus, assembly GCA_903064625.1. NCBI lineage: Eukaryota > Metazoa > Chordata > Actinopteri > Osmeriformes > Salangidae > Mallotus > Mallotus villosus. The sequence goes on from CAEFZP010000813.1 coordinate 23,507, forward strand.
AGTGTGAAGTGTGAAGTACTAGGGTGAAGTGGGAGTATTGGGACGCAGCCAAAGTGTTCCAGTTTAGACAGCACTACTCAGCAACTGAGTGCACTGCAAATGTAAGTGCACTACAAAGCAGTGCACTACATTGCAGTGTACTTCGTTGAGTGCGCGGTAGTAGACACAGCCAAAGTGTTCCAGTTTAGACAGCACTACTCAGCAACTGAGTGCACTGCAAATGTAAGTGCACTACATTGCAGTGCACTACATTGCAGTGTACTTCGTTGAGTGCGCGGTAGTAGACACAGGCTGTACACTTTACTTACCCACTTAGCGAGAAGTGACGCACGCAAATCTGCTCGCGAGAAACTAAACCCGCGAAACAAACCCGCTTGTATTTCTGTTAGACACAGCCACAGCCATTCTCTGGTTTCAACCTCTGGCTCCGCCCTTCACACGAGTCGCCATTTTGATATCGAGCTGAACGAAAAGGAGGCTCGGTTGGACAACAAACCAGAGTGATGGGCTGTGTCTACTACCGTGCACTTCGAGCACTTACTTTCAGTGCTTAGGGCGCTTACGCTGAAAAAACAAAATAATTCAGTGCACTGAAAGTACCCGGATGATGCACTGCAAACGGTCCAAAAATGAAGTGTCCGACGATGGACACTACTCGCCCTAAACGGGCGCCATCTTGGCTACGTAGCGGAAGAGGAGGAGTCCAGTGACAGAAATACAAGCGGGTTTGTTTCGCGGGTTTAGTTTCTCGGGTGTCGCGAGCAGATTTGCGTGCGTCACTTCCCGCTAAGTGGGTAAGTAAAGTGTTCCAGTTTAGACAGCGCTACTCAGCAACTGAGTGCACTGCAAATGTAAGTGCACTACATTGCAGTGCACTACATTTGCAGTGTACTTCATTAAGTGCGCGGTAGTAGACACAGCCATGTCCTACTGCTGCGTACCAGAGTGCAAGTCCAATAAAAAGAAGGAATCTTGCAAACGGAAAACATTTAATCGCTTCCCTGTTAATTCCGCAATTCGTGGAGAATGGGTTGTTAAAATAAGGAGAGATATTGGGCCGCATTTTATGGTAAGACAATAATGTACAAAAGCTAGCTAGCTACTGTAATAGCAAAACCAGAGCTAACGCGTTAGCTAGCAAACGGTGCATTACCTTAAGTTGGCAAGCGAGCCAACTAGCTAACGTAACATCGTGAATTTTGATTGGTGTAAATATTTTTCTCTCGGAAATTTATGAGCATACTCAAGCGAAACTACTCCACATGAACACAATATAAGCAAACTGTTATTGGGTGTGCTCGGGCTTCGCCAGAGCCAACCTTTGTTATCTCACATATATATTTATTATTATTTATTTTAGCCCCCCTAATCCTCTGTCAATATTTGGACTACATAGACAAACTGCGTGTCAAAAGTTTCGTCTTGCTAGCGATTGATATGCTATTACTTTTATGTACGTTCTGTTGCACAGTTTAGGACCATACAACGTTTTTGTGGCATAAAGTTGATTTTGTCGGCAAAGGGTAGACTACTCAGTTATAATAGCCTACGTCACAGCGTCGGCACATGTTAGCAACGACGCATTAGATACGACGTGCATAGAAGACTGTTGCAGCACAGCAAGGATGGTATCGTGCCGCCCCCCTAGCATCCGTCAATATTTTGATTACTTAGAAAACGTCATGTCAAAAGTTGGTAGACATTGAGTTGCTTGTCTTTTTATTTACCTGGCTTACTTGCTAGCCACAGTCACTGACGCTACTAACGTCACGAAACACGCGTGACTACCTCTAGCCTAACATTAGTTTTGCAGCTTGTTAACTTCTGGGAGATAGCTATAGGCTAACTATAGCTTTAACGATACTGCAAGGCAGCTGCAGAAACGCCACAAGCAAAGAGGCCAGGGTGATAACTATTTACTAATGTTACTTTGTGATATGTAACACAATTGTTAAGTGTAATGTACAATATAAGCTAATATTATTGAGGAACTACATCGACTTTCGGAAACGGTAGTCTACTATTTCACTGAAGCATTAGCATCATGACATTAGCCTATGTTGCCCGGGCAACACATACTACAGCGGTCTAGGCTGCATCTGTTTTCAATCGTTAAAATAAACATTACTCACAAATACATTTTCGTTGTACGATTTATTATGACATTAGATTACAAGTAAACGATTTGTTGGTGAAATAATCATTACCTGTGATTTCAAACCAGTACTGCAACGCTGTAGCCTACGCGAGACACTGTGTAGCTAACAAAAACATCCACAGCTGTTTACAGTAGGGAGTCAAACGGCGACAGAACATGTTCGGCACTCCCTTAAATCAAAAGTATTTCAATAGGTGAAACTGTCTGACTACTAACCCGAACTTCATTGACACAGCCGTCAATCTGTTCATGAAAGCAATATTTAATTTCAGCCTAAACCGTACAACGGAACGTTCAACCAACGATCGCAACCAAGACTCGAACACTACTATACAATTTACCGGGGCAGCTTCTCCACAAAGGGCTATATCGCATTTTGCGTTATTACTGACAATAATCGCTATTGAGCTTTTTATGCATGAGCGATTTTCCACTAAATAAATGTCAAGCTTACTTACGTTTTTGGGGACATGTCATAAGTTAGCAGACATAGAGCTACTGTTTGAATCGCGATTCCATCTGAAATATTTCCAGTGATAACAGTAGCTTCTTTCCAAGGGTGTTCTTAATGAATTATTATGCAATAGACTGTGAGTAGGCTAAATGCTTGAAAATATCACTAGAAGGGAAAACTTAAAGGGACGGACAAGCAGGCAGGCACACACCCTCACAATTTCCCCAGAAATTGTATGCTCTCTAGTTAGACATTGTATGCCATGTTAGGTAACGTTGTTGACATCATGTTAGCTACGCTAGCTAGCAAGCAGGACACGAAGACATCAGCCAAATGCAAGTCGGGCTGGCTAGATTTGTATCAATTAACGTTACTGATTTGTTTTGATGCTAGTTGTTATGATAATTGTTTTTACAGATTACAAGTAACACAAGAGTGTTTTCCCATCACTTTCCTGAAGAGTCTTTTACAAAGACGCTATGTGGCATCAGGAAACTGAAGGAGGGGGTTGTACCAACTCTTTTTACATGGTCCTCGATGAAGCATGGCAGGCGGACGATTTTTAGAACAGCAAGGTGTTGTGTTATTAGGTGTAGACCCTATAACTTAATAAGGACGAGACAACACCGGATTGGTATAGATGGCTGGAGCTTTACTCAAACGTGTTCAGTACATCCTCAACTCCTGAACTCTCTAGCCTCTAGGGGGCAGCATTCATTCACTAACATAACATCCCCCTTTCTTAGTTCTGTAATAAACATTTCACTTAAGTATCAATATTTCTTTGTTTTACTGTCAACTCGTTATTGAACTCATTCTACCATTTCTTCAATATTATACTCTATATTTGTAATGTCCTTTTCTTACAATTGAATATTCTCAACAGAGATTACTCGAACTTTACAAAATCACAATACATAACACTCAACATCACACAACTAACTATGAAGGTGAGGTAGACTGCTCAGTCCTTCAAATGAGTGAGGGGGTTATTCTGCCCCTTGGGCCACTCATTACTCTAACTAGTAACAAAGTCTCTCAGGTGCCCTGGCACTCTTCTCTCTCTTGCAGGGTATCTTTTCTGATCAGGACTGCTGGGCTGCAAGTGTTCCAGTTCAGCAGAATTGTGCACTGCTGGCAGTGGTTCCGCGGCAGCGGTGTCCGGTGGAGCATCAGGCGAGTTCTCAGGCTCTCCTGGGGCAACAGGTGTGTTGACGAGATGCCGTCGATTACGGCGAAGAACTCCGCTGGGGGTCTCCACCAAGTAAGACCTCGGTGTGTGGGCAGCATTCAGCACTGTCCCTCTTTCCTTGGTGTCTGACACCCAGACATGATCGCCAGTGTTGAGCCAAGGCAGATGGTGAGCTCTGTGTCGTCTGTTGAAGTCACGCTGCTGTCTCTTTTTGCTTTCTTGCTCCTTCTGTCTCAGTTGTTGCAGATTAGTCCATCTGGGTCGGAGAGAAGATGGTACTACGGGCAGTGTGGTTCTAAGGCGTCTACCCATCAGCAGTTCAGCTGGACTATGACCATTGGATAAAGGGGTGGCTCGGTAGGTCATGAGTGCTAGATAAGGGTCAGACTCCTTCTTCAGCATGTGTTTGATGGTTCTCACTGCTCGTTCTGCTTCCCCGTTACTCTGAGGGAATCTTGGGCTTGATGTGATGTGTTGAAATGACCAGCCTTTTGCAAACTGACAAAAAAGATCAGATGAAAACTGGGGACCATTGTCCGTTCTTACTGTTGAGGGGATCCCGTGTCTGGCAAAGATAGACTTGAGATGCTGTATGACTGCTGCTGAAGTAGTGCTTGACAGTTTGGCTATCTCAATGTAACGGGAAAGGTAATCCACTATCAGGAGATACTGATGCTGGTTCCACTCAAAAAGGTCGGCTCCTACAACCTCCCATGGTCTCTCTGGGATGTCAGAAGGCATCAGTGGCTCCTTATGGTGGACCCTGTCTCTCGCACAGGTGTCACACGCTTCTACCAGGTTCTTGAGCTGGGTGCTTAAGCCTGGCCACCAGACTGACTGTCTGGCACGTTCCCGGCATTTGACTATGCCGAAATGGCCTGCATGCAGTTTCTCCATTATGTCTGCCTGTAATGTTTTGGGTATGACAAGTCTTTTATTTCTCAGTAACAGGCCTTTTTCCACTGTTAGCTCTCCCTCAAACGGTGCATACTGACGAAGTCTCCCATCTATTCTACATCTGTCAGGCCAACCTTCATGGCAGTACCTTTTCACTTCCTGTATTACCTCGTCTCTGTCTTGGTGTTCTTTTATTTCCTGTAGTCTTGTCTCTGTGGCTGGCAAGCTGGACAGGATCATGTTGACATACAGGTTCAGCTGCGTTTCCAGCTAAGTATCAGGCTCTCCTTTCTGGGGAGCTCTCGACAGGACGTCTGCAGTGGCCATGAGTTTTCCAGGCACATGCGCAATTGTGTAGCGATATCGCATCAGTCTCATGCGCAGTCTCTGGATTCTTGGGGGAAGTTCGTCCAGGTCTTTTACTCCTAACAGCGGTACAAGTGGTTTGTGGTCGGTTTCTATGTGGAAGTCTATGCCGACCAGAAAGTCTGAGAAGCGTTCGCATGCCCATGTGACTGCTAGGGCCTCTTTCTCGATCTGGGCGTATCTTCTTTCTGTGTCACTGAGAGCACGTGAAGCATATGCTACTGGTTTCAGTGTGTGGTCTTCTTGCTTCTGTAGCAGGACAACTCCCAAAGCATACGAGGATGAGTCGGCAGACACAACCGTATATGCCTGTGTGTTGTACAGTGCCATGACAGGTGGGCTACTGAGTTCTCCTTTGATGCTGTCAAGCGCCTGTTGCTGGGGTTGTCCCCATGTCCACATATTTTTCGCTCGCAGAAGATCTCGCAGTGGCTGTGTCTTCTCTGCCAGCTGAGGTATGTATTTCCCGAGGTGGTTCACCATGCCCAGGAATCGTCTCACCCCGCTGACGTCTCTAGGCTCCTCCATGGCAGCGACCGCTTTTATCTTGTTTGGATCCGCTCTGACGCCCTGAGCGTCGATGACTTGACCTAGGAACTTGACTGAGCTTTTTGAAAACTCACATTTTTCGGTTTTCAGTGTCACACCATTCTCTTCCAGCCTTTTCAGCACTTTCCACAGGCGGCCATCATGGGTTGACTGCGTCTCAGCGTAGACCAGCACATCATCCATCTGGCACAGCACTCCCTCTAAGCCCTCCAGTATCCTCGACATTCTTCGTTGGAAGTGCTCTGGTGCTGATGAAATTCCAAAGCATAAGCGGTTAAAACAGTACCGTCCAAGCGGTGTGATGAATGTGGTAAGTAATCTGGAGTCTTCAGAAAGAGGGATCTGCCAGAATCCTGAGTTTGCGTCTAATTTTGAGAATACTTTGGCGCCCTCTAGCTGACCTAGAGTATGCTCAACTGATGGCAGCATGTGTTTTTCTCGCCTCACTGACTTATTTAGCTTTGTCAAGTCCACACAGATACGAACCTCATCGTTAGGTTTTGGAACTGTGACCATACCAGCACACCAGTCAGTGGGTTGTTCAACTTTTGAGATCACTCCTAGATCTTCCATGCGTTTCAATTCCTTTTTGACTTTGGCCATGAGAGGTAGCGGTATGCGTCTTGGAGTTGACAAAGAGTATGGCTTTGCGTCTGGATTCAGCTTTATCTCGTACTCTCCATTTAATTTTCCCAATCCGCTGAATAACTGTGGGAATTGTTCTTTCACATTTTCTTGACTGACGGCAGCATTAATGCCAGCTACTCTGGCTACAAGTCCCAGTGCAACACTAGCAGTGCGGCCAAGTAGCCCTGACTTCAGCTCAGATACAACATAAACATCCTGCTCAATGGTGTTATTTAAACTGACACTCTTCAGTGTGGCAGTGAATTTTCCTTTAACAGGGAGGCGGTTCATTCCTGCCCCGTATAAGACTTTGTCAGACATCTGTAAAGGTGGGAAACTTTTGCACGTCTTGTACTCTGACTCAGGGAGAACGGTTACGTCTGCCCCTGTGTCTATCTTCAGCTGTGTTACATGCTGGTTTATCTTAAGTTCTGTCACCCACCCATTGTCTGGGTCTTGTGAGTTAACTAAACCCAAAAATGCAACATCTTCATCAGAATCACTTTCTGTAGCTGCTTCAATTTCGCCTACTGTTCTGCTCAAGCACACTCTAGCGTAATGACCTCGCCTATGACAACTATTGCAGGTTTCATCGCGAGCAGGGCATTGCTGTGTACTGTGCGCTGGCGCTCTCCCGCACCTCTTGCAAGCGCTTCCCTTGTCGTGTTGCTGTTTAGCTACATGCATTTTTCCTTTTGTTTGCCATCGCACTTTCTCTTTGTTTGTAGTATAGCTTCTCTGCTGAAAACGAACACTATCTACATTTGCACTTGTGTCCGGTTTGAAATTACTCTTCATTATTTCTTGCTGCTTTTTCACTCTTTCACTCTGACGTGCACGAGTGATGGCTCTGTCTAGAGTGAGCTCTGCATTCAGTTGAAGCTGCTCCGATAGCTTTTTATCACGCAGTCCAACGACGAGTCTATCCTGTATCAACTCTTCATGTAAGGCACCATAGCCACAGTGCTCAGCTAAGCAATAAAGTGCAGTGATAAAACTATCAACAGTCTCTTTCTCTTCCTGGTGTCTCAGGTTAAATTTTGCACGTTCAAAAATCACATTCCTTCTTACCACAAAGAAGCCTTCTAGCCGCTCCAACACAGTTTCATATTCTGTAAGAGCCTCATCGGTGAGTTGAAGTGACGTTACTACATCCTCGGCATCCTCTCCCATAGTGTATAACAAGGCGTTTACCTGGTTTTCACCTGGCTGTACATCTAGCCCCGATGCTATCCGGTATCTTTCAAACCTTTTCTTCCACTTGGGCCATTCCTCCGGTTTCGAGACGTCGAACTTCGCTGGTGGGGGAATCTGATAGCGCTCCATGCTAGGCGGCTCCTCTCGCGCGCGCTTACTTAGCAAGCTAACTCCAGTTGTTGTAGCACTCCAAAAGACGAAGTTTCTTCTTCTAAGATCTTCAAAACAGGTCCAAACTTAGTCTAAGACACTTCTGACACCATGTTGTGTTATTAGGTGTAGACCCTATAACTTAATAGGAGGGGGTTGTACCAACTCTTTTTACATGGTCCTCGATGAAGCATGGCAGGCGGACGATTTTTAGAACAGCAAGGTATTTATTTTTGGCAATGTTTAACAACCTTAGTCCAACAGTAAGTATTGACCAGTGACCATCGATTTAACTAAATACTACTGAATTGAATGAATGCACAGTTTGTTTTTTTCAGTCATGTTGCCACTGCCACCTGTGGAGAAGATGCACTGGATGAAGAATCAGATGAGTAAGTAAAACACACAAAGCCTACATAATACATTTAGTCATTTAGCAGACACTCTTATCCAGAGTGACTTATTACTTCTGAAAACTAGCCCGATTCCCTAACCGCTCAGCCACCTGACTCCCTCATGATCTAATTGGTTCATTCTAATGTACATTCATTTGCTGCTGTCACTTTAATTTGTTCATTCTACTGTTCCACCTCCAAGACTGGGTGTGTCGGAGAGGATAGATCGAGGCGTGGAAGAAGATGCACCACAGGGTAAGAAGATGGATGAATTACTGACAGACCACGACTACGCTTCGGTTTCAGATCCCGCCGTTCTTGCACTCCAAGAAAATGAGTCTCTCAAAGAAGAGATCCTCCATCTTAAGCAACATGTCGAAGAACTCATTATGAAGCAACGGCTTGGCACTAGCTCAGACAGGGACATCCGCTCGGATAGCTAATACCTTCCTGCCTACCTACTGCAATAAACCATCCACTGTAAATATAGTCTTTTCCTTAGTTAGCTAGATTGGATTAAAGATGTTTGGGTGTTGTACCAAAATTGGTGACCTATTGAAAACTGACCAGGGAGGGGGCACTGTTCTATCAGCTTGCCATAGGAAAGTGAGCCCTAACCCATTTTCTGAACAGTAGGCCCTATGGCAAGTTAGAATGTATAATGATCATCACCAGCATCATCAAGGTATGAACAATTTAGTAAGAAAAGTGATTCAAATAAGTTAATATCACATACAATCGTTTTTTGGCCCCCCAACTTAAATTACACATTCAGAATTAGAAAAGGATATTGTGGATTTGGGTTTCCTGAGGCTTAACACCTCTCTCGGAGAGGCAGACAACTGTCTCTCCCCATTTTCAAACCATACGCACTTCCTCCAACATCCTCTAGAGGGCGAGAAAATATTAAATTGTCACCTTTCGTACAATCAACTCTGTCAATTGGTGATTGTAGACCAATAAGTCTACTGACTGATAGTCATTGGTGAACATACTTTTAAACTTGAATTTCAGTTTTCTGTCTGTCTGTAGCACTAGAGCTATATTTTCAGTGTGCTACGGGAGTAGCTTCTGACTTGTCGATTTTAGGATGTTGCTCAGAATAAATTGCTAATTGCAGCCTAATAGTTAGCTATAATAATGAAAAAAGGCAAGCACAACCAGACGGAATGTTTTTACACTTTAGGGTTTAACTAGGCTAGTAATCAGTAGGCTACAGCTAACTGACCTACACTGGCACACAGGTGATGCTAAAATGAATAATTCATTATTGTCAAATAACATTTGCCTTTTATTCTAGGCCACAAAATAACAAAGTAGTGAAAATGTGAATTGAGTTCTTATAAATGCACTTTTAAAACATATCTTTATCTGACTTTATTTTCATTAACTGCCACTTTTGTAGGCCTAGTCTATCATTTAAACAGGAATTCAGAATATACCCTACTTTGTTTATGCAACTGACATGTCCATGGTAACTATACAAAGCAGGAAGTAAAGCATGGTTGTGAAACAGAAACAAATGAAGACATTTTATTGTATTTAAATTACACACTCCTGACCCCGGATAAACAGAAGATGATGTTTGGATGTATACCAAATAATTATAATAATTGACCCGTTGATCTAATAATAATATAGAATAATCGAATATAGAATAATTACTCGATAGTAATCATAACTTCTACATACAGACATCCTGTTGTGATACTCGCAATAGCACAATGTTATCCACCAACTAGATAAATGCCAAGCTTCAGGATTACAAGAGGAACAACAGTGAGATAGATAGAAGCGGATCCATCTAAAGTATTCCCACTGCTGGTGGTGTTGCTTACAGGAACCGTTATAACATTGGTCATAGGCAGAGAGGTAAAGACAGTGGTGTTAGGCACCTGGCTGGTGGTATCCACCGTTGTCGTCGCCACCCTGATGGACTGGAAACACGTGGCCACATTCCCATCAGCATCCACAGCCACCAGCTCTACATCTGGAGAACAGCAGGAGGCACTGTAGAGTGCCAGGGTCACGTTTTCACCCCCAGGGTCCAACACCCTAGTGGTGTTGAGGGTGCCGTCACCCTGACGCAGGGTGATCCGCTGGATGCCCGTCCCGTTACCGTCGGAGAGAGAGCTGCCAAGTGGACAGGCTGCAGTTGGCAGAGCAGTTGGCCGTTACGCTGACGATCTGGCAAACAGGGCGAGTCACGTCTGTCGCCTTAGAGGAGGAAACGACAAGAACAGGAGGAGCTGTTTGAAGTGACGTCTAGTCAAGACAGTCGCTGGTTTAAATGTTATACAAACAAGCTACCTGACCTACATTCTGTCCTTGTGAGAGGATTGTTTGGGGGAAAAACCTTCACCTTTAAGGATTTCCTGTGTCTTTGGTGTGTTACCTGGCGCGTGATAGAGAGGCGCAGCACGGCATAATTTGTGTCAACCGTCCCTGGGGCCTGAGCTTCAATGGTCAGGGTGACGTCACTGCCGGAGGGCGTGTCGGCGGGCACTGTGAGGGTAACAGTTCCGTTTGCGCTCCCCCCATTCTCCACAAACAGGCTGGACGGAAAAGAGGATCTGAACCCCTGGTTGTTGGTGGCTTGGATAACAAAGTTTCCTCCCGTGCCATTGGTTGACACTGTGAATGGGACTACAGGGGAGGATTCTGGCTCGAAGACACCGTCAGATACAGCCTGATGTTGAGGAACACAGCAAAGACAGTCATCCACACTGTGATCAAACAGTAAATTACATGGAATAATAATAACCCAGGATAGGTGTCACTCTGGATGGAAAGCTGGTGTAGCTGTGATCAAGTGATATCTGAATGACCCGAGGGCTCACCGTAACCATGAAACTGGAGGTCCGGACACGAGTGGAGGACTGTCTCTGGAAGCTGATTGGTGCAGCCCGGATTCTGCTGCTGCTGTCTACTCCACTAAGACGCACTAAAAAGTTGCCGGCGGGTAGTTTACCCATCGTCACGAGGAAATCTCCGCCCCCCATTGGCTGCACACTGCCTTTGATCTCCTGCGTCCCCGAGGACTCTACCAATGCCACCTCCGTCACTTCCGCAGACTCGCTGCCTGTTACCGTGACCACCAGTGTGGCGTTGCTGCCTGAGGCAGATTAAACGAGGATGATGAGGAACTGAGAGAAAGCCAATATCAAACCAATCTATGTTGATATGAATGCTTCTGCAATGGCAGATAGAATATTCCTCTCTCACCAGATGCTGGACGGGTGTTTAAAATGGCCAGACTTGAGCCTTGGGCAACCTCCACAAGTTCAAACAGAAAATTGAGAGCACTCTGACCTGGAAGTAGAACAATATGGGAATTTAGGAAACAATAGTCTCCAGAACAACGAGATGATCACACTCACATACAGCCAGCATCCAAAATTAGTACTCGCCAGTCACCAAATGAACATATTTAGTTTTTGGCGGGTAACTTATGAAGACTACACATCACACAGGTGGGTTGAAAAAGATTATGTCCTACATGAGAGAGAAAGCTGCTGGTTTACTGTCACTTCAATCTGATTGGATCTGCCGCATCGTATGTGTTGTGCGCTAACGTTAATCGCATCAGCTAAAACCAGAGTAAATCTAACATGATTGGTGGCAATGACAACACGGAAGTCTAATTACTGTAATTGTGCTGCTGCTCAACAACGAAAATATGAATTGCCAACATCATGAAAATTCGCTAGATTTGGTGCAATTAGCAAGAACAAATATTTTGTCGCTAGGAAATGTGAAGTCGATAGATCTAATGACAAAGTTGCCAATTTGTAACAATGAACTACCCTAACAACATGATCATCCTTTTCTGAACCACACACGCCAACGCCAAAGCAAGACCTTACTCTTTTGACACAGAAGATAACAATGTTAGTGAATGTCACTTAAAATGAGCAAAATTAAAACACAGTTCCATTATATTAGAAAATGTATAGCAAAGGCATGGAAGGCTTATTTAACCCCCTCATAAGATCTAATCATTCTCACCTACAACCTTCAGAGTGTAGGGCTGTGCTGAGTCAATTCTGATTTCCCAGAGCCCCACTTTTTTATTCAGCTGCAATGTTTGAAATGTCCCCACACTTTGGACCGATGCCAGCGTACCATTGATGTCAAGGTTACTCTGTGACACACCTGTGGATAAGGCAACCATAAATAACATGATATTCTGTAAGGATTGAAAGTTAGTTTGAAACAATAATGGGCTCTGTTTTAATCACTATATAAGTCACACAATGCAAAATATTTAGTACTATTAGCATTTTAAACAAGAGCTATGTGCTAGACCAAGACAAATACATACAGTGTCAATATTTTTGTCACCTGTGGGATTGATAAGAGTAAAAGAGGGAGCGGAGCCAACAATGTAGACGGTTACGTTTGTCACAGACACGTCCACAACAAAGGAGAAGTTATCTGGTTTTCCAGGATTCCTCACAGCCTGCAGAAGAGTCACCTGAGAAAGAGAGAATACAAGACAATGAAAGAAGCACAAGAAAGAAAGAAATCAAACGTTATTGGTATAGCCTTTTTTACAAGCAATTTCACAAAGGGCTTCACACAAGCCCATAGAACTGCATCTAAACGAAATGAAAGGGTGTGGATGCCACAGTAATATACAGATAAGCTACCAACACAGAGAAATCAAGTCTGAGTCAGTTAATACAGAATAGTTTCTCATTTTAGTGGTACATTACCAGGTTGGAGCTGGTGGACTGCAAGATCAGGCTGGTCGCCTGGGGCAGCTGGGTCTTGGTGACCTGGATGGCCTGTCCCCCGGAGGCTTGGGCCAAGTCCCTGTACAGCTGGGCGTCCACCGATCTCATCTGAGTGGTCTGCCCTGGGTCAATACTTCCACTGCTTCTTCTTCTCCTTCTGGACGCGAGGCCCCCAGTCAACATGAAATTCACCTAAAATTAGTCAAAAGGGAAAGAGATACATTACCAAAAGGTACATGTAGGGTTAAGATTGACTTTAAGACAGAAATTCCAGTTGAAAATGAGCTGGATTTTTTCCTGTCCTATTCAGTATGACATATTTACTGTCAGACTTGTGACCATAGCATACTGTATTCACGTCAGTACAGACGTCAGTACACTGTCTCTGGGAGGATATGCTGGATGAGGTGTTGCTTTCCTCTCAAGAAAGAACAGCTACTCACCACTGTCTTGCTGCGCTCTATCAGTGCAAGCACAGTGCCTGCCAGGTACGTATCTTTGGCCGTGGCATCAGTGAAGAGAAATATCTCAGAGGATGGAGGAGCACCCGTTAGCGCCAGCTGCATAAAACACAGGGGAAATGCCAATGAGGACACCGGGGGCTGTGTGTGGACCTGATCAAAAGCCTTTTTGTCACATGTGACGAGTGTTTTAACTGTTGGTGTAGGCTCACCTGGAGTCCTGACAGACTCAACTCAGGAAAATCTCCACCACCTGTGGCAGTAAGATTGTTGATCTGGGTCTTGAAGTAGTCTGGATCTGTTGTCCTCGTTAGTGGCCCAAATTCTGGATTAGAAACAGAGAAACCATGATCACAAAAAATGGCACACTTATGTAAGGCTGGGTGTCAAACCTGCCCCCACCTCTCACATGCTAAAGTTTGGAGTTGCTGGACGGTCTCAACTTGATGGCCCTCACACCCCATTCAAGATCTGGTCTGATTGGTTGTTCTTGTGTATAAAGGGAATTGTAATGCATTGTCCGTTGGATTTTTTCATCTCCTGAGACCTTCTCCTCAGTTCTGCCTTGTCTGTCCCAGTGGCGTGTTCAGGGAGTGGCCTAGGGTGGCACGGGCCACCCCTGAAATCTGATTGGCCACCCCAAGTGCCACCCCAATATTTTAAAATATGATTGGCTAATGCTCAGTCAGAGGCGGGCCACGGCACTGAATGTAAACTGCACTCTTGTTTAGAGTTGCAGTTCCTTCTCAAACCTGAGAGGCAGAGATGCGTTAAAGTAGTATGAAGCCCCATTAATCGTATTTTCATAATTACGCTGCTCGGTCAATTTTAAACCAAAAAACAAGAGGGGGACAGCTTTGAGAAGATACGAGGAATGCCAAGTTAACCAGCCGGTCAAATTGTAATTTTGGTTTCTGTAAAAACTTGTATTTGAGCGAGACCGCTTGTCCCCGTCAGCCTCCGTTGACGATTGCTGCAGCTGTTGTCGATCTGCGTCTGATGAGCATGTTCTTAATTTCGCCCAGGGGTCAATTCTGCACGAAAAAACTAAAGGAGGGCAGCGTTTTAAAGATAAAACGATTGCGAAGACAGCCAGACGGTCATAATTGTATTTAGGTCGCTGTCAAACTCGTAGTTTGTGCACAAAGCGAGCGGGCCTGTTAACTTTTTTCCCCCAGTGCAGACTCGCTTTGCCCGGTCCCTTTAACAAGCGTGTGCGCAGGCGCTCCTGGTCACACTTCATGCCACCCCCAGTAGCGGACTGGCCATCAGCATCGGGAGCACCGGGAGAATTCCCGATGGGCCGAAGCACTTCTGGGCCGGAGGGCCGCTTGCCTTATTTTATTTTTTAACTAGCCTACTAATAAAAATGTCGGCAGAAGATCGAGCGACACGGTTGGCCAGCAACACGGTTGGCCGGCCCCCCTTTTCCCCAGGACGGTTGGTGTATTCCAAATGAACGTATGCAGCACTTAAGGGCTGTCACTGTTGTGTGTAAGCGGCACTAACTGACAAATCGAAAGCTAGCAGAGACAATATAAAGATGGAAAACCAGGCTAAGAAACGTAAACGTAATTACCTTCACTAGACAATGTTTGCCAATTGGACAAACGGCTATACGGTTTGTTTGTTTTACATCAAGCTCCAAAAACAATTTTTCGCTCAAATCAGCCCCAAAAAATTGCTTGCGCGCTATGCGCGCTCGCATTAAGCGTGGAACTACCTAACATCACATCAGCCACAGAATTTGCATGCATTAGGAGGGCGCTCGCTGTGATGGCGAATACGGGACCGGTTCTGGTGGGCCGGTGTGGATCAAAGTCCAGGGCCTATTTTTACTCCCAGTCCGTCCCTGGCCACCCCTGCATACGTCAGTGCCCCACTGGTGCCACCCCTATCAAAAATGTCTGGACACGCCCCTGGTCTGTCCTACTCTTTGCTCACTCTTGCTTTCTCTCTGATTTTACAATGATCACGGTAGAGTAGGTAAGATTTAAAGCCTTCATTTGTAACATGTTTGCCTTGTAATTGATTTCATTCATTTGCAATGTTATTAAATGCGTATTCCTTTTGACCGTACTTTGACCATTCTTGCTCTGATTTAACCCATTAAGTCAAATAACTATACTTTATATTTGTATTGGCATTATTTGGTTCATGCTAATACACTTCAGTTTCCCATCTTCCTTTAAACCATAGGGGAAATCGTTTTGGTTCTTTCGACCATATTTTACCCCCCTACAGTTTGGTGACCCTCGGCTACGTGATATGTTTCGAGCAATTCAGTTACAGTTTGGTAAACCGGCGTTGCAAACCATGGTGCGGTGAGTAGGCATTTAAAAATGTAGCTTACATTAATTGTATTCCGCCTGGTTCTGTTGGTAGAAACCTATTACTAGTTTCTGATATTAGCTCCTGCATTAAATGAACAAAAATGGAATGGGCAACTGAAGTTAACAATTTACTTAACCTATGGGAAAATGTTAGCGTTAACCGAACGTTATCTGAATTGAGCAAGAAAGACAAGAACGGTCTTAAAACGGATTTTTCGCTAGCTGAAATAATTGAACATTGGCGAACAGTGGGAGTCCATAAAAAGAAAGCAGAAAAGAAACAAATGTTGAAGATTACTGTACATCTAATTGGCAAATGTCTTCTCAACTCTGTCCTCAAAGCAGCGACACCTTTTTGTGCCTCACGGCAACCCACCGCTAACAAAAGCAGTTCTACTGAGTTTTCAGATACAGACAGTGGAATTGGTGAGCAAATTCCCAAGCCGCGTTCTACAAAGAACCATCGTGCCCCTGATCCGCCACGCATTTCTGTCATAAAAATGGCGACAAAGGTAAATCCCAAGCCCCAGAAGCCCACTACTAGACATTGTAACTTCTGTAAAAGACAAGGACACACCGAAATGCGATGTTGGGATCTTGGCAAAAGTATGCCTATTCCGCCCACACGCTTGTTTTATGCTAACAACAAAGTTAGATTTTGTCGTGCTTGTCTACGAAGTGGTCACACTGAGTCAAAATGTTGGGATCTGGGGAAGGGCAGGCCTCCTCTATTTTACATGCAGCAAAAAATGCTGGGGATACATCGGGCAACAATACCTTTGACTTGAGACTTCCAATTCTACCTTTTCCATTTACTTAATTCAGGTCCAAATTGTGATATTGCTACATTCCTACTGTATTACCTGTGTTTAGTCTTTGTTGTAGTTCAAAGATTTGTTGTGGACAGTTAAGTTGTTGCTGCTCCTGTTCTTGTACTATATGCACTGTGCATATGGTTTGTCCATCCATGGGTTCCATGTTGGTTTGTGTGGATGAGGATGTACCTTTGTGTGTTTGAGTGGTGGTAAATGTTATAGGTTTTTGGTTAAACTCACAATGGTTCCTGACCTGTAAATGTAGATGGTATAACTTGTATTTTATTACTGTTTAATTTTTTTTGGACCCAAGGACACTGTTTTGTTTTAATTGCACATCTATGTTAGATGATTGTGTACTTCTCATCTATCAAAAGGGAGGACTGTTGTTCACCTATTTCTTCCATTTGAGTTTTAGGACACTGTCTCACTAATTTCCATTTGTATCCAATCCGACTCTCTCAGACCCCAGACCACTCCAAACGCCACTCCAAACTTTACAATTTTCATTGTTAACCAAGTGCTGTGCTCCAATTGTGTTCTGCTTTAACAGGACAAGAACTTAAGTAGCAGGAATATGCTAACCAAGGGCACGTCTGCATGCCAATACAAAGGTCCTCTGAGCAATAGCCATGATCCAAAAGTGATCCTCTGACCAAACAGCCATGGCCATTAGAATCTCAATGCTGACCTGTCTGCAATCAAGTTCTTTTGTCCTTATGGGTGCAGGTTATCACACATTGAACACTGCAGCTTCTGCCTGTGCTTTTGTGTCCAAGAGGAAGGATTGTAAGGCTGGGTGTCAAACCTGCCCCCACCTCTCACATGCTAAAGTTTGGAGTTGCTGGACGGTCTCAACTTGATGGCCCTCACACCCCATTCAAGATCTGGTCTGATTGGTTGTTCTTGTGTATAAAGGGAATTGTAATGCATTGTCCGTTGGATTTTTTCATCTCCTGAGACCTTCTCCTCAGTTCTGCCTTGTCTGTCCTACTCTTTGCTCACTCTTGCTTTCTCTCTGATTTTACAATGATCACGGTAGAGTAGGTAAGATTTAAAGCCTTCATTTGTAACATGTTTGCCTTGTAATTGATTTCATTCATTTGCAATGTTATTAAATGCGTATTCCTTTTGACCGTACTTTGACCATTCTTGCTCTGATTTAACCCATTAAGTCAAATAACTATACTTTATATTTGTATTGGCATTATTTGGTTCATGCTAATACACTTCAGTTTCCCATCTTCCTTTAAACCATAGGGGAAATCGTTTTGGTTCTTTCGACCATATTTTACCCCCCTACACTTAGATAATCTACTGATCTTCGACCAATGAGAATGTCCCACCTGGATCATTGAAGGGTACCAGGATGTAGAGGGAAGGCTCAGCTTTTGTTCCTCTTCTGCTGTCAACAATGAAGGAGGACACCCTCTTCACCTCAGCAATGTCATCAGACATGCTGCCTGTGGTGTCGATCACTAAACATAGAGCCTTGGTTCCATTGGAGATCCCAATCATCCTGAGAGAAAGAGAGAGAGATTACAAGAGTGTACAAGTAAACCATGCTACACCTGTGTAACACACTATTGTCATGTGTTCTTTGTCTCGTACCGCAGGAAGTTTCTGTCCCCAGCAGCACCTCGGATGTCCTCCAGGAGTTCTCTGGTGGCGGCCATCGCCACGTCCGCAGCAGTCAGGTGTAAAAACCCGTGCTTAGCGTCAAGGTTGTCCTTGTTAATGCCTCCCTTTGGCTTAAACAAGCTGGCTGTGTCAAATAAGTCTCCATGGCTGCACTTCCCTATCAAAAAGTGCAGATCATGAGAGAAAAGGGAAAAAAGAGAAAAGCTTTCAGGCTTACTTTTTTCAGAGTGTCTTACAATTGCAGGTAGTGATTTACCTTTGGGTTTGAACGGCGACTTTTTAAAATATCCTGAGGTTAGTATCTTGTCTTTAATAATGTCTTCCAGAATGTTGTTCCGACAGTCACCAACACGACAGCTCCTACAGGTGGGTCTGCTTCTCTCTGGGGAAGAAGACAATTAATGAATGAACGAATTATATGAAATTGAAATGATGGCAATGGTATTGCTCTTGATCACATATTCTACTTCTGGAAGGGTATGTACTTGTACCTGCAACTTGGCCAATGGGAATGTCAGATCTGATAAGACTGGGATGGGGAAGTTTGTTTCCTAATTCAATCCAATTACTGTGGCTGTAGAAATCCTTTAGGGTAAATGATGAAAGATTCATACGTTATGTAACATGATTTCAAAGACCACAACATTCCAACTTAAGTCATTTCTATAAATATAGAAATATATAGTATATATATTGCAAAATAATTTACAAAGTAATGTTAAATGATAAGAATTACAGTCAATTATAATGTCATCACCTGCAAAGTGTGTGAGATTTTTCCCAGCTTCTCTCTTGCTGCCTGTAAGTTTCCTTGGTCGATACTCTTTTTTACCGCTGACATGCCATCAGTAATTACTTTACGTCCCTCCTCGAACAACTCATTGTCAAAGTGATATCTGGGTTTAAACAGCTTCCAGAAGTCCACAAATGCGTTGCTCCATTTTAAGTCACCTTGGGCTCTGGAGAAACTCTCAGACCCTGAGGACTGGCAGGCCAGAGCAACACCCTCAGTGGTCAAGGGTCTGGGCTACACAAACACATAAACACACACACACACACATTTCACATTTACGGACACTCCACAAAAAAAAATTCATCCTTAGTGACAACCTACTTACCGCTGATGAAAAGTCTCGTCCCTCGCCGATGGCCACATCTCTGCACACCTGTAGAGTGGTCTCCAAGATTGCTTCAACTGTGATTTGTTGGTGAGTTTTTGAGCCACTTTCAGACAAAGAAAACACCTTGAAACCAAGTGCCTCTTTCTGCAGGAAGGGAATGAGGAAAAAGACTAATGGTACAGCGGACAGCATCATTGAGCGGCCTAAGAGAAAGACAGAGAGAGAGAGAGACAAAATACGGCACAATAGTTAGCAAGGTTCATCAAGCAATGTCGTCTGAGTAGTCTAAATATTTCTGCAATCTATTGCTTTCTCTTGTGAATAAGTAGTCAGCCTTTAGAGTATTAGGAGTATATGCCACCTAAGGTCTCAAAAGTGTTTCGTCCTGCAGTGATCTGCAATATATGGTGTCAATCTGGGCATCATTCCAGTGGTTTACAAGTTTGACTGGTTTCATTGGAATGTTTCCAAGTAAATGATAATCAGTGTTCATAAAATCCCATGATTACTTATTTACAGCTTGGTGATCTATGATTATGTTGCTTTGTGAACCAAGATTTACCAGAGAATTACTTCTATTTTTTTTAAACAGAGACTTTTCATTTACCAAAAAACATGCTACGAAAAGGTAACCTAATTCTTCATCCATCCATAGATTTTTTTTTAAGTCGACCAAAAACAGCATATTTACTTTTTTAGCACAGAAACACATTATGTAAGTTAACAAACCGCTAAAATAGTATTACAATTAAGTCAGATAGCTGACACCATTTTGGTTACAGTAAAGTGAGTTTGGAGCTACAATCTAAATGGTTACTTTAAGCAGGATTCTTTTCGTGTTTGTTGTGGGAATGTCCTGTTGCAATGTTTAGAAAGAAGATAATGAATCCTTGCACCGAATGGATGTGTATATAGGGTCTGACTCTGTGCTAAGTTTTATGGTACATTTATGATAGTGAAGCAGGTAGTAAGGTATAAAGCAGATGCAAATCGAGAGTTACACCACATTGTTTAATATCCATGTGAAATATAAAACAATGGCACTTCCAGATATAGACATACAATAATTAAAATGAACTCCGATCACCTGACATTCACTCGATTGTCCAATGACATCCGTTGGTCGATTGAACTGGCAGTTGTGTCATGTGACAAACCAGCTAGCTTGTTGTCTAGAAGACAGGTCCAACTGCAGCGTTGTAGAGGCACAACATGCTGTAGTTCATGTTTTCAGCACTTGTAGCCTCGATGATCAAGGTGGTCACTGACCATGGGCAAGTTGACGGTTCTGTTGGCACTTGCCCCAGTCTCCATAAACAGCCAGTCAGAAAGGAGGTTTCGGACCCCAGTGACTCGTTCCTAGCTTCAGGTCCCTTTTGAACGCAGCCTGACCAATTGAAATACAACATAGTGTCACAGTTCAGCTCTGCCTCACCACTCTGCACCTGCCTGCTTCAATCTGCCAATCAGACACACCCCTCTCATTAAGCCAACTCCACTCACCTGTGCTCTCTGCTCTGCTCTGGCTGCATTTAAGCTCCAGCTCCACTCTCACTCATTGCCAGATTGTTCTCGATGCTTGCACCAGACTCTCCAGCGATTTTCTGCCTGATCTCCCGGTTCCGACCCTGCTTGCCTCTGACTATCCTGCCTGACCGATCTCCTGGATATTACCTCAGCCTTCTGTCTTCGACCACGAGTTTCGCCTATCCCCTCTTGGTAACACACCTGCTCGGCTCTGCGGCTACACAGCCCACCACTGGACCTGTCTGCCTGTGCTGCTTTTGGGTCCTCACCATACCCGTGACAGTACAATCTGGCCAGACATGGACCCAGCACACACGGCTATGGATCGCCTGGAGAAGGTAGAGGCGATGCTCCAGCACCACGAGGCACTGCTGCTTTCAAACTCAGCGGATGTCCGACTGGCAGTGGCTAAACAGGAGCAGGCGTTTACCTCGCTAGCCTCGCAGGTCCAACAGCTCACCGCAGCTTTTGCTCAAGCTGCCACTCTGCCTCCGGAACCAGTCCAGCCTCCACCAGCTCCGGCTGCCTCTGCTTCTGCCTCTGCCTCTGCTCTCGCCTCGGAGCCTCGGGTGGGGGTTCCTGAACGCTACGCCGGGGACGCGGAGGGCTGCCGCCCGTTCCTCACGAACTGCTCCATCCTGTTCGCTCTCCAGCCCCACACCTTCGCTTCTGAGGACGCCAGGGTGGCGTTCGCCGTGAATCATCTGACGGGGCGTGCTCGGCTGTGGGGAACAGCCGAGTGGGAGCGTCGCACTCCAGCGTGCTCCTCTTTCCAAGCCTTCGCCGCCGAGCTCCGCAAAGTGTTCGGAGAAGCTTCCCGAGGTCCGGATGCTTCTGGAGGGCTTCTGGGTCTGAACCAAGGGTCTCGTTCAGTGGCCGACTACTCCATCCACTTCCGCACCCAGGCTAGCTCCAGTGAGTGGAACCAGGCTGCCCAGTGCGACGCATTTCTGATGGGGGTCGCTGACTACATTAAGGACGAACTGATTTCGTACGAACTCCCCACCACTCTCGACGGCATCATCGAGCTGGCGTCCCGCATCGATCGGCGCATTCAAGCGAGACAGCAGGAGAAACATCTGGGGCTCACGGGACGACGCCAGCTCGCCCCGTCACCAGCGGCTTCCGGGGTATCGACGCCTTCTGGCAGCCGGTCTTCAGGGGAGCCTGAACCCATGCAGGTTGGTCGGGCCAGCCTTACTCCTGAAGAAAGGAGGAGACGCCGCGAGGGGAATCTCTGCCTATATTGTGGCCAAGCGGGACACTTTGTTCCCCGATGTCCACTAAAAGGTGCCGTTCAGGGTCCGGCATTTGGAGGATGGGGGCAGAGGTGAACCGTGTCTTCAGGGCCTGAAAAGAGTCATTGGCGGCCGTGGACCAGAGGAAGGGCACCTTGGAGGAGGTAAGAGCTGTGAGGGGGGCCGCCACCGAACTGTAGCCCCTGATGAACCTCCGGTAAAAGTTGGCGAAGCCCAGGAAGCGTTGAAGCTGCTTGCGGGAATCAGGGGCGGGCCAAGTGGTGACGGCAGAAACCTTGGCTGAGTCCATCTCCACGGTCCCTCTCCCTACGACGTACCCCAGGAAGGAGACAGACGAGACGTGAAACTCACACTTCTCGGCTTTAACGTACAGGGAGTTTTCCAGGAGACGTTGGAGGACCTTCTGGACGTGATGCACATGTTCCTCTCTGGAGCGGGAGAAGATCAGGATATCATCGAGGTACACGAAGACGAACCTATGGAGGGGTCCACCATATTCACCAAGCTTGACCTGCGCAACGCTTATCACCTGGTCCGGATCCGCGAGGGGGACGAGTGGAAGACGGCGTTCAATACCCCCACCGGTCACTACGAGTACCTGGTGATGCCCTTCGGCCTCACCAACGCTCCTGCTGTCTTCCAGGCCTTGGTTAATGACGTGCTCAGGGACATGCTCAACAGGTTCGTCTTCGTGTACCTCGATGATATCCTGATCTTCTCCCGCTCCAGAGAGGAACATGTGCATCACGTCCAGAAGGTCCTCCAACGTCTCCTGGAAAACTCCCTGTACGTTAAAGTGTGAGTTTCACGTCTCGTCTGTCTCCTTCCTGGGGTACGTCGTAGGGAGAGGGACCGTGGAGATGGACTCAGCCAAGGTTTCTGCCGTCACCACTTGGCCCGCCCCTGATTCCCGCAAGCAGCTTCAACGCTTCCTGGGCTTCGCCAACTTTTACCGGAGGTTCATCAGGGGCTACAGTTCGGTGGCGGCCCCCCTCACAGCTCTTACCTCCTCCAAGGTGCCCTTCCTCTGGTCCACGGCCGCCAATGACTCTTTTCAGGCCCTGAAGACACGGTTCACCTCTGCCCCCATCCTCCAAATGCCGGACCCTGAACGGCAGTTCGTGGTCGAGGTGGACGCTTCCGACCTAGGAGTGGGGGCCGTCTTGTCCCAGAGAGCGGCCTCCGACCAGAAGTTGCACCCCTGCGCCTTCTATTCCCGACGTTTGACCCCGGCAGAGAGGAACTATGACATTGGGAACCGAGAGCTCCTCGCCGTCAAGTTGGCCTTAGAAGAGTGGCGACACTGGCTCGAGGGGACTAAACTGCCGTTTCTGGTATGGACGGACCATAAGAACCTTGAATACCTCCGGTCCGCTAAAAGACTGAACTCCCGCCAGGCCCGATGGGCACTCTTCCTGACCCGCTTCAACTTTTCCCTCTCCTATCGACCGGGGTCCCGCAACGTCAAGCCCGACGCCCTGTCCCGTCAGTTCTTGGAAAAGGAGGGGGACAGGGCCGACCCAGACACTATCCTGCCTTCTTCCCGTCTGGTGGCCACACTCACCTGGGAGATCGAGGAGAGGGTCAGGACCGCCGCCCAAGACCAGCCCGGACCCAGCGCTTGCCCTCCCAACCGTCTGTTCGTCCCGCCTGACCTCCGATCCGAGGTTCTTGAATGGGCCCACAGCACTCAACTCACCTGTCATCCAGGGATCCATCGGACCAAGGACGTTGTGCAGCGCCGGTTCTGGTGGACATCACTGGATGAGGACATTCGGGAGTTCGTCAATGCCTGTCCCACCTGCAACCAGCACAAGCCGGCTCACCATGCCCCTGCCGGTCTTCTACATCCTCTGCCTGTACCTCATCGTCCCTGGTCGCACGTTTCCTTGGACTTCGTCACCGGTCTACCACCATCCAGCGGCAACACTGCTATCCTTACGGTGGTAGATCGGTTCAGCAAGATGGCACATTTCGTGCCCCTGCCCAAACTTCCATCTGCCAAGGAGACGGCTAAACTACTTCTCCTCCACGTCATCCGTCTCCACGGCATCCCAGTGGACGTGGTCTCTGATCGAGGTCCCCAGTTTGCCTCAGTATTCTGGAGGGAGTTCTGCTCGCTCCTGGGAGCCACCGTCAGCCTGTCCTCGGGGTACCACCCCCAGTCCAACGGCCAGACCGAACGCAAGAATCAGGAGATGGAAACGGCACTACGCTGCATGACGTCCCAAAACCCTACTTCCTGGTCCAAACAGCTTCTATGGGTAGAATACGCCCACAACACCTTGACCAGCTCCGCCACCGGTCTCTCCCCCTTTGAGTGCACCTATGGGTTCCAGCCACCGCTTTTTCCTGCACTTGAAAGAGAAGCATCCTGCCCCTCTGTCCAGGCCTTCATCCGCCGTTGTCGCAGGACCTGGACCCGAGCCCGGGCGGCTCTACTCCGGGCCGCTGACCGCTACACCGCGGCCTCCAATCGCCACCGCTCCAAGGCCCCAGACTACCAACCGGGTCAGAAAGTTTGTCTCTCCACCCGTGATCTTCCCCTCCGGGTGGAATCCAAGAAACTGGCTCCCCGCTTCATCGGCCCGTTCGAGATCCAGGAAGTCGTCAACCCGGTGGCAGTGAGGCTCAAACTTCCTAGAACCATGCGAGTTCATCCCACGTTTCATGTCTCCAAAGTAAAACCGGTCCGAGAGAGCGCCCTGGTTCCTGCCACGCCGCCTCCACCGCCTCCTCGCCTCATCGATGGAGGTACCTCCTACACTGTCCATCGCCTCCTGCAGTCTCGCCGGCGTGGGAGGGGATTCCAGTACTTGGTGGACTGGGAGGGTTACGGCCCTGAGGAAAGGTCCTGGGTCCCTGCGAGGGACATCTTGGACCACACCCTCATCAGGGATTTCCATCGACGCAACCTCACTCAGACATCCAGACCCAGACCACATCCTCCGTCGGAGTCCCCGAACGACAACGACACCCTCCCTGGGACCAGGGAGGTGGAGATGGACGCTGGACTCTCGGACGGGTATTAGCCCTCCTCCGGGCCCCCCGCCTCCCACCCGGCTTGGTCCATTCTTCTTGGGACGTCGGGAGCCGTCCCTTGAGGGGGGGGGTTCTGTCACAGTTCAGCTCTGCCTCACCACTCTGCACCTGCCTGCTTCAATCTGCCAATCAGACACACCCCTCTCATTAAGCCAACTCCACTCACCTGTGCTCTCTGCTCTGCTCTGGCTGCATTTAAGCTCCAGCTCCACTCTCACTCATTGCCAGATTGTTCTCGATGCTTGCACCAGACTCTCCAGCGATTTTCTGCCTGATCTCCCGGTTCCGACCCTGCTTGCCTCTGACTATCCTGCCTGACCGATCTCCTGGATATTACCTCAGCCTTCTGTCTTCGACCACGAGTTTCGCCTATCCCCTCTTGGTTACACACCTGCTCGGCTCTGCGGCTACACAGCCCACCACTGGACCTGTCTGCCTGTGCTGCTTTTGGGTCCTCACCATACCCGTGACACATAGACCTTGTTTGTAAACGAGTCCACACATTGGCAAGTTGCACACAATTGTGACAAGTCAGATGTCACAAGTCACTAATACCATAACCCCTAGATAAGTGTCGCTTGATGGAAAGCAGGTGGAAGAGCTGTTCCAAAGTGACATCTGAATGACCAGAGGGCTCACCATAACCTTGAAACGGAGGTTCGGAGACGAGTGGAGGACTGGAGTCGCTCCACACCACAGGTATGTATCTCCCCGTTTCTATGTGGCTCCTACAACCCGCATGCAAGACTGTCTCAAATGTTTGGACTGTGCTCTGTTCATTTGAGCATTTAAAGCAAGTGAATTATGATTTTAGGGGGGGTCATTCAAATGCAAAATGTGCATATTGCACCTATAACCACATCCATAGAACTCACAGGGTTAGATTAACTCAAACTTATACGGTAGCCAGAAGTTAATATCTTATCTTGGACTCTGTTTTTGAGAATGTTACTCTGACAATTATCTTTGACACAGATTAGACAGTTGGCAATGGTAAAATCAATAGTCTGTCTGTTATGCGTTGTGTATTGATGGTACCAGTTTGTAACAGACATGGTCTTGCTCTGCCAGAGGTACACTGAGTCAATGTTCGCCCTTTCTCTGGGATCCAACCTGCCATCTCTGGCATCTCAAGCGTGACCACTACCTGCTAAATCAACAAACAGCTAACTATTCATTGTTGCGGGTGGCCTGTTGCATACTTGAGGAGTGAGTTTAACCTGCTACATACACACTTTCATTTTCAGTATTGCTCACCTCACATTTCCCAAAATGCTCATTCACAGAGACTGTGCCTGCAACATTGCCTAACTCCAGTAAATGTAGTTACTGTGACTATATAAATATTTTGGGGTGTGAAATGACAGACACATTAAAGCCCACATTTATTTGAGATATATATCAGAAAGAGAGAGAGAGTAGTAAACAATCCTTTGGTTAATGAATATACAGAAGATATTGCATCCAGCAATGTTACTTGCTCATCAGTTTATATATATTTTCTTGTGATTAAGAGGTCCGCTTTTACAATCGTAGAAGAAAAAGCATTCTGCATCTCGGGTATCTTTAGGTCAACAATCCTTCAATCTAGATAGATGTCAGTCACTGATTCAATATGAGACAGCGTGTTGGTATGGCTGTGCTATTCTCCACACCACATCCAAAACTCTCATAAACTCACTCTCCCATCATAGTTCTGGCTGGGACCTCACTCCCTGTGAGGTTGTTCAATCAAACGGTCAAACGGTCAAATGAGTCTCTCCTACCTCAATACATTTCTGCTGCCCTGTGAGGAGTCATTTTTAGGTGTGGTCCCTCATCAGGAGTAGCCAGCTGTGGGCACTTGGGCTTTGATTGATCTTGCTTACCTAATTGAACTAATCCCTAAAATCTTACTTGTCTGTGCTGTGGTGGCAGGATTTTTGACCTAAAGATACCTGAGATGCAGAATGCTTTTTCTTATACGATTGTAAAAGTAGACGTCTTAATCACAAGAGAAACATAAACTGATGCGCAAGTAACATTGCCGGATGCAATATTTTCTGTATATTCATTAACCAAAGGATTGTTTACTACTCTCCCTATTTTTCTGATATATATCTCAAATAAATGTGGGCTTTAATTCCATGTGTCTGTCATTTCACACCCAAAAATATTTCTACAGTCAGAGTAACTGGATTTACTGGAATTAGGCAATGTTGCAGGCACAGTCTCTGTGAATGAGCCTTTTGGGAAATGGGAGGTGAGCGATACTGAAAATGAAAGTGTGTGTACAAGGCACAACAAGACAGATGATTGCATGTATTAATTTTAACAGACTGACTATTGTTTTTACCACTCCCAACTGTCAAATCTGTGTCTAAGGTAATTGTCAGAACAACATTCTCAAAAACACAGAGATAAGATACTAACTGCTGGTTCAGTCAAGACACTCACGTGATTTGATTTCACCATTTATTCATACACATGACAAATGGTTTAACATTGGCGGAATGAATGTACATGGGGAAGCGCTCCCTGCCTTCACTGCAGCATGCATGACATGAGGCAGGGAACAACAAGTTCAATCTCCCACGGGGAGAACAGACATACAACATGGGGGAGAAGGGGACGGTGGTGGGTGGCAGCAGCGCAGAACACAAAGGTAATGGAGGATGCGTGAGCGTGCATGCCTGAACCTGCTTCGCTCATTTACGCTGAGCGTTTAGCATCCAACCCAAAAGAAAAACCTCTTCTGCATTCCAGTCATTGTTTCTAAGGTGTCTGCAACCGTGTGAGACAGGTGACCTGAAGTGGCACCACTTAGAGTCCACCAGCTCCAACCTGGTACCACCAAGATGATGGCCTAAAGAACCACAGATTTGAATACCGTGTTGGCGTCTTGTGTTACACTTGCATCTCCTTCTTTCTCAGGTGACTCTCCTGCAGGCTGTCAAGACCCCTGAAAATCCAGGTCATCGTCAACCAGATCCGGGTGGAGCCCCCCCAAAAGTTTCATTAACAATTTGTACGTACAGCACGCCCAAGCTGATCCTACTTGAAGCTCAAAACGAGAGTGAATACCAACAGAAGAATATTGCAGGGGATTTTGGCAAATGTTTTTGGGCCGCTACCCACACGGTTAGCTGTGTTGCTCATTCCACGAACAGTAGCGGCTGGTGATTTTTTTTGCGCAGTTGGGCGGCGCGGGGTCGTTACACAGAACTTTTTTTTATACATTAAATATATATGTATTAGCTATGTTGGATGCTGTCGTCCTCTCCTACTATTTCTTCAATGCCTAACGAATCTATCTCTTGACCCTGTATGTATGCATGAGCAGCACTGCTTGAAGCCTGAAAATATTGTCAACAAAGTTTGCATATATGCGTGTAGCAACGCTAGTGCTAAATAACTATTTTGCTATTCGGCTAGTAGGGCTCGTGAGACAGCTCACCAAAAGAACGATGGGGAAGCCACTTGTCTAGCAGATTAAGACATGTTCGTAGGTACCTAGCGAAAAGTAGCCTCAACTTTCCTAGACTTAGCTACGATACTAATGCTGAAGGGTCGCTGATATCGCATAGCGTCATCGCTAATGTGTGATGTTGTGTGATTGTGTGTGAAACACTGAATTACTCACTGAACAACCATCTAACCAGCTCCGGTTACTTAGCATACAGGTTTGAGAAGAAGCTACGGGTGTACGTCCCGTAAGCCTACAGCCCATCCTCCTTTGCTAGCTATGTTGCTCTCGTAGATACGTGATATTTATATGGGATGTGAGGGAATGATAAAGGTCTCTGATTCGACGAATCAGATGTCAATATAAGTAAGAAACGATGTCATTGGCCAGGGGCGCACGAGTGTGCGCCCCGGCATCGCCCCTTTTTTCCGCCAATGAGAAGCCGTTCTTCTCAGATGTATGAAAAAAGTATGAGAGCTCCCATTGACTTCCATTAGGCCGGCGCCCCTCCAGGGGGGAGTGGCTTATCTCAGTGATAACGAATGGCAATATATTATATTTGGTCACATTTAAGTGGTTGTTGACAGGGACTTACGGTCTCCCACACACATTTAACGCGTAAACACAGTACATTTCTTATTTAAATAGTTTGGTATATCATATTTTTGAACGTATTTTTTTGTTTTTTTTTACGAAAAATTCTAGGAGGGGCGGCGCCCTTGCGCCCTCTATGGACGCACCGCCACTGTCCACGAATGCACGATCCTTACAAGTTGTACCTCATTGTAAAGGTGACTAATCAGGCTTTCCAACTATACACAATACAATACCAATTGGTATTATTGAAGGGGAATAATCTACCAAAATAACGTTTCCCAACTTTTTTTGAGGAGTTTAGTTTACCTGACACTTGTCCTGCTTCGCCAGTCTCAGTCTCAGTCTCTCTCTGCCTCTAGCTCCCCCTCCTGGCTGAATGACAGTCACTGCAGCTCCCTCTGGAGGGAAGTGGTCTCACTGCGGAACTGCTGGATCTGCACACCAGCACACAGTGCTCATAGAAAGTGTGTGTGTGTTCTACTGTGTGAATGACTGTAGGGCTTCTCTCCAGTGTGGATCCTGCGATTCATTTGAGCATTGAAAGCAAGTGAATTATGATTGATGGGGTGTTTAAAAGATTGGCATATTTCACCTATGCCAACATTCAGAAAACTCTCAGGGTTAGATTAACAAAAAAATGTATCCATTGTTATGTATGATATATCCATGTTCCTTTTCAGTTATGCTCAATGTTCCTTTAAAGGGGTCATTGACTGGGTTTTTTGAGTATTTAACACTGTTCCTTAAGGTCTCCGAATAGGGTATGTAACATTGTTTTGGCTGAAAATGGCCCGGGTGCTTTTCTATGCCCTCTTTTACATCCAGCATTTTTTTCCCGGGAAAAAACGCTAGCTTTTTCCCTTATATCATTGGTATTTAGATGAGCTGTGCGCTGATTGGTTGGTTTACAACGAGCGAAGCTGCGGAGCAAAGACGGCCAACAGCACTCACTGAAACAAGAAGGTGGCGACTTGAAATAAAAACGTACAAATAAATCTATTGTGTCTACACAACACTGTTTTCAACAGATTGACTAGATATAATTTGAAATGATTACGGTAGTTTCCACGTCTGTTGTCGAAGCAAACAGAATCGCCTTAGGTGGGTAACGTTAGCACTACAGTTTAGCATACAAACTATCGTGATTCAACACAGCTTCAGTTAGCTCTAGCTATCTTACTGAAAAATAGATCTGGACAAACATGCATCTGAATTGTAGATTTACATAACAACACGGGTTATTTATTTGAATGAAACATAGTCAGGAACATGAAATAACGTAAATCCAATTGCCAATAAACTAGGCTAAATCATAACACATTCATGCTCTTGCGTTAGCAAGCTAAACTGGTTTACATGCCTACCGTATAGGTGTTTTCGCTATCTAGCTGTTCTTACATTCCTTGCAAATCACCGATGAAAAACAGATGAGCTTGAGTCTAGTTAACATTGACTAGACGGGTATGGCTGATGTTTGTTTATACCGTAGCATAGAAGATCTCTGTGCAGTTGCGCGAACCATTTCACCAAGGACGGTTTTAAAAACCTGGGAATATGTAAAGCAGGATTTGCTATGAAGCTGTTGCTGAAAAGAGGTGCGTTCCGACCTTAGTTATGTTCATCAGAACCGCAAACTGTAGTATGATTTTGTCAATAACAGTTATTAGCAATGCTAACGTATCCTGTATCTAGCACAGCCTTTCTCCAGTTATTTCGAATAGATAATCTAGACAGGCGTCAGCAAAAGGCTAGACTGCTTTCGTTTTCTGGCAATTTTTTTGGAAGCTTCCCTTCTAATGCCGACTACAGCTAGTCTAGCTAGTCATTTGCTAAGTAAGGTATGTTGATGTGTTTAGAAACGTAGCGTCGCTACCTCGGACTGGGCAAGAACACCGGTGAGTGGGCTGGTCTGCATGTACATTTTGGGGCGTGACAAAGACACAGACCAGAGCCAATTGAATGCGCGATACCCTCCCGACGTCCCGAGGGTGGATTTTTCCAAAAGCTACCGTTCTACAGCTAGATTTTTTCTTTTTGAGATTTGCATGGGAAATAAGTGTCAATGGACTTTGAGGTTCACTGTATGTTCATTTTACCCACCGAACTGTCGTTATTCAACTATGACAAGGTAAAAACGGTTTTGCAGTCAGTGACCCCTTTAAGTTAAGTTTCAGTCTGATCCTTCTCACCAACAACTTTCAGATTGTAGGACTGAGTATAGTTAATTCTGAATGCCCATAGCCCCACCCACTTGTTTAATCATCTGCACCGTGTTGAAGTTTCCCACAGTTTGGCCCATTGCCAGTGAACCTCTGGGGACAAGATCACTCAGGGTCACACCTGTAAAAACAACAGCAAGATGAAAAGTTGGTTTCCAAAGATACTCAGTACATGCCTTCTTCAGCACAAATACATACTGGACAAGATCATTTAATGATCTGCTAAAATGTTTATTACATGGGGGGATCTGGTTGACGATGATCTGGATTTTCAGGGGTCTTGACAGCCTGCAGGAGTCACCTGAGAAAGAAGGAGATGCAAGTGTAACACAAGACGCCAACACGGTATTCAAATCTGTGGTTCTTTAGGCCATCATCTTGGTGGTACCAGGTTGGAGCTGGTGGACTCTAAGTGGTGCTACTTCAGGCCACCTGTCTCACACGGTTGCAGAGACTGTAAAAACAATGACTGGAATGCAGAAGAGGTTTTTCTTTTGGGTTGCTAAACGCTCAGCGTAACCAGAAGTTAGTATCTTTTCTCGGACTATGTTTTTGAGAATGTTCTGACAATGATCAGAACACAGATTTGACAGTTGGGAGTGGTAAAAACATTACATGCAATCATCTGTCATGTTGTGCCTTGTATACACACTTTCATTTTCAGTATTGCTCACCTCACATTTCCCAAAATGCTCAATCACAGAGATTGTACCTGCAACATTGCCTAACTCCAGTAAATCCAGTTACTGTGACTGTAGAAATATTTTGGGGTGTGAAATGACAGACACATGCTATGACCACATTTATTTTAGATGTATATCAGAAAGAGAGAGAGATAGAGAGTATTAAACAATCCTTTGGTTAATGAATATACAGAAGATATTGCGTCCGGCAATGTTACTTGCGCATCAGTTTATGTTTTTCTTGTGATTCCGCTTTTACAATCGTGAAGAAAAAGCATTCTGCGTCTCAGGTATCTTTAGGTAAAAAATCCTGCAATCTGCCACCATATCACAGACAAGTAAGATTTTAGGGATTAGGTCAATAAAGAAAGTAAGATCAATGGTTACTACTTGAACAACCTCACAGGGAGTGAGGAGGAGTATTGGTCAAGAAACCCAATCTCCCAGCCAGAGCTACCCCAGTCTGACCCTTCAGGTTGATGCCGGCCTCGCCAGAAGAACCGGAACATGTCCTCGACCCAAACAAACGCCCTATTGTGTCCTTTGTTGACCAGCTTTTACTTTACTAATAACCACCCTTGATGGCTCACCCTTCCCTGTGTCGGCCTGTTCTCTAACAGTAATGAAATAATCTAGCAAATTGACATGTATTAGGATTGCAGGATAGATGTCAGTCACTGATTCAATATGAGACAGTGTGTTGGTATGGCTGTGCTATTCTCCACACCACATCCAAACCTCTCTTAAACTCACTCTCCCATCATCTGTGCTGTAGCAAAGTGTCCATCCGCTACACATCCAAAACAAATTCAGGTCAAGAGGCCAGTTTAAAGTCTGTGTGTGCGTGCGTGTAGGAGAAGGGACCAGCTCCTCAGGCCCCTAGAGGTCTGTGACCAATGGGGTTTGAGAATGACCTCCCTCCTGAGACCCTTAGTTCTGTGAGCCAATGGGGTTTGTACATGAGTGGTATGCTTCCTTTGAATGAGTTGGCGGTTGATTTAAATGAGAATTTTTCATATAGACTGTTGCAGATGAAATGTGCCTAAAGAGGCAAAAAGCTGCCCAGAACCCACATGCCCCTTTATTAGACAACATTTGTCTGTCCATAAATGAGCCATCAAAAAAAATGAAATCTGGCGGCGAATTATGATAACTTTCAATGTAAACAACCATGGATGTCATGTTTGCATAAGAACATTGTCAAATGGCACATGTTCCAAACAGACAGCTGTTTGTGACCTCATCTATTAATTCACAGGAAATAACCAAAATGGATGACCATCTATCCACCCATTACTGATGTGAAGAGGGTGACTCGTTATATTATATATATATAGAAGAAGAAGGTCCCTGGTAGCCTCCCAGACAAAATCATCTCCAAAAAGGACTATCCAACACAGTTGCTGCCAGAGCAGACAACATGCACACTGTGTCTTGAGTACACAGCTCTAGCAAAGCTTATTTGCAAGACTGCTCTTATCACTACAAGGAATGGTGCAGTAGAGAGTAAGTGTA
Source organism: Mallotus villosus (assembly GCA_903064625.1). NCBI lineage: Eukaryota > Metazoa > Chordata > Actinopteri > Osmeriformes > Salangidae > Mallotus > Mallotus villosus. The sequence goes on from CAEFZP010000813.1 coordinate 56,889, forward strand.
TGCTTTTTTACATTAATCTGGTATTGTGACTAATTCTGCACAATAGTTTCTGTTGCTCCAAATTACTTTCACATCAATGGCCTGACTCTCAGGTGCCTCACCAGCTTGTTCTCTCCTTCTTAGATGTATAAACTTTCTTCAGAAGGCCAAAAATGACAGTTATCAGGAATGGAAACATGGCATACACAACTTGAACAACCCTTGTTGAGAACTGCAGTGACTCTTCCCTGTTTGATGAACTCAGAACACCCCTCCCCAGCAAAACATGGACTGATTGTAGAAGACTTGAGTACAATAATCTGTATGATTTGACATTCCATGTTCAAACACATGCACACATCAAAATCAAAACATGCACACACAGTTCTATTGAAAATATATATTTTTAATAAAATACTACTCATAAAACAAGATTTGTGCAGACATTATATCTGAAAAAGTTGATTAGGATTGTACAAAGTTAAACAGTTTACAAACACATATGGCTGCTATAACATTTACCGGTGTCAATGTTCAATTCAAAATCAAATAAAAAAGCAATCACTGTGGAGATGATATCCTTTATGTGTGAGTGTTTATGCCTGAAAGTGCGACCATGTGTCAGTGTGTGTGTCATTGTGCTGGTCTGTCCAGGTTTGTATCCCTTGGCGATGCGTGCCAGCTCTCTCTTGGTCTCCCAGCGGTGCATGGTAGAGGTCCATCTCTGCCAGTCTGGCTCCACACTGTCGCTCGCTGGCTGCAATGAGGACAACAAATAGGCGGTTATCAATCTAACGGCCGTAGCAAAACACTGCAATCCCTTCCGACTACAGCCACTGGGCAAATATGGTTAGAAAAACACCACAACCAGCAACGCGCCTCTGCTCAGACTAATCGTGCCTCACACACAGCCCTTGTACAGCCCTCGCCATTTTTACAAGGATTTAGGGGATCCAATTTGGGGGGAAAACACCAGGCTTTCTGGTAGTGATGCACATACTACAGTAATGTAGCCAATGGACATACAAATACTTACGTATGTACAAGTACTAATATAGAGCAGGCTCAATAGTCAAGATATGTTCCTATATTAGCAGTGTTTCTCAGGCTGGTTGTATTGGCTTGGTCCAGAATGCTGGTTAGCCGTTCCCCTCAACTCAACACTCCACACTTTACATTCTGTCAATGTTTCTCTCTTGCCCTCAGAAATAAGGCAGACACATTTGATTCCCCTCATTAAAGCTTTTTTTTAACAGAACATTTCGGGTTCTAAAAGAAGAAAAGTGGGGGTCGTGCAATCAGCAAAAGCTGTCTAGGAATCTGAAAGCAATATTAGATAATATAAGGACCAGTTTTATCTTCTCCACACATTTAACACAATATTGCCACTTGCTGTGTAAACTGCTACATGCAGTTTTCAGTGGTATTATTGATTAGGTGTTTTTAAGCCCATTTAATTCACTGTGTTTACAAAATGAATCTGAATCATGTTTGAAGAATCCTTAAACGACCAAGTCATGTCTGTATAGAAGCTAGAAATAGACTGGAATAAGTGTGGGATCTTTTAGAAGTGTGGTCACAGCATGACTACCATCCTGCGGTGTCTGGAAGAGGGGGTGCGCTCGCCTTCTTTAGAGCTCCCTGGGGAACGTAGCCTGCTCTGCTGTGGTTCCTCTCCTGAAGTCCTGGTCCTCGGGATGTCAAAGTTGGAGCGAAACCAGTGGTGAGCCTCCTCCAAGTTCTCAGAGATCTACCGAAGGGATATGAATGTTTAGGTCTGTACTTGGGTGGGAGGGGCAACACGACACTCCCCGCGAGCGAACCCACTAAAAGTGTACATACACGGATGTCACTGCCATGTTCCACCAAATGAAGCCAGCGCAAGTTCAGTCAGGCAAGACCGATCCCTGCGCACGGGTTAATCGTAGTGTACACTACCCACTTCCCCCCGCTAAGATCACCCTTTCTTTCCCTTCGTCCCTGGTAGGGCGGTCACTGGGGGTCAGGTCGATTAGCGATCTCTGGGGATCAGGGTGATTAGCGCTCTCGCCAAACAAGCAATTGCATCACATGATCCGTGCCTTTAAATACGATTCTCTCCCTGTGTAGTTTGTCCATGCTATCAAGTGCGCGACCCTCCACCTCCCCTTCGCCACCCGGTTCCTGTATAAGTCTTCGGCTCGTCTGGTCGTCGGCTGTCGCCACCGCCACCAGTGTCTGGACTCCGTGAGGGGATTCTTCTTCGGGCGTTGGGCAGGCGCCCGTTGATTTATATAATTCCCCGTGTGGTCCAAGCTCCAAACACTGTAATACATTTATTATTATGTAATAAATATATTCAATCTTCCCAGGTCTCTCCTGATTGAAGTGAGAGTCTCAGACAGTGATGTAGACTTCCTCAGGTTCCTGTGGTGGCCAGACGGAGACGCATCAAAACCTCCTTTGGAGCACAGAATGACTGTCCACCTCTTTGGGGCAACATCTTCCCCCAGCTGTGCAAGCTATGCACTAAGGAGAACAGCTACGGACAACAAAGAGCACTTCAGGCCAGAAGTAACAGATACGGTTCTGCACAACTTTTATGTTGACGATTTATTGAAATCAGTGCCCACGGCTCAGGAGGCAATACAACTCATCACTGACATGACAGCCGTCTGCCCGAGGATGCTTTCACCTTTCGAAGTGGGCTACAAACAGCAGAGAGGTGTTGTCCTTCATTAACGTGGAAGATAGAGCCAAAGACATGATGGATCTCGACCTTGACAAGGACAAACTCCCAAATGAAAGGGCCTTAGGTCTGCAATGGTGTACAGAGAGTGACAACTTTACTTTCTACATTCAGCAAAAACAACAGCCACTCACCTAGCTAGTATCTCAGACTTCAAGGTGCCACGATGCTTTAAACCCAAAGGATTTGGACCCGTCATATATGCGCAAATACACCACTTTGCAGATGCAACTGACCAAGGCTATGGAACTGTGAGTTATTTAAGGCTCGTGAATGACCATAACATCGTCCATGTCGCCTTTGTCATGGGAAAGGGACGTGTGACCCCTCTCAAAGGGATGACAATCCTCAGGTTGGACTTTGCTGCCGCAGTATTAGCTGTAAAAGTGGACAAGCTGCTGAGATCTAGTTTGCAGCTGCATTTAGATCACTCCATGTTCTGGACTGACAGCCAAGCTGTACTAAAGTACATAGCAAACAAGCACTCCAGATACAAAACATTCGTGGACAATCGAGTTGCAGCAATAAGGGATGCAACAGAGTTGTCACAGTGGAAGTACATCGAGTCAAAAGCCAACCCCGCTGACGATGCAACAAGAGGCCAAAATGCAACCAAACTTACGAAACAACAAAAGATGGCTTCATGGTCCAGTCCGCTCAGTAAGAATCAAGACCCAAAGCAACATCTTAAAAAGACCAATCACAAAGCTCTGTTTGATACTAGAGGGTGATGAAGACAAACCTTGAAGACTCAAGATGTCAATGGTCTAGTACTCTATATTTTCTTTAATGTGCTTGATACATAGAAAAGGTAATGATTCAAGGCTCCTATTTTGATTTAAATTCATAATTGTTTTGCTTACCAAATACAATTAGGGTCCGGTTATGTAGGAGCCATTTCTGTGTTCTATTTTAGACGTTACTTTAATGCTTGCATTTGTTTTTACTTTCCGAGAACTTGTGCCCTCTACAGGTCAAAAGGCCATTAAATAGGAGAGTGACCTGTTGGAGGTGCGGCTGACTGGGAGCGCACAGCTTTTGACCTTGCTGTCTGATTGTTTGGCAGGATTACTGGTCGAGGATAGGCCTCACTGTTCTTGTGTATTCTAGGACTTTACTTATTCATTTATTTATTTGCAAACCAAAAGTTGTAACGTCCGTGAGCAATAAACCAACCACTTGGAACCGTACTTGGACCTCTTTGGATCTCCCTTATTTCACTCAACAAGCGTCTAAGACCCCCCAGTCAACGCCAACAAACGTGACAACCAAAGGGACACTTACAGGATAAATGGTCACTATAGTATTGTTAATGTTTCAAAATGTTTTAGAAGGATTAACTAACTATTAGTTAACACTTTGTAAATGCCAAAAAGCGTTGACTTATTCTAAAGTGTTACCAAGTAAGGTACTGTGTTAACGCGTTAAATGTGTGTGGGAGACCGTAAGTCCCTGTCAACAACCACTTAAATGTGACCAAATATAATATATTGCCATTCGTTATCATTGAGATAAGCCACTCCCCCCTGGAGGGACGCCGGCCTAATGCAAGTCAATGGGAGCTCTCATACTTTTATCATACATTTGAGAAGGACAGCTTCTCATTTGCGGCTGAAAGGGGCGATCCCGGGGAGCACTAGTTTGCGCCCTGACCAATGACATGTTTCTTACTGGACTATTCGTCGAATCAGAGACCTTTATCATTCCCTCACATCCCATATAAATCTCAAGTATCTACGAGAGCAACATAGCTAGCAAAAAAGGAGGGGACGAACTCCTCAAGCCTGTATGCTAACCGGAGCTGGTTAGCTGGTTGTTCAGTGAGTAATGTAGGCCTACTCTTCTAATTCTACTCAAATTATTTTCTTCTCATTGTGGGGTGCTATTTTAACCGCGCCGCGCCACCCAACTTAAAAAGTTGCTTGTTTTATTGCACAAGAAACAAAAATTGCTAAAACTTGAAGAAAAGTCACTGAAGTGTATTTTCATAAATATGTAATACAACTTCAGTGTTACGGTATTTGCAGCAAGGAGGAGGCAAGTGCAGATTCGATGGTCCTTTAATTAACGTGCGTTTACAACGGCGGCATGAATCCAAATAAGAGAAAACCACTGACTCGACATACGTCAGGAACGTGTAACGTATAATAACCGACAACCAAGTAAAACCAAAACACAGGTTATATACTCTACTAATGAAACTAATAAGAAACAGGTGTGCAAACAAAAGAGGTGTGCGCAATGGTGCGCAACGCACTGGACAGCGCCACCCTTAGTATTCAGGTGAATCCGAGCGTCGACGTGGAGCTGCTGGGCCAGACGTAACAGTACCCCCTCCTCCAGGGGCGGCTCCAGCCGACCTGACAGAACGGGATCGAGGACGCCCCCGAGGACGCGGTGCCGGACGATCTGGAAGACGATGGTGGTAGTCCCTGATGAGGGAAGGATCCATGATGTCCCGTACCGGAACCCAACTACGCTCCTCGGGTCCGAAGCCCTCCCAGTCCACCAGATATTGCAACCGACCGTCTCTCCGTCGGGAGTCCAGGAGTCCACGGACAAGATACGCAGGATCTCCGTCGATGTTCAAAGGAGAGGGCGGCACGGCCGGTGGGACGTCGCTATCGAGAGGACCCTTCACCACCGGCCTGAGGTGGGAGACATGAAAGGTATGATGGATCTTAAAGTGCTCTGGAAGATGGAGGGAGTACGTTACCTCAGTCACCCTCCTCAGGACCTTAAAAGGCCCTATAAACCGGGGTGCCAATTTACCACTCATCCACTGCAGGGGCTTGCGTTGGACTTGGATGCCAAGGCGCTAAGGGGGGCTGGAAGCCTAGAACACAGAGTAGCACGGACAGAGTTCTGGGCGTACTCTGCCCAAGGAAGAACGTCAGCCCACTCCCCAGGGCGGTCGTGGCAGTAATCCGCAGGAACCTTCCCAGCTCTTGGTTCACCCTCTCCACCTGACCGTTGGACTGGGGGCGATAACCAGATGTTAGACTAACAGACACACCCAGCCGTTCCATGAAGGCTTTCCACAATCTAAAAGTGAATTGTGGTCCGCGGTCGGACACAATGTCCTCCGGCACGCCATAATACCGGAAGACATGCGTGAATATCACCTTTGCTGCCTGGAAAGCGGTAGGCAGCTTCGACAGTGGAATGAACCTACAGGATTTTGAAAACCGGTCCACCACGACCATGATGGTGGTGTGGCCCGGGGATGGAGGTAGATCCGTGACAAAATCCACCGACAGCTGAGACCAAGGTCGTTGCGGCACTGGGAGAGGGTGGAGTTTACCGTAAGAGAGGTGTCGAGGGGTCTTGCTCTGGGCGCAGATGGAACAGGATGAGACATATTTACGCACATCAGATGCCATTTCCGGCCACCAATACTTCACTTGTAAGGCCTGCAGGGTGCGTGTGATTCCGGGGTGACCAGATGCTAGGGTCGTGTGGGCCCAGGCGAGGAGTTGATCTCTCACCACTGTAGGAACATAGGACACCCCTTGGGGACAGTTAGAAGGAGACGGTTCGCTTACTAGTCCCTGGCTTATGGCCTCATCCACCTCCCAAGTGATGGGTGCAATGATGCGTGCTGGTGGAAGAAAGGGACACTCCTCCGCACAGTCCTCCCTGCTCTCATGTATCCGCAATAGTGCATCCGCCTTGATGTTCTTTGAGCCCGGCCTGTATGACAAGGTAAAGTCAAAACGTGAGAAATACAGAGCCCACCGTGCTTGTCTAGGGTTGAGTCGACGAGCTGCCTTGATGTATTCCAAGTTACGATGATCTGTTAGAACCACGAACGGATGTTTGGCACCCTCTAGCCAGTGACGCCATGCCTGCAGGCTCCTCTTGACTGCCAGCAGTTCTCTATCCCCGACATCGTAGTTTCTCTCTGCTGGTGTGAGTTTACAGGAGTAGAAGGCACAGGGGAAGAGTTTAGAGGGAGTACCTTGGCGCTGGGACAAAACGGCTCCTATGCCCACCTCTGACGCGTCCACCTCTACGACGAACGGCAAAGCGGGGTCCAGGTGTTTCAGGACAGGAGCGGTTGTGAAGCATTGCTTTAGGTGATAGAATGCCACTCCAGCCTCTGGCGTCCAGACGAGGACACGGGGAGTTCCCTTCAGGAGGGAGGTGAGAGGGGCAGCCACCGTACTGAAACTGCGAATAAACCTCCGATAATAATTCACGAATCCCAGGAATCTCTGGAGTGCCTTGATAGAAGGGGGAACAGGCCAAGACAAGACAGCATCGACCTTGTTCGTCTCCATCTCCACTCCTGCAGTGGAGATTCTATAGCCCAGGAACGAGACCGATGTCTGATGGAAAGTACACTTCTCAGCTTTGGCGTAGAGTTGGTTGTCTAACAGCCGCCCATAAGGCCTCCCTCACGTGCAGTACATGAAGTTCGTAGGTTGCTGAGTGGATCAGAATGTCGTCGATGTAAACGGTCAGGCAGCGTCCCAGCATGTCTCTGAACACCTCGTTGATAAACGCCTGGAAGACTGAAGGAGCATTGGTTAAACCGTATGGCATGACTAAGTACTCATAATGCCCTGTAGTCGTACTAAAAGCAGTCTTCCATTCGTCCCCCTCACGAATGCGAACAAGATTGTATGTGCTGCGTAAATCCAGTTTAGTGAAATACTTGGCTCCGTGCAGCATCTCCACGGTGGAGGGGATGATCGGCAGAGGGTACCTGTACTTGGTAGTGATGTTGTTTAGTGCCCGATAATCAATGCAGGGTCAGAGTCCTCCGTCCTTCTTCTTGACAAAGAAAAAACTGCAGGCGAGGTGGACGGTCGAATGAACCCCTGATCCAAGGCCTCCTTGATGTACGTCCCCATCGCCTCCGTCTCCGCATAGGACAGGGGGTATACGTGACCTCGAGGAAGTGGCGCTCCTGGCTGAATGTCGATGGCACAGTCCCAGGGTCGATGCGGAGGAAGTTTCGTGGCACTGGTTTTCGAGAAGGCCCTCTGTAGATCTTGGTACTCGGGGGGAATAGACACAGAACAGACATTATCTGGACTCTCCACCGACGTAGCCCCCATATCTACCTTCAGACACCTCTCATGGCAAGCCGGTGACTAGGCCGTTATCCTCTTGTCCGTCCATGATATGGAGGGGTTGTGTAGGATGAGCCAGGGCATGCCTAAAACTATGGGGTGAGCAGGTGCCTCAATGACAAAAAAACTGAGATCCTCCATGTGGTGGTTGTTGTTTAACACTGATAATGGGATCGTTTTGTGTGTAATCTTACCCCTCCCAACAGGCCGACTGTCTACAGCCAGAATAGGGATGGGAACACTCAACGGCACAGTAGGTATATGCAGGTCCCGAACTACCTGCTCATCCATAAAGTCCCCTGCAGCGCCAGAATCCACTAATGGACTAACTAGGGTTTCTTTACCTTGGTGGCGGTCTGGATCGTTCGTCTTGACCCCGGTCCTCCTCCTTGGGCCTGGGTGCACTGAGCCACTACATGTCCCTCCTCCCCACAATAGAGGCAGAGCCCTTGTAGAATGCGGCGCTTTCTCTCTGCGGGTTTAAGACGCGTTGAGCCCATCTCCATAGGTTCCTCTTCCTGTGGTGCCCTCCCTGTGGGGGACGGTAGTCGACGAGAAGAACCCCTCCTTACTCGCAGCAGCCCATCGAGACGTACTGCCATGTTGACGAGCTGGTCTAAGGACGCTTCCTCGTCCCTACACGCCAGCTCAGTCTTGATGTCCTCTCGGAGGCCACTCCGGAACAAGGTGATGAGAGCCTAACTGTTCCACCCACAGGTAGAGGCCAGGGTGCGGAATTCCAAGGCGTAATCCGATGCAGCACGGTTTCCCTGCCGTAGTTTCAACAACCGCTCACCGCTCTCCTTCCCAGTGGCCGGATGGTCAAAAATAGATCGAAACAATTCAACGAATTCTTTGTAGTCCGTCAACTCTGTGCCTGCCCTCTCCCACACAGTTGTAGCCCACTCAAGCGCTCTACCGGTAAGAACGGAGATAACTGCAGCAACCATGGCTCTCTCGAGTAGCTCAGGACCGGAGCGATGAGCGAAATACAAGTTGCATTGTAATAGGAAGCTGCGGCACTTGTCAGGGTGGCCATTGTATCGTTCTGGCAGAGACAGGTTTAGACTGGGAGTAGGATATGCCCCTGAAGCCTGTGCCGAGGCCCGGGGAACGGGATTCGCGTCAGCAGGGGGTGTCAGGCCGGTGGTGTCAGGCCGGTGGTCTCCAAACGTCAAAGCGCTTGAAGTACCTCGTCCATAGCTGTGCCAAGGTGGGCGAGTTGATGATGGTGCTGTTGTAGTACACGGTCGTGTTCACCCACTGCTTGGGCAAGGTTCTCCTCTGCTGTCTCCATGTTGTGTGGTCGGTTATTCTGTTACGGTATTTGCAAGAAGGAGGAGGCAAGTGCAGATTCGATGGTCCTTTAATTAACGTGCGTTTACAACGGCGGCATGAATCCAAATAAGAGAAAACCACTGACTCGACATACGTCAGGAACGTGTAACGTATAATAACCGACAACCAAGTAAAACAAAAACACAGGTTATATACTCTACTAATGAAACTAATAAGAAACAGGTGTGCAAACAAAAGAGGTGTGCGCAATGGTGCGCAACGCACTGGACAGCGCCACCCTTAGTATTCAGGCGAATCCGAGCGTCGACATGGAGCCGCTGGGCCAGACGTAACATTCAGTTGAATAAGCCTTTCAAAATCAACCTTTTTGTGTGTGTTCTCAACGGTAAAATAACAATTTCTTGCTCCATGCAGCTTGCCTCAATTAACCTCGTAGCCTGGTCGAACTTTCTGGAACTTTCATGCAGAAGGCGTGGCCAGGCAAAACTGCTGAGGCGTGCCGCATAGCATACCAATTTAATAGGACAAACATGAATGATATAAGTAAAAGTATATACACCTTATACATTGCAAGGAAATAAATACAATTATACCTTAAACCTGTTATAATTAAGAGTACAGAAAATAAGAGGCAATTTAATTTACATAAATGACAAATCATTGAATTGGCTCTTACACCTGTGTTTCCTTCAATTCTGTCATTCCTCCTTCTGACTTTTCCTTGTCTCCTAGGCCCGAAGACTGGGAGAGTTTATCGTGTGATCTTTGTTAACGTGGCTCGGTCAACCTTAACGTTTCATGCAGTTCTTCTAGTTTACCTGACACTTGTCCTGCATCGCTTGTCTCATATCCCTCTCTGCCTCTAGCTCCCCCTCCTGGCTGAATGACAGTCGCTGCAGCTCCCTCTGGAGGGAAGTGGTCTCACTGTGGAACTGTTGGATCTGCTGGCCCTGCACACCAGCACACAGTGGTCATAGAGAGTGTGTGTGTGTTTTTTACTGTTTGAATGTTTATGGTATCTGTGTGTGTCTGTGTGTGTCCTTCCTGCTCAAGGTTCTTCCTCTCATACTCTTCCTTAAGAGCTTCCACGTTCTTCAGCTCCACCTCCATGTTCTGTCCATGAAGAAAGGAAGAAAAAAGAGAAGGAATCAGGCAAGGACACTCATTAGGAAAATATATGATCAAGGTACTGTGCCACAGTCACTTCCTGTAATGCTGTACTGGGCCTGTGTATCAGATTATGGTTCATAAAAAAGTGTGAACTACCTTTAGTTTGTGGGAGTTAATCAGCACAGCTCTGCTCTCCAGGTGTTGCTTTAGCTGGGTCTTCTGATCTTTAATACGGTCTCTCTGATTGGACACCATGTTCTCCAGCTCAGACACCTTCACCCGAAGCTCCCGGGAAAGGTCACCTGACTTGGCCGAAGAGTCTTCCAGAGCCTTTTTTAACTGATGGGTTACAAGGAATACATGAATGAAGTGAGTGGTAGAAGAGGGTGTATGTAAGGATGTTTGTATGTATGTGTGTGTATATACCTCGGAGAGCTCTGTTTTAGACACCTTCCTCAGAGAGTGCTTCTCTTTACTCATGTGATCCTAATGCTCAGAAAGTTGACCAATCTGGTCTGATCACG
>CAEFZP010000814.1:0-21159 GCA_903064625.1 Mallotus villosus
CTGGCTCTCTGTCTGCTGACGGCAGCGGACGAGTGACAGATCTCTCCTGCCTCATGTCTTCATCAGACTCCCAGCATGCACTCTGGGCCGCGGCAGTGCCACAGCTGGGCCGAGCGGCATGATCACTCATTCACAGAGCGGATAACCTCCTTCTGCTCATCCATCTCTCCTGACTCCTGTCTGTATCCCCCCGTCCTGCCTCCTGCCTCCCCTCCCTGTCCTGCCTCCTACCTCCCCTCCCCGTCCTGCCTCCCCTCCCTCTCCTGCCTCCCCATCCTGACTCCCCTCCCCATCCTGCCTCCCCGTCCTGCCTCCGTCCTGCCTCCATCCTGCCTCCTGCCTCCCTTCCCCCTCCTGCCTCCCCTCCCAATCTGCCCAGACCTGTGATGAGGCTGGCGGTGAGCTGAGCTAATCACAGTCCCGATGGGGCTAATCCCAAAGCCGCTGGTCATGGGATTAAGGGTTAAGGTTTACCTGGGCGGTCTTGTCGAATCCTGACCCGGTCAATGGTTCATCTGCCTTTCTGTTTAAAACTGGACCGCATTGAAAGGGGGTTGTCCCAGTATTTGAATCAAGATCTCTAGTTTAAACCAAGGCTTTAGGGTTAAAACCCATGTGTCAATGTTAAAACCAAGTCCCTGGGTGTTAAATCCATAATCTTGGATTACTCAACTGATAGTATGTTGATCTAACCACATGGCGTGGTCTGCTAGAGCACTGGGCATTCCTGCTGGCTTATTATTGCACCTTTTGAGTATTTTCTAAAAACGTATTTTTGAAACGCTGGCCTTATTTGACTGCAGTGTCTCTACACAACATCTGGTGTGCTTGTTCCCACTTGACTCCTACAACGTTTGATCTAAGTAGGGCTCAACAATAGAACGGAATGACACACGGAGGGAAGGAGGGGAGGGAGGGGAGGGAGGGAGGCAGCGTTACAGAGGATATCAAATGTTTTTAAAAGAAGTCCTTGGTAGCAAACCTTAGTGTGCATATTTCATATCACTTCCCTTCCATGAATTATAAATAGAGCACTATAATTATTCAGGCAAAATCTGCTCCATGATCAAAGTTTCAGAGGTTGTTCATGTCACAAAATGTGGGTTGGGAGAAGAAGGCATTTTGTATTATAATATAAAAGGCTTGAGCAAATCAGACACAAAGTATTTCTGCTGTGTGTGAGTGTTCATGCATCGTCTTCGTTCTTCATTAGTAGCCAGTCTTTTCCCTCAGCCTCTTCCTCAGCCTTTTCCCTCAGCCTTTTCCTCAGCATTTTCCCTCAGCCTCTTCCTCAGCCTTTTCCTCAGCCTTTTCCCTCAGCCTTTGCCCTCAGCCTTTTCCCTCAGCCTTTTCCCTCAGCCTTTTCCTCAGCCTTTTCCCTCAGCCTTTGCCCTCAGCCTTTTCCTCAGCCTTTTCCTCAGCCTTTCCCTTAGCCTTTTCCCTCAGCCTTCCCCCTCAGCCTTTTCCCTCAGCCGCCATCAAGTACTTAAGAAAGCTCTTATCTTCCGTAATCTTTACAGAACACAGAGAACATTTGGAAGTGGTTTAATCCCGGTTAAATATCCTTAATATTCTCTGAAGTGGGTCCTCTGTCCTGAAACAAAAGCTATTCTTCCAGTCTAATCTTTAAATCTTCTTTTAGAGATTGGGAGCCCCTCTATCCGTTTGGGGGGCCGAGGGAGGGGGATGGGGGTGTTTACTAAATCTATAAGGCGTGATCTCCTGTGGTGGAAATGAAAAGGCAAAGGAGACGATTTGAATAGGCGTCCCTCTGTTTGAGCAAACGTGTTTGTGCATCTCTTACATGTGGATGGGAGGCGGGAGCGCGGGGGGGGTGGGGGGTGGGGAGAGTACGCTTCCTCCTCGGCTTCTGAGACACAGATGGATCCGTGTTTGGGTTTGTCGCACGCAGAGAGAATGGGGACGGGATCAGAGAGAACGGGGTCAGATGGCTGAGCGGTTAGGGAATCGGGCTAGATAGAAGGTTGTCGGTTCGATTTCTGGCTGTGCAAAAATGACGTTGTGTCCTTGGGCAAGGCACTTCACCCTACTTGCCTCGGGGGGAATGTCCCTGTACTTACTGTAAGTCACTCTGGATAAGAGCATCTGCTAAATGATTAAATGTAAATGGAATGCGCACCTGCACAATCTAACGTAAGCTCCTCATCAAGAGAAATAAACTAAAGTACTCTTAAGTGGAGTAAAGATATTTTCCTTCCTGTTGGCCATTTGATGCTTGGATATGACAGGTGGTCCTCAAGAAGAAAGTTGGTCCCAGAGTGCTTGAAGGCTATAATTGACTTCCATCACAGGTGGTTTCGTGCACACAAGTCCTGAAGAAAAAGGTGAAGTCCCACGCATGTTCAGAATGAGATTTTTATGATTCACAGCAGGACTTTGTGATTGCAGCCCATTTGGAAAACATCTGTTTCGACATTGTGGAAGTTGTTTCAGAGGAAAATGGAACTCAGAGGGGGATTGAGAGAACATACAGAAACCCTAACCTTCCCCATGAGAGGAACCGTGGTTACGTTACACCGTTCTGTCTACATAACACGATATACCTCAGACGTTCTCACCGTTCAGAATTTACAATGTTTCTAATTGAAACGTAATTGCACACGTCTTTATGCATTTTTCAAAAGATACAGCTGTTGATATAGTTCTTAACGAATTATATTTCACTCAGTTACCGTTCTTTGTCAGCAGGTTCTTAACAGCGTGTTAAGGTGTTCGTTCAAGCTGGCAGAGTTTCTCCGAGAGAAAGAAAGCACAGACTGTTAATTAGGCCAAGCTGGTTGACTTCCTGTTGTGCTAATGTGGTCAACGAAACCAGACACACTTTATAGTCATGAATATGACCCCCGCTATCACACACACACCACACACACACAGAAACTCACACACACAGAAACTCACACACACCACACACAGAAACTCACACACACAGAAACTCACACACACACACACACCATACACAGAAACTTACACACACAGAAACTCACACACACACACACACACACTCCCTCACACACACACTCTCCCTGCATCCCTGCATCCGTTCTCCGGCTCTACAGAAGCCGGTCTGCTCTGACGCTGCGTCCTCCCAGCGGACGCAGCAGTGTCATCGGAAATCTTTTGATGAAGAATGTTTATGTTTACACAGCAGCGGCGTGGGGTGATGGGGGAGGAGGGTGAGGGAGGGAACGAGGGGGGAGGGAGGGGCGTAAGAAAGAAGATGAAAAGATAACTGACAAAACTCGACATCAAAGTAAAGGTGGAGAAGCCTGTGGTCTCTGTACATGACCCAGGGCTTTCCCCCTCTCTCATACATGCATAAACCTTCTCATGGCGCCAGGAAAACGCTAGGCTGTTAGCATCGCGCAGGGTAATCTTCTCTGGTTTAAGCAGCTCATTAATCTCAGCATGAATATTCAGAGGTGATACGACTCCCTCGTTGTGATTCCAGACTGCGTTTTGTTAATGTGTAAACTGAAGGCTTGTAGAAGTCCTGTGGTAAACGTGTAGTAAGCTAAAGGCCTTGGTAGAAGTCTTGTGTGGTAAACGTGTAAGCTAAAGGCTTGTAGAAGTCCTTTGGTGGTTGGTTGATGTTGAGTGTGGGACCTGTAGTAATCCTACTTGGATTGGACATTGTTTTACTATATAGTTACATGGTAGTTAATGTAACCTCAACGTTATTTCTGTAGTGACATGGTGATTCATGTAATCTCAATGTAAAGTGTTCCAAAAGTTGCTTTACTGTTGCTTGTCTTTTGCCTGTTGCTTGAAGTTTAAGACGAGGGCTTGGTCTATCTAAAGGACTGTCAGTTTGAGTTTGTTGGTGGAAAGGTCACATTTCGGTTGGTTAAGAGGTCTTCACCCCTGATAGCAGAAATATCTTTGACGCCTGACCTTGTGACCTTGTGACCTAGACTGAGAGGTCATCTGTCTTTCTCAACATCTGGCTTGCTTGGCCAGCCCAGGCATTTTTAAAACCGCCTCACTTTTAATCTGATCAATTTATGCATTTCGAGTTAAAAAGTTGATAGATGGATCGCTCTCCAGACGGTTCCAGAAGAAATATGAAAAACATGCTGTTGTCAGCAAGAAACGGACAGTTACTCACCTCCAGAAGTAGTTTCCCTATCCCCTAAGACCTGAGGTGAGGTAATATTTGCACACTTAAGTAAAACAAGCCATGACTCTTGCATGAATTATTAAGTGTGGCTCAGTGACTTCACTGCAGATCAGGAGGTAGCAGACTCTCCCTCTGCCTGTCGCGTTGGATGCTAACGCGTGCTAAATGAAGAGATTACTTTCATTGTTATTTCTGTTATGTAGTAAAACACAGCAAGGGTTCATCTCGTTGTCTATCAGAGAGATGAATCAGACAGAAGCATCTAGATGGAGGTTTTCACCTCTTCAGCATGTTTACATTATTGTTGCAAATGTATGCTGATGTCAAACTGCCAATATTCCCTCCCTCCCTCTACGGAACGCATATTCAGCGATGATCTGGCACCCAGCTGTCTGGTTGGCCAGCTCTCTGGTTGGCTAGCTCTCTGATTGGCCAGCTCTCTGCCTCTAGTCAGATATCCCACGCATCATGCAGGAAGTAATTGGCCGTGAAGGTGACAAACCAGGAACTGACCTGTACGAGCGCTTTGCCACACTCACCTGTCATAACACAGTCAGCATCACAAAATGTGGGTGTTTGAGTAGCCGAAGGGGTGGTGTGCGTTTCCAGGACAAGCTTTCAGAATCCATTTCTTTGTAGCCGGTGTGAATCTGTGAAACTCCTCAGTTATGTAACAGGCCACCCGCGTCATCGAACAGCTAGCTTTTCCTTTGGCGTAGCTGGTAGTGGTGGCGCTCGGGAAGTCAGAGATGGCGTGTTCGATTCACGGTGATGGATGGACGCGGTCCGGAAAACTCTGACGGAACTTGCAAGACCACGTATGTTACGTAACCCGTCACATCCACACCAAGGTGGATCGTGAACCGGAAGACAGAAGATCAGGCAGATGCTGTCATTCAGGAAGGATGTAATATGATAACTTGAATTCCGTCACCTCTTCAGCTGGAAATAAACCATCCCACAATGCACTGCTGTGTTCGGGGACACCCCCACCAGGAGATACGATCGGGGGCGTTGTCCTCTCCGCTCGCCGTCCGCCTCCCTCATCTGCCAAGAAGTCACAGCGGAGGTTATTTAATCAAGTAAGGAGAGAGAGAAAGAGATCTGTGGTAAACTTTTTTGTCTGCCTTCTTTTGACCTCTCCTTCCCTCAGCGCCTGAATCGTCTATGTAAATAAATCACACGGAAGCGTGAAAGCAGAATGGAGATTACGGCAGGATTTATGTGACCCAAACAGAACAATATTGCTGCATCAAATATTCATAGTCTCCGGCAATAAGCAATGCATAAGCTGCCATTGATCCTTCTGTAGGGGAAACGCAATAGTCCAGGACACAGATCCATCAGCTGAAGAACCTGAGGGGAAAGGAGGAGAGGATGAGAGAGAGGAGAGGATGAGAGGGGGGGGAAGGAGGAGGAGAGGATGAGAGGGGGAGGGAAAGAGGAGAGACGAGGATGAAAGGGGTGGAGAGGATGGGAGGAGAGAGGGTAGAGGAGGGAGAGTGGAGGAGGAGAGGGGGGGATGGGAAGGAGGATGAGGGGGGGAGAAGGAGGAGAGGGAGAGGGAGGAGGAGGGGAGAAGAAGAAGAAGAGGGAGATTTTTTTCTGACAGCAGCATTATACATGCAGTTCCTGTGGAGGGCCGAGGGGGCAGGGGTGAGGGAAGGAAGCCCAGCGTGGAATGAGTAGCAGAAGCCTGCTCACATGTATATATGACTCCCGCTACAGCACTCCCATCACGACTAACTCATTCTCGTGGCAGGTGAAGTGGCGAGGGATGCATTTTAGTGGGTGTGACAGGGAAACCAGGGAAGGGATGGGAAGGAGAGGAAGAGGAGGGATGTGAAGGAGAGGAAGAGGAGGGTAGGATTTTACACAAGTGAATATGACAGACAGAAATAGGAAGAGATGGACTCAAGGCACACAATCATATTTTCAGTTAAGTGTTGAATGAAATTGTGTAGATCTTGTTTGTTACCAACGAAAAATCATTATTGCTTTTTTTGTTTATGTTTATGTTGTTTTGTCCCCTGGAATTTCATTTTGATTGAGTGGAGCTCGCCCAGCCATATAAATGACTTGTTTAAATGTCAGAATAATTTGTTTCTCTGAAACAGCTTGTCTCGTTACAACGCTCTCCTTGACACAGACATCATCTGGATAGGGGGAAGGCTACATGAACATCTCTGTCCTTCCCCATCTCCTCTCTTCTCTTCGCCCTCATCTTCTTGTCTTTTAAACATTATAATACATCAAAGGGACCTACATAACCTTTGGTCCAATCAATATCTCCCGCTCCTGTTGCCAGGCAGAACAGAATCATTTGTTCAGCAGATATATGCAGTGTCTGAACAGGGGGACACCTCGATGCCCCCCAGTATAGGAATAGATCGTAATCTCTCAACAAAGTGAAAATGTCAAAGCTGATATTAGCAGACATGACACCTACGCCCCCCCCCCTCCCCCTCCCAAGCCCTCCTGAATGAGTGTGATTTGATTTGAAAAGTTCCTTTGAGGAAAAGGCCGTGTATGTCATAACAGAAATATTGTTTGTGTCACGAGTTGACAGGGGCTGCTTCACCTGGTTATGCTACGCTGGCCTGGACGATGATGGAGGCCGAGGCTGATGATGGAGGCCGACACGGGGCCGGGGCGGGGACGGGGCAAGGTACGGTACCATGGTGACGGGGGTGTAGTCTCAAAGAACACACACACACTCAAAGAGCAGAGAACGCACACATGCACAGACACATAGACACAGAGTGGACACACACACACACATACAAAGAAGACACACGTCGGCACACAGACAGCACACATGCATTCACAAACACATGCAGCGCACCACATTTGCTCACACGAACACACACACACACCACACACACACACACACACACAACACACACACACACACACACACATACACACACCATATCAATATCTCATCCCATCAGTTGCTTCACCAGACTGATGTGGGATATAGTCCTGAAGTTGGGCCTGCCACAGAGGGGTCTGGCAGCACAGATGGATACACCCACTAATCCTGCTCTCACCCTCAGCACGCACTAAATATCGATCGATAGCAGTACATATCGAGTCGCTATCTTCACTGATCTCATCGCTATCTATCTCGCAGCTCTCTATCGCTATACGAGCTTTCTATCATCTCGTCCCCTTTACTTCTCTTTGTCTTCTTCAGTGGTGAAGGCCGGTGTGTTGGAGCCCCTGAAAAGATCCCAGTGCACCTGAGTGAGGTGAGGGGTAGGTGGGGGGTCAGCATTGGGGGGGAGGTCAGACATGGGGGGCAAAGACTGGACTGGACTGAGGGGGCTTTTTCACAAGAGGATTATGCGCCAGTAAGTAATGCGGAGAGTCACACCTAACCACCTGGGCCTCCGCTGATTGTGACGGTCAACGGATTATCTTCTTGGAAGAGCCGCAATCGATAGGGAGCTTCAGAGACCCACTCACAGCTGGACCTATGGGGTCATAGCTATCAAAAAGGTACCAGAGAAAGCGAAAGAGCAGAGAAATAGCGAGAACACGATAAAGACAAACGAAATCACCTCCCCCTCCCACCCTCCCCACTCACCCCCACACCCCTCACCCACCCCCCCCTCACTCAGGTGCACTGAGATCTGTTCAGAGGCTCCAAGAACCCGGCCTTCACACCCTGCCCTCTCTCTCACTCTCCCTCTCTCTCCCCCACCCCCTCTCTCTCCTCTCCCTCTCTCTCTCTCTCTCTCTCTCATCTCTTAAAAGACCCAAGGCCGGCCATGTGAGAGACAAGCATCTAGTGGTCTCTAGAGTTGAAGGTGCTGCTTCTCTGTACAGTGCACGTCTGACTGCTCTGAGGTTTCGTTACCGCCAAAAGACACTCTGTGACACGGTCGACTTACTCTCCACCATCTCCAGGTCACGGTTGTCGATCCCCCCAAAGTTCAGCTGGAGGTCAAACGACAGAAATAACAGCGCTCGGGTTGGAGTCAATGGAGTCCAGAGTTTCTTCCCAAACACACATGAAAGAGGTTTGAGTTTAAAGTCCAAAGTAAAGTAAATATATGTGAGAATGTGAAACATTGTTCTTCTGTTGTTTGCTTCTTTGTGTTCGTTCATGCGTCCTGCTCTGTAATAGATCCACAGAACGCTGACGTGAAGTTTCAAATGAGGGTGGCGTCTACCACCACTTCTGAGCAATGAGAGTAATTTCGACATGAGACAAACAGCGCAATCGTATATTTTCATAACCGATTCTGTCAAACGGTTGGTTTGAGAAGAATGCCTTTGAACAAGCAGATATGTATCAAGTCGAAATATGGTGACTAAGCTCACCCTTACCCTGTCTGTGTGTATGTGTGTGTGTGTGTGTGTGTGTGTGTATTGTGTGTGTGTGTGTGGTGTCTGTGTGTGTGTGTGTGTGTGTGTGTGTGTGCTGTGTGTGTGTTGTGTGTGTGTGTGTGTGTGTGTGTGTGTGTGTGTGTGTGTGTGTGTGTGTGTGTGTGTGTGTCTGTGTGTCTGTGTGTGTGTGTCTGTGTGAGAGAGAGCAGGAGAGTGAGGAAGTTGGGAGTAAAAATCGCCTTGTCAGTCATTTAGGAGCGAACGAATGTAGGTATGAGCAGAACAACAATGACATTCCCATAATTAGTCCCGACGCTCAGATTGATGGTCCGTCTTCTCTTTACAAATTGCACTAGCAGAGTTTTGTTCCCGTCAGCCTGTTTTAGATAAACGTTTCCTGTTCTTCACAAAGAGGAATGAGGGAGAGGGAACGTAAGACTCAGACTAGAGATTATGTGTCATTTATAATTTACACACTTTCGAGATAACCCACCCCCCCCCCTCCCCGGAACCTAACAAAAATCGACATATTCCCACCTAGCCATTTCTTGTTTTCTTAGTACATCAAAAATGTATATGATCAACAGAAATGTTGCACTTTCTGTTAAAGTGTTGGGGCAGCATCGCTGACAGGAACACTCTCCAGCAGAGTCTCCTTGACTGCAGGGTCAAAATGGAGGCCGCTTCAAGGACTCTCGTCCACAGCTGTTAGCTAGACCCTACTGACTGGAATGTTAACAGGTTACCGTGGCTACAGAGACTCTGGGTCCTACCTGTAATAAACATAACTCGCTCAGTGTATTCTCAGAAGCAATACACCTCAAATTACAGCAGTGAAGAAGGGAGTAGCTTTAATCCACTTCTGGGGGTTAGTTATGTAGTGTACCTTGGATGAAATAATGGGATTTCAGTTGGAAGTCTGAATTTTACAGCTCTCTAAGCTTTTGTGTTATTTGGAATTTGGTTGGCTGTCTGCAAAGTTTATTCTTTGGCAACATTGTGAACTGTGAATTCTACTATTTGGTAGCCATCTTATATTATGTACAACACTCCTCTTTATTATAGATAAATAAGTTTTGTCTTCCTCTCTCTCTCTCTCTCTCTCTTCTCTCTCTCTCTCTCTCTCTCTCTCTCTCTGTCTCTCTCTCATCGTCTGTCTTTATCTCTCTCTGTTTCTCCCTCATGGGGTCTCACCCCTCTCTTTGTTTCTCTCTCTTTCTCTCTCTTTGTGTCTGGATGTCTACTCAGAGAGATGGTTCTTTCTTGTTCCTCCCAAAGTGAACAGTCTCTCTGCATAATGAAGAGGCTGCTGGCTAACTGGGACAAGCTGTTGTACCGTCATGGGACATGACAAAGTCATCCGAATTCCTGTGAAATGTATTTTTTATCATTAATTAGGACGTCCTAATATTAGTAATGTTAAAAGGAAAATGCCCCTAAAGGCTCTGCTATTGAAGAAAATATATTTTTCAAAAGAAGATCTTGAAACCGGAGAGAAGTCTTCATTTGAGATCTCTTCTGAAAGCAACTGTTTTTTTGTCTCCTCAGTTTTCAAAAAATCCCTAAATTGTCCCCCTCTCATAGCCACATAAATATGTATGCCACATAAAATAGAAATGAAATGTAAAACTTTCCACTTTTCGACTCTGATTTTAATCCGTTTTGAGGGATCACATTGGTTGCCATAGCGTCAGTGTTTTGCCGTGGTTGCCATAGCGTCAGTGTTTTGCAGGCAGTGCGGCGGTTAGGAACCTTATGTCTGGCACAAGAAGACAATTTTGATAGATAAAATGAAATAACGCTCTCCTGGTCTCATTATGTTCTCAGAAGCGCTGCTGACTGATCGCCTCGGCCCCATTTCCCATCTATCATTGCTCCCGCACTGTCCCCTGTTCTGATTGGCTTGAGCAAACAACAGTGCTGAATAAGTAGAAACCCGGCCAAACTATTTTCGCTTCTCTCCTCCTCCTCTCTCCTCCCCCACTCTCTTCTATTTCCTCTCCTCCTCCTCTCTCTTCCCCCCTCCTCCTCTCTTTCTTCTCATCCTCCACTCTCTCCTCCTTAACTCCTCTCTCCTTCCTCCTTCTCTTCCTCCCCATATTTCCTCTATCCCTCTGGTCTACGGCGTGAGTACTTTAGGAGATGGAGAAGGAAATGAAATGATGAATTGATACTCTCAGATGTTTGTCATTTCAAATCCAATTTTCCCTCCCACTCAAAGACAGAGAACTGAACTGCCCTGCGATGCTACTTCAGAAATTGCCTTCTTTTCATGTTAATGCATGTCTCAACTGTTTAGCTGTGCACACAGACATTCAGGAGACAGATGCACTTTAATCTGAACATGCTCTTTCGCCGGAAGCGTACAGATACCGCAACCTGCCTGGTGGTGACATGAATATTCAACAGTCCATTAAGAATGTATTTGTCATTTGACAAAAAGCCCACAACCTTCACATTTGGATGATGAAGCAGACTTAATCTATCACAGTGAACACATGAGCTTTTTACTGTTTCTACAGACCTGTATTGACGTTATTATTTAAATTATGCGAATAAGGTCTGACTGAAATTTTAAGCCAAAGGGCTGTAATATTTGCATAGAGCAGAGTGGGTAAAGTGCATTTATATTAGAGGATTCCTGGACAAAGACTGCTTTAGTACGGTTGGTCTTATCTCGACCAGCGGTTAGCGACCAGCGGCTAGCAACTGCACACCGCAAGTGAGTGTGTGTCTGAGCGTGTTTGCGAGAGTGCGAGCGTCTGAGAGTATGTGTTTAATGAGAGGTCCTAAGGACCCCCCAGAGGGACAATTAGGTGCAATCAGAGAATTTTGCTGATGTGGCTGATCTGTGAGCTAATTAACACCTCTGCCCTCTGTGTATTCTCCTGAGAGAACCCTGAGAGACCTCAGTACTGAGGAAGTCTACCAGGCACCACCAAGGCCACACACACACACATACACACAATGGACACACACATGCAGTGTGCACACACACACACACGTATGATCACACATACACACATGGACCACACATATGGCACACACATGCAGTGTGCACACACACACACACACACATATGGACACACACATACACACATATGGACACACACATGCAGTGTGCACACACCACACACACACATATGGACACACACACACACATTGGACACACACACACATACGTACACACACATGCAGTGTGCACACACACACGTATGGACACACGTGCACATACCAATAAACACACACACACTCTACACACTCACACACACATTTGCATTTTACATGTATTCATTTATCCAAAGCGACTTCCAAGAGAGAGCTTTACAAAAGTGCATAGGTCACTGATCATAAACAACGACAAGCCCCAAAAACATTGCCTGTGGGAAAGCAAGCAACAATAATGTAATACAAGTAGAAGAGTACAAGAAGTTAAATCAGTTACAACTAACCAACAAGAGCAACAAGTCCCTCAATACTTAGAGTCATTGTGTTCCTAAAGGAAACTAACATCAGGTCCAGCAAGTCATTCCTAATTATCGTTGTACTTCCCGGAACAAGTGCGTCACACAAGTGCAGACACACACTGTACACACACACACACACACACACACACACACACACACTGCTCTTCTAGAGCTGCTGTTAAGAGTGTTATTCCAGTATGTTCTTTTGACTGCAATCACAGACCATTAAAATTGAGAGGGCTCTTATCTAGCAGGATCATTATAAGTTTAAAATGAACTAGTATCCAGGTGCTTATAAATATATTTCTTACTCGCCTTGAAGTCAATATTCAGACAAAAACAACAGACCCTCAGCATGACACATTAAAGTAAGTAGCAGTTACAACCAGTGTCTCATCGTTCATTATCGTACAAGCTTTTAACCCTCATTTTCTCAGTCACTCAACCAATCCAGTCTTCTGACGCACATGCTACGTTTTCTGGGATAAGTTCCACTCTAAGTGCTCCAGGGACGACGGGTGGTGAGTCTGTCAGCCACCAGTACGTTCTGTAATATCTCCACAACGTTGAAACGTTGTGTTCCTCACTTGAGATAAGGGTTCTGTTGAGTCACAGAAGCATTTAACCGTCAATTACAGGGTCCTTTAACTGACTTTCCCTGGCTTCACTTGACAATCAATACCACGGTCCTGGCAAGTGGGACGTATGTGAAGGGCTGCAGAGGGCTTTGGAGGACTGTAGGACTTCTTTTATAACTCGCCCTGGAGGAACGGCTCAATTGTTTTCAAGTGAGATTTTAGGAGGATGTTGAAAGGAAAAGTCCATCCAGGTCCAAAGTCCAGAATACAATATTTGTTGTTGTTGATGGGAAACGAAAGAAGAAATGACCACTTTAACAGCATCCGAGGGATTTCTGTTTGTTCTGGTCCTGTCATTGTTTGTTTCCTGTCCAGGGCGGCGTTGGTACAGGCTGGAACAGTTCAGCTGACCCCGAACGGACCTCTGTGTTGCAGGCTCCGTTTAACAGCATTAAGGTTTAACGGGATGGCCTTGGTGTTAAACTCCCGTGAAAGTGGCGGATAGAAGAGACTCTCTGAGACATAAAATGTGAAGCGGAACATCCTTATTCCCTCAGGTGTTCTGCGGCTCCTCGTCAATTTGGCAAATTACACTCACATTATTTTTCTTCTCGTTCCAATTATTACGATGAAGGGGAGGGGAAATTAACGAGGGATGTACCCGTCGTGCAAACACGCCGTGACGGGCGCCATTTTGTTCCCGCCGAAAAATGAAAGGGTGACGCTAATCATGTTCCTCTCGGAGACGAGACAGGCGGAGAGAAGACTGAGAGGGAGAGAGAAATGAAGAGAGGATGAGGAGGGTGTCGAGGATGAAGGGTGTGTTAAGAGGACCCTTGGCAGAGGTTTAAAAGACAGAGATGAGAGGAGGCAGGTACCTCGTCTAGTCTGAACCGGTTTGAAAAGCTCACAGAGCCCCTGAGTCGTGATAATTACCAACATTAAGAACAAGCGGCGGGATTAGGATGATTCTAGACGGAGTGGAGGAAGAGATATGGGAGTCAGGTGGCTGAGCGGTTAGGGTATCGGGCTAGTAATCAGAAGGTTGCTAGTTCGATTCCCGGCCATGCAGAATGATGTTGTGTCCTTGGGCAAGGCACTTCACCCTACTTGCCTCGGGGGGAATGCCCCTTGTACTTACAGTAAATCGCTCTGGATAAGAGCGTCTGCGAAAATGACTAAATGTAATGTAAATGTAAGACATGCGTGTTATTCTAATTTGGAAGGGGGAGGGGACGAGGGTGTGAGGAGGAGAGGGGGAGGGGAGGAGATGTGTGAGGAGATGGGAGGGAGTGTGAGGGAAGGATGTGAGAGAGATCCGAGAGGCATGGTGTTTATCCACAAGCTTCTTACATCTGCTCTGAGACGAGGCGGGGGGGGGACATCAAAGAGTTCTAAACTTGAGAGTACCTTAGCTGAACTACCTTTACAGAAGCCTTACATAGTATGCCTACAGGGATGTGAAAAGATTTCAATCGTTTATTTACTCAAACGTTACTGGCCATCGTAACCATCTCTGGAATTATACGACCATGGATTAAATCTTCTCGGGTAACACATTATTGGGTGAATCTGATCTATGAGGATACAAATCTCAGTTTAATCCACATGGCTGAGAATCCAGGATTTGTCAAGGACTAAGTAAAAAGTTTTCGGGGGGGGAAAAAAAGTTGCCTCCGTTTATGAAAACCGAAAAAAATGTCTATAACAGAACTATAAGAAGTCTCAGTCGGAAACGCTCAGAAGGGTAAAGGGGGGCGGGGGGGTGGGGGGGGGGCGCGGGCAGGAGACAAATATGCTTTCATATTTCACCGTCTGACTGTCTCAGCAAGGCAGGCGTGAAGCAGCCCGTCCTCAGACGGAAAGCCCCAACCTCGCCAATAAAGATCGAAATATGATACCTGGGATAACTGAAATGAGATTACCCAGAAGCCATGGCTGACGACTGTCAGGGAGCAGACAGAGTGAGTGATTGCCCACCTTTATGCAAGAACAGATATCCACCATTAGGCTTCGGTGTATAGGCAAGGCCCCAAACTGAGGTGCTGGGGGGGGCGGGGGGGGGGCACTTTGCAGAGGGGGTGGGGGCTACCATGTGGGGGTGGAGGTGGGAGGGAGCACACTGGCTTATTTTGCCCGACACCAGGATCCTTCTTCTGAGTTTAAAGTGTCAGGAAGGAGGATTGATGCCGGTGCTCATTATTGCTTATGTATTTTTTGGTATGAGAAAGGGGATATTAGCTGTGAGAGGGCCCGTGGATCAGAGGCAGGGAGGCAGGGAGACGTGATGGATGTGCCCTGGGCCTCCGAGGCGGCAGTGAGGCGGCAGTGAGGCTGGGAACAGAACATCAACACCCATAAAAAGGGACGGGGAGAGAGGGAGAAGCTAAAATGTGTTTTGGCGAGACGTGGCAACGATTTTACACCTTTTTTTGGGGGGATGCAAATAAGTCAGATGGGGGGGGGGTGGGGGGGCGGGGGGGGTTAATGGGTGAGTGCAAAACGTTCCCTCACTTTCACAAAATGAAAACTATAAAAAGTAATGGATCCTCCCTTGTGCATCTCCCAAAACTCTTTTTTCTCCAGGGCAACATTTGAGCAGGTGTAGGATTAGATTTATTTTTAGCTCCAAACATATTGCATGACTGACATCTATTTCATATCCTGCTAATATCTACAGGAGAGTCATGAACATGGCCCCCACACACACACACACGTATACACACACGCGCACACGCACACACACACACACACAGTAATATAAATGGCGACTGGCCAGGGAGAGCTCTCGGGGATGTTATGAGCGATTTACGGCATGACGTGTTTGGCTCTTTCAGAGCCAGGCTGAGGACATATTTTACAGGACACTGTGTCAGCTCCTGTTGGAAAAAAAGAGCTTTCTCTCTGAGTACAATTAGGACAGCTGAAAGTCTGAGTTTTGAGGAATGGTTACCCCGCAACACCCCTCCCCTCTCTCTGTCTCGCACACACACTTAAAAGCACACTCACAAATACCCTTGTCCACTGGTCCGTTTGAAAAAAACAAACACCGCCAACAGACAAAATTCAAATGTGTCAAACTGACAATTCAAACCAAAACATTCACTTTTTCTTTTTTTGTTGTGGTATTTACATTGTCCGGGGCACCGTTGGGCTCACGTGCTAGCACTGTTAAACACAGAGCCAGATGGTCGGTGTGATAGACACACTCAGGGGAACGGGGCCTTAAGTCTCAGTTTCACTCTAACAATAGAGCCTACGCGTGTCTGCTATTGTTCACTCCCCACACCCCACACCAGCTGATCAGCATCGACATCACTTCCTGTCTTCCAGGGCCATTGATGTTTAATTACAGGGGCCTCTCGGCATGCTGACAGATGACTAAGTCTCCACGGCAACCACCGTTGTCGGTAGGGGCCCCTGCGGCCCGGCGCGTGCCAGCTGCCTCGTTCAAACAATAACAGGGAAGCACAGATATGTGCTTTCCACCAACCAATCAGATGTGTTTAGGGAAATGCAGCGTGCCGTCGCCCTGGCCAATAAGGATTGTCGGAGTAGCATTTAAAACATTCTGTAGGGATGTATGGAAGCCGAGGGGCATTTTTTGAACTTTGAACTGAACCAACCGGGTGTTGCCTGTGACATCATCGCATCTTGTCGATGACGAGACTGACCATAGAGGGAGATGCAGACCACAGCTGTGTCGGGTCTGTTTACAGTGCAGTCAACTGCCAAACTAGAAAGAGGATGTCCCACGACTGACTTTTCACACGTGAAACTCCTTACTTAGTTTTACAGTCCTCAGTAAATAAGTATTCCGAACACCCCGTCCTGTGTGACTTTAGAGTCCCAGATCGTGCGTTTCTCCACACTTTCCGTGAACGTGTCGTGAATTGTCTCTCTCCGACATCCGACGATCAATCTTCCAAACGACTGCAGAGGGGGTCAGGTAGAGGAGGCCGCTCGGTGTCTAATAGGTGAAGCTAACGGCCTGGCTCTTGATGTACGAGCAGCTTAATGTGCAACTTTCAGTTGAACTGAGGAGTTGTGTGTGTCGACAGGATGGATAGGATATCGTTGTGCAGTTCAGGGAGGTTTCCAGTTGGTGAAGGCTGACAAGTCTCAGACGAGACAATTTATTAGAACCAGTCCTCTCTGACCCTCTCCTGCCAAAGCTCCTGAAATTTTAAACCCACACATTTTTTTCTTTTTCTTCTCTTCTACAGAAAATGTAGAAGCAGCTTGATATATGTATCTTTTGGCCTCCAGAACTCAGGATATTGCTGCAGAGGCAGGGTAGTTCATTCCATTAAATTGAACCTTGCCGAAAAAACCGGTTGGCCTGATTGATTTATACAAGCAAAATCGTATAAGAACTTAATGCTAGGACTCACATCGAATAAATAGCAGACGGCTAGCAGTGGGCCTCAAGGTAAAGTGATAATGAAACGCTAGCTTGACATTTCCAAGTCAAACATAACATTTTGAGGTACTGATCTTCATACAGACTGCTCAATTAACTCTGCGAAGGTACATCTCAAAGAGGAACAAAATAAGACCATAAACTCTCGAGAACAAAAAGAGGAAAACATCCTGAAGAACATTTGGTTTTGTTGACAGCAACATAATCCCTCAAGCGTCGTTACCTAATCAACAACAACAACAAAAAGTACTCCTTCAAACTCCTCTCAAAATCATTTCAAATTCTAACCGACACTGAGGAATGCGTGTTTACGTTCAAACTGTCCTTTCTTCCCCTACTTCCTGTTCCCCTTTCATAGTCCTGCATTGTTTCTGCCCGGTTGTAAGGAGGCAGGATTAGAGTGAAATGAAAACAGCTTGGATAATGAGTCAGCTGATAAAGGAAACAATCTGTCTCTTTACAGAACGTGTGTGTGGGAGGGGAGGAGGTGGGAACCACGGACCTGGCCCCTATTGTTGACCATCTGTAAGTGTGCCGTACACACACACACACACACACATACACACACCGCTGACACGGGCATTGATGGGTGTCAGTTGTCTTTCAGCTGAGGGGTGAAGGGTTGAGGGGATTTCAACAGTTAGAAATGTTCCTCCTTTCAGAGAGGGGGCTTGACAGAGAATAGAGTGGGGGGACGGAGGGAGGGGGAGAGGGAGGGAGGGGAGGAATGGGGGGGGAAGGAGGGGGGAGGGAGGGGGAGGGGAGGTTCAACAGTTGAAATTCATTACCCCTGAGGATAGGGAAATAGGGAAGTTTGTGTGTGTGTGTGTGTGTGTGTGTGTGGAGGGACTGACTGTTGTCAGAAACAACCACCTGAACAGGATATTTGTTTTGATTGTGAAAGAACTGGCGATGAAGCGAGTGTGTGTGTGATGTTTCCATTTCCATCAATGACTTAAAATGACCGTGCAAGCCTGTGGGGAGCCTATGAGCTGCCAGGCCACGGCCAGGCCGTAGCGGAGGGACAGGAGAGGGTTCAGAGAGGAGATTCTGTCAAGACTGTGATGACACGAGCGTGTCAACCCTCCTGACTGCTCCTTTCAGCACAGCTCCCCCGGCTGCCGGGAGGGCTCACAGCAGACAATGACAGGAACTCTGGGTCGTTTCCTGGGACGGAAATACTGCGACAACCGACACACCGGCCCTGACAGAGGTGATCCGCCCTGGCCTGATGAGTGTGTCACATCCTGATGATGAACGTGTCACTTCCTGATGACAGGGGTGATGGCGCTGAAGGCCCCGTGGTACACTAGATGCACGTTGTCTCAGCCATGACAAGGTTGTGTGAGAGAGAGGAGAGAGAGAGAGAGAGGGACAGAGAGAGAGATAGAGAGATAACTATAGTGAGTGAGTGAGATGAGCGAGAGAGAGAGAGCGATAGAGAGAGAGAGAGAGAGAGAGAGAGAGAGAGCGAGAGAGCGAGCAGCGAGCAGACTAGAGAAGAGAGCGAGAGCGCAGAGAGAGATAGAAGACAGAGCGGGGGTTGATGGACAAGGCCTTTCTAAATCCCACAGTTGTGGCCTTGCCACACTCACTGAGTAAATAGCAGATAAGCTGTGTGTGTGTGTGTGTAAGAAGGAGAAAGAGAGACTTCATTGTGTCAAGCGTGGGAGACAGAGAGAGATATAAGCCTGGTCAGAAGTTCAGTTTGTCACAGTTGTAAGGACAGACAAGGCTGGCATGTTATTTCTTTCTTTATGCCTACTGTCTGCAATGTTTTTGGAATTTTAGAAGAAGGCTCGTTGTGCAAGCAAGCCCATGCATTTCTGACATTCCTTTGGTGTCACTCATGATATTATCCAGCCAATCACGTTGAGCCATAGTGCTGACCAGATGTCTGGCTGGTGTCTGAGGCCTTGTCATCCACAATGAGCACATTTACAATTCAACACGGGTTCAGGGAATGACTTTTGTGGTTCTCTTGGGAAAGGATGCGTGTCTTTATCGAGTTACTGTAAGCCGGGAGACGTTCAGCATTCTTAAAATTCATTTCAAGAGTGAATTAACTAGCATGTAGCACTCATCACTTGTTTAACTTTGGCCTTCCTTACACAGACACAATTGTAAATGCACAATGTGTGTGTCTGTGTGTTTGCGTGTGTGTGTGTGTGTGTACAGTGTAGGTGCGTGTGTATGTATCTTGTGTGTGTATGTGTAAAAGGTGTCCGGGGCTAATGTCTGTGTGTGTGTGCATATTGAATGGCTGTTATTGGCTGGTTCTACACATCTCTACTCTACAGCAGTGTTCAGAAGATCCCTGGTTGAACAGATCCCTAATATAGGTATATCCCATAATAGATATTCCCCCACTGAGAGGGGTTGAGACAGAAATCACCTACAACAGGCCCGAGTGCATTGGGTTGCTAGGGTGAAGAGTTTAACTCGAAAGGGAATCCATTATCGTCATGTATTGCATTTGCTATGTGTGTAAAATACAAGTATGGAACAAATTACAGTAAATGATCTAAGTGCTTTCAGCCAAAGTTCAGCTCGATGATAAACCTGACAACATGCAGTTGCTGTAATAACACACATTTCACACACACAAACACACACACACACAACTACATGCACACGCACACGTTTCGCTTTTCTAAGTGAGTTCAGGCCGTTTGTATTCCTACCTGAATACATTACAGTCAAACCATTCTGTGAGCGTGAGGATAAATGTTATCAACCATGCATCACCAGAGAGGAACTCCAAGCTGGCTCGGCATTACATTGATGGAGAGATGGAAATATTCCTTCTTCACCACAGCTAAGTCAGCAACAGACCAATCACAAACCAAGGTATGGAAAGTCTTTTCCAAGAACCTCAAGGGGAAAAACAGGAATTTAATGAGTTTCATGACCATGGTAATTTACATTTGTACATGTATTCATCAAGCAGACGCAACAACAACAAGTTTTTTTTACCAACAAGAAATGTAGTTCTACTCCCAATTTAGCTTCCCAGTGTTTTACACAATAAGAATGTTAGCGATAATTGAGAGAGGGATAAAAGAGAGAGTGAGGAGTGGAGAGAGGGATGAGTAAAGAGAGAGAGAGATACATTGAAGAGAGGTAGAGGATGAGTTGCAGAGAAGTGGGAATATTTAGTTTCTCTCTGTCACTCTGAGCAGCCACCTGGATGTGGACACGATAACTTGGACTGATTCAAACTCACAAGTGCTAAAAGTCATGTGTTTGTCATCTGAATGTTCAGTATTGATTGTTGCCTCAGTGTTAGACTTCAGATTGCAAAACCATGCAGACGGTTCTCCACCTAGACCTGTTCTAACCTCTCTTTTCCTCACGCCCGGTGGCTTAACCATCCATGCGTGGTGTGTGTGTTGTGTGTGTGTGTGAGTGTGTGTGTGTGTGTGTGTGTGTGTGAAGCACAGCAGGGTCTGTTGTGATTCGGTATGTTGTGTAATTGTGTGTTATATTCAGTCCCTTTGGCAAGTGTGGAATTTGTGCTCTTACCCTGGAAGACATACGCTACAGATTTGTGTAAGTGTGTGTGTGTGCGTGGGTGTGTGTGTGTGTGTGTGCGTGTTTGTTCGTAAGCAGTTCAACCAAATGCCACTAGCACCAACTAGTCTGATTTTGTTTTAGTCAGGCAAAAATTATAAAATATATTTCCGAAGTTTCCGAAGAAATTGCAATTCAATAACTTGCTCCTGTTTGCAAACAAAATGCATAAAATAACGTTTCAGGAGTGATTGGTCTGTCAATAAAATTCATACCGTTCAGCCGTTTCATCGAGATATGTTTGTGAGGGGGTGTCCATGTCCCCCACCATCAATATCAATTCCATTTTTATTTATTGATTCACAAATCTTATCTCAGAATATACTGCCAAACTGTTCTACTCTTCAGTTGATGCAAACAACAATGGTCTTGGCCATTGATCTGATCATGACTTATAGGGAACTCTTGTTTTCTGCCCAGGCAGTGTGATGGAAGGCAGAGCTGGGTTGGAGGTGGAATCTTTTTCCTGGATTCCATCAAAGTTCCGAGCCAGAGGGTACCTGAGGGCTAGGGCCTGGCGGGATGCCGCGGTAACCCCCCTCCCCCCCCTCCTCACGCCTCAACCCCCCCACCCCCGTCTGTGACTGGTAAGATTGAAGTCATCGTTAACCCTGCCTCCCAAACACCTTTGCTTTTTTCCCC
>CAEFZP010000815.1:5000-37255 GCA_903064625.1 Mallotus villosus
GGGGTCAGGGGGTATATTTAGCGAGAGAGACTGGCAGAAATTTAGCTCTGGGTCATTCAGGTGTCTTTGGGAGTAGAAAAACACAATGCATATTTCAGTAAAAGCTAGTGATTTAGGTCAAATGCACAGCTGCAATTAAAAAGAAAATATGTTGTTTGACTGGTCACTGAAAACCTCTTGGAAAAGACTTTCACCTCCTGTTTAAGAATATTTACGTCTGACTGATCTGACTGGAAAGAGAGAGAGTTCAGTGAGGCCGTCAGAGGAGCAGGAGAGGAGGGGGGCAGGAGGGGAGGGGGGGCAGGAGGAAGGAAGGAACAGAGAGACAAGGGGAACAAAAAGAACGAGAGAGAGAGAGAGAGAGCGAGGGATGAGAGAGAAAGAATCAGAGAATCTGAGTCAGAGAATCAGAGAGCCGTGTGTGTGTGTGTGTGTGTGTAAGGGAGAGAGTGTGTGTCTGTAGGGAGAGAGAGTGTGTGTGTGTGTGTAAGGGAGAGTGTGTGTGTGTAAGGGAGAGAGTGTGTGTGTGTAAGGGAGAGAGAGAGTGTGCGTGTGAGAGAGAGTGTGTGCGTGTGAGAGAGAGAGTGTGTGTCATTGTGAGAGAGAGAGTGTGTGCGTGTGAGAGTGTGTGTGTAAGGGAGAGAGTGTATGTGAGAGAGAGTGTGTGTTAGTGTTGACTAGTCCTGTCTTAGTTTGGGGACTCACACAGACTCCTGTGTGTCCTCCAGATCTGGTCTATCGTCCAAGCCCTGTCATCACATGTGACCCCTGTAACAGTGTGTGTGTGTGAGTGTGAGTGTGAGTGTGAGTGTGAGTGTGTCTGGATGAGTGTGTCCCCACCTCCCTCCTCGGTCCTCCCGCACCCGAGACAGCCTGTTCCTGCCCGGAGGGTGGAACACTCCGGTACTTCTACCTTGGCAAACCTGGCATCCTCTCCTGTCTTTCAAGAGCACAGACCACAGCCCACGTGACGCTCATGAGAACCTCATTACTGAATGACTGTGTGGTGGTAGAGAGAGGAGGAGGGAGACGGGGACGAGGGAGAGAGGGAGATGAGGCGGAGAGGGGAGAGACGAGGGAGAGGGAGAGGGAGAGGGGAGGGAGAGGAGCATGAGGGGAGAGGGAGAGGCGAAGAGGGAGAGGGAGGAGGGGAGAAGAGGAGAGGGTAGAGGGAGAGGGAGAGGGGGCAGGAGGGAGAGAGAGATGAGAGCAGAGAGGGAGAGGGAGGAGAGGAGAGAGAGAGAGAGAGAGAGAGAAGGGAGAGAGGGAGGGGAGAGAGAGTAGGGAGAGAGGGAGAGGGAGAGAGAAGAGAGGAAGGAGAGAGGGGAGAGAGAGAGGGGAGAGAGAGAGGAGAGGAGAGGGAGAGGGAGAGGAGAGGGAGAGGCGAGAGGGAGAGGAGAGGGAGAGGGAGAGGAGATGAGAGGGACACGAGAGTGAGAGCGGAGAGGGAGAGGGACGACGGGAGAGGGGAGAGGGAGAGGAGAGGGAAGAGGGCGAGAGGCGAGAAGAGAGGGAGAGGGGATGAGGAGAGGGAGAGGGAGAGAGGAGAGGGAGAGGAGCGAGAGGAGCAGAGGAGAGAGAGGGAGGAGGGAGAGGGAGAGAAGGAGGAGAGAGAGAGAGGGGCAGAGATGAGAGAGAGAAGAGAGGAGGAGAGAGAGAGTGGAGAGAGGGAGAGAGAGAAGAGATGAAAAGAGATGAGAGGTGGAGAAAGAGAGAGAGAGAGCGGTGGTCGAGAGAGAGAGAGAGAGAACAGAGAAGACGAGGAGAGAGAGGAAGAGAGGGAAATGGAGGAGGGAGAGACAGAGACAGGTGGAGGAGAGAGAGAAGAGAGGAGAGGGGGAGAGGTGGAGAGAGAGAGAGAGAGAAGAGGAGAAGAGAGGAGAGAGAGGGAAATGGAGGAGAGAAGAGAGAGAGAGGAGAGAGAGGAGAGAGAGAGAGAGAGTGGGAGAGGAGAGGGACATGGACGAGAGAGAGACAGAGACAGGTGGAGAGAAGAGAGGACGAGAGGGAGAGGTGGAGAGAGAGAGAGAGAGAGAGAGAGAGAGATCTGGATTGTGTCCAGTTTACCCAATCACAACTTGTCAACATACTGAGAACAGAGTCAGTGGAACAAAGAGAGGAGGGCGTGACAACGTCTTTCTTAAATATCTACTACAAACATAATTTGCGGGTAACTCTTACATGTCTGTGTGAATTATAATGTCTTGATGTTTATCGGTCTGGAGTACATTCCATAATAGTACAGGTGAAACCTGTCATCGCGAGCCCTGAGGGACATGCCCGCCACGCACCACACCGTGACAGAAAGGCATCTCATTCGTCCTCTGTTGTCTATGTGATGTCTTGATCTCTAGTCGGTTGTGACCGGCCTGAGAGATGCCCTCGCTCACACACTCAGAGAGGGGCTCAGAGACGGGGTCCGGGTTCGACATCTCGTACGTGTCAGAGGGGCTCAGAGACGAGTCTCTGGATGCTCACGGAGGATCTCTGCTGCCACATAAACATCAAGCACAGGTGCTCCACACGAGGGGCCACACACAGACACGAAACAAGCAACCCACGCACCGAAACAAGCACACCAACTTACACATGAAAGGCACATGTACGCACTCACCAATTCTTGCACTCGCAAACCCCACAAACACAACCTGCAACACACTCTGCACACCCCCTTCACACACCCCCTCCACCCACCCCACCACAACACACCCCACCACCCTCCTCCAATCACCCACCCTCCACACCCCCCCGCACACACACTCACACCTCTGGTCTGTAGGGACCAGAAGGTAAACCGAGCAGCTTGGCCGTCACAACGCTCAATGGCGCATCGTTTTACGGGGGCATTGTCCTGCCGCCGGTGAGATCAGGGCGTCCGAGCAAGTGTGAGGTTACCGTAGCATGACAACTGCCATCTACGCTGGCACTTAGGGTGTGTGTGCAGTGTGTGTGTGTGGGGTGTGTGTGTGTGTGTGGGTGTGCGTGATGGGTGTGTGTGTGTGGGTGTGTGTGTGTGGGTGTAGTGTGTGTGTGGGGTGTGCGTGTGTGTGCATATGGGGTGTTTGTGTGTGTGTGGGTGTGCGTGTGCATATGGGTGTGTGTGTGCATGTGGGTGTGCGTGTGTGTGTGTGCGTGTGTGTCTTCTTTATTGGGCTTATTGGTAATGCGGAGAACAGGTGTTATCCTGACAGTGTGGATGCTGTTAGATGTTGGTGTGGCAGGTGTGTAAAGTGTTTTATACTGACATGGATCTGTGTTGTTGTGCGTTCGTGTTCTTCTCAGCCCCTCACACTCCCCTCCCCTGCTCTGATCTCCTTTCCTCTGTCCCCCCTCTCCTCTCTCCTCTCCCTCTACTTCTCTCCTCTCTCCTATCTCTCCCTCTCTCCTATCTCCTCTTTCCTCCTCCTCTCTCCTCTCTCCTCTCCCTCTCCACTCTCCTCTCTCCTCTCGAAATGTTCCATTCTCTCACATCGTCGTAATCACATGTTACCCAGGTTGGCATGGTGACCGGGGGAGGATAAAACTCCTGAACTGCCATGCGACACGCGGGCTTCTTAAGCTCCAGGTATGCAGCCTGGCACATGCACACATGAGTCATGCACCCCCCCCCTCCTTATACGTACACGGGTTACGTACACGTGTAGGAGAAACAAAAGAAAGGAATGCTGAATAAACGTTATTAGCGAGCAGTCTGACATGTGAACGGTCTGTGACGCCAGCCAGGCATGATGGTGGGTGTGTAGTTAAGTGAGGGTTGCCTTGACAGGCATTGTGTGTGTGTGTGTGTGCATGTGTATGTGCGTGGGTGTGCTTATATATGTGTGCATGAGTTCATGCAGTTCATCATCTGTTTATGTGTAAGAGAGAGAGAGAGAGAGAGACACACACACAGACAGATTCCTGGGTTAATGTTGCTCTGATTGTTCTGTAATGAGGGAGGATGACGGTGAGGCCCAGTTCTCATACCGAGAGAGAACGGCCCCTCCCTTCCTTGTCGACACAGAGGTCAGACCTATCAGAGGTCAGATCCATCCACTGTCTGTCGGTTGGCACTGGCCAGTACACTGACGACTGTGAGACGTGTTTACAGTGTCACACACACACACACACTCACACACACTCACACACACACACACACACACACACTCACTCACACACCACACTTGATATCTGATCAAGATTCAAGTCTCCGTTACAAACAAACAGATCTTGGAAAACCCGGAGGAGCACCTGTCAGCCTCCTCTCCGAGAGGACTGGGGTCAACACCGGTCACCACGGAAACAGGTGGCGTGCGTTCGATCTGGAACTTTTCGATCGACCGTGAACTTTCTACGAGAGCCGACAGGTCGAAGCGACAGGCCGTAAACACGCCAGAAAAATACCTTTTCAACTCTCTGTCCTCTGTCCCCAAATCCTCAATTGTTCGACATAAAAAGGCAACTTTCTTATCGTGATTTCTGTGTGGCATACCGCAAGGCTCGAAGTCAAGCGCAAACTCACGCACACTTCAAGAAGAAGTGGGTTAAACCCCACAGCAGACTGTCACACGCGAAGGTGGGTGCTGTTAGTTAAGAACTTTGCCCACACACTTCCTAAGGAATGTCACGGCCTATGACCCCCGTCACCGTGGTGACGTCAGCCTCTATCTCACCTGAAGGAATCCCGGAACTTCCTGTGAAACCCAAATATGGTGACTTCCTCCGTCAGACTCGTCCGCGTCGTACCGGACGGAGTTGTGAAAGTTCTCGTCTTAAAGGGGCAGGTCGCGTCCTGTTCACAGAACTCTCTATGCTGGAGGGAGAGAGAGAGAGAGAGAGAGAGGAGGGGGGGGGAAGGAGGGAGGGAGGGAGGGAGGGCGAGGGAGGGAGGGAGGGAGGGAGGGAGGGAGGGAGGGAGGAGGGAGGGAGGGAGGGAGCGGAGGGAGGGAGCGGACGGGAGGGAGGGCGAGGACGGGGGAGGGAGGGAAGGAGAGACCCGAGAGAGAGAGGAGAGGGGAAGGAGACTGGATGAGGGAGAGGAGGGAGGGAAGGAGAGAGAGAGAGGGAAGGAGGAGAGAGAGAGGGAGGGAGAGGAAGAGAGAGAGAGGGGAAGGAGAGAGAGAAGACAGAGAGGGAGGGAAGCGAGAGAGAGGGGGAAGGAAGGGAGAGAGAGAGCGGAAGGAGAGAGAGGGGGAAGGACGAGAGAGAGAGGGACGGGAAGGAGAGAGAGAGAGAGGGGGAAGAGAGAGAGCATGGAGGGAAGGAGAGAGAGAGTGGAAGGAGAGAGATGGAGGGAAGCGAGAGAGAGTGGGAAGGAGAGAGAGATGGGAGGGAAGGAGAGACGAGAGTGGGAGGAGGAGAGATGGAGGGAAGGAGAGAGAGAGGGAAGGAGAGAGAGAGACATAGAGAGAGGGAGGAGAGAGAGAGAAGGAGAGAGAGCGAAGAAGGAGAGAAGAGAGAGCAGAGAGTAGAGAGAGGAGAGAGAGAGGAGAGGAAGAGAGATGAGAGGAGAGCGAGGAGAGCGGAGGGAAGGAGGAGAGAGAGGAGTGGAGAGAGAGAGGAGAGAGAGAGAGGAGAGAGAGGGGGGGGAAGGAGAGAGAGAGAGATGTTGCAGGGGCCTTAAAGACGTCATTCACAATCAAATCTGTTTTTTCAAAAGCTCGCCAAAAAGCTTGCATGTCACTGCCACAAAAGCTACCTGCGTTTCTGTGATATTAAAGAGAATATTTCGCCAAGTGCTAGTCAGCATGACGAAATCAACATAACCCCGACAGTCAACTGTCGACGCTCCTAAAAACGTGAAATATTCAAGGTTATAAAATCTGCTCATATTCAAGGTTATAAAATCAACTGCAGTAATCTTTATGGCCAACTGTGAATGTACCCAGTGTTGTACAATCCGTCTGCCTCTGTCTACTTCCTGTCTGTCTCCCGTCAACAGCCAATCACAACACAGAGGATGACTCTGCGGAGGTTAAAGGTCAGGGCTGTGACGGCAACGCAGGATGTTCCTGTGTTGCACACACTTACACACACGCCACCCACACACACTTCACACACACACACACACACACCTACGTAAACACACTCACACATGCACAACTCAGATATGTTAATGCACTTCCGTTTTGGCGATGATCCAAATGAGTCAGAATATCGTTTTATCTGGAAGCCGACAACGGGGGGCGTAATGGTGTTGTGTGCGGAGAGTGTGTATCTGTGTGTGTGTACGTGTGTGTGTGTGTGCGGAGAGTGTGTTTCTGTGTGTGTGTACGTGTCTGTGTGTGTTGTGTGTGTGTGTGTGTGCGGAGAGTGTGTGTACGTGTGTGTGACGTGTCTGTGTGTGTGTGGGTGTGTGCGGAGAGTGTGTTTCTGTGGGTGTGTACGTGTCTGTGTGTGTGTGTGTGTGTGTGTGTGCGGGAGTGTAGTCCTGTGTGTGTGTGTGTGCGCGTGCCCATGCACGCATGTGTGTGTGTGTGTTCGCAAGATTTTACATTCCCCAACGCTTTCAAGCACTACGCAATATTTGCCCTCTCCGACGGAACGATAAAACATTCCGTTTGCTCCTTCACCTGCTCTCGTCATTCCTCCGTCCAGCATCGTTCAGCGGGCCACAAAGCCAGCTCCTCGAATGACCCGCCTCACTACCCCTCAGCGGGACGGAGATCGATGCGGGACTCTTTTGTCGTTATTGAACGACGCTGAGCTCCTTTCCCTGGGAACAATACGGGGCCAGAGAGGTCTGTAAAGAGACACGCCTTCGGTCAACACCAGCCGCACGCTCACCGTGGGCACAGATCCACTCTCTCTTCCACTCGCTGTAACCCCGTACGAGACCGAACGATCAACATCATTTAGTCGTTACAGAATAAGACGTTGTTTCGTTTATGAAGTCCGGTGCAACTCTTTACAACGAGGTCGTATTGACGGCCATAAAACGACATCGCAATAAGCAGTGATCAAACAAATGACATGGCAAAGGGAAGAGTAACATGAAATGGTCCAAAGTGTTGGTATGGTAACAGTGTGAAGACAGATGGGGGAGGGGTGGTGAGTGGGGGGGTTGTGCGTGTGTGTGTGTGTTGTGAAGGAGCAGGTGAAGGTTGTGTGGGGGGTGGGGTTTGTGAAGAAGCAGGTGAAGGTTGTGTTCCCAAAAACACGATCAACGATGACATCCACTTACCCCACGATATCCCAACCTGGTGGTCAAGTTAGAATAACCACCATTGCCGTACTATCGATGTAGTTGTATTGGTAGTTTGCTGACCTTGGTAAATGTCACCACAGGTCATATTAGATGTGCCTTTTACTGCAACCTATAGGAACCAATTAATAATAAACGTATGCGCTTCATTAAGTGATGATTTTCTCTGAAGGCTTTAGGCTACGTGTGTGTGTGTGTATGTCTCTGTGTGTGTGCGTGTGTATGTCTCTGTGTGTGTGTGTGTGTGTGTGTGTGAGAATGGTGAATGACTATGTAACCTGAGAGGGGTTCCAGGGAAGCGCAGGTGACACACACGCAAACATTGACACACACACAGACATGGCACACACACACACACACAAGGCACAAAAACCGTGGCTAATCCTCCATCAATCAGGCAGTCTGTCCATGCAAATCTGATACCAGCCCTTCAATACACACCTCCACCTCACACACTAATGCAGCTCTGTTGATTGCACACGCTGCCTCACATCGCTCTGGGCTCGATTAGACTGGTCTGGCCTCGCATCGCTCTGGGCTCGATTATACCGGTCTGGCCTCGCATGGCTCTGGGCTCGATTAGACTGGTCTGGCCTCGCATCGCTCTGGGCTCGATTAGACCGGTCTGGCCTCGCATGGCTCTGGGCTTGATTAGACTGGTCTGGCCTCGCATGGCTCTGGGCTCGATTAGACCGGTCTGGCCTCACAGGGAGATGGACTGGACGAGCATGTGACCACCAGACACGGCCGCCTGCGTGCCGACACGTGTTCCCATCCCGTCTGTCTCTACCTTCATCTACCTTTATCCAGCTTCATTTAGCTTCCTCTAGCTTCATTTAGCTTCCTCTAGCTTCATTTAGCTTCAACTAGCTTCATTTAGCTTCATCTAGCTTAGTTTAGCTTCATCCAGCTTCATTTAGCTTCATCCCACCAGGTTGATCTGAGGTTGTCGTAGTGTCCACACACACACACACACACACCCAGTCCCCCTACACTCTCCCATGGGCCAGGTTAAACCAGGACAGCCAAGCTGCCAGAGAGAGAGAGGGGGAGGAGAGATGGGTAGGGAGGGAGAGAGAGAGAGGGGGAGGGAGGAGGAATGCAGAGTGTCTGGTTCATACTTACCTTCTCCCTCTATAATTTAGGTGAGAAAGAATGGCTCGTCCACCAGCCCCTTCTCTCCCCCTCTCTCTGATCAGATATTTGCTGCCACAGTCCCTAAAGAATGAGATCTGGAGGTGAAGGCAGCGTGATCATGAGAGCGTGGTCGCGGGGGCGGGGCCACGCGCGGGAACACGCCCGAGGGCCCCTGGTATCTCCGTGACGTTCCATGTCTGTTTAATAGCGTTTCACTCACAGGTCTTTCATCACATCTGCTGTTAAACTGCACCGCTCACCCTCGATCGCCCGCTACGCGCATTGGCCGCGTTTCCCAGATTCGTTAAGAAGCTCTTAAGCGGGTTAAGAGCGTCTTAGGAGCTCTCTAAGCCAATGTTAGCTCTCTAAACGCGCTCCTAAGAAGCTGTTAGCGCTTAACAGCTTCTTAACGAATCTGGGAAACCCGGCCCCAATATCTGTACGTCGCTTCACATCCAAAAATCTCCAGCTAAATGAATGAAATGTACACGTGTAGATGTTTGTTTCTCTGCTTGTCTGGTGGGGTATACTGTCCCGCTGTAGAAAGAGACTTATCAGTCTCCGAGCCAGCGTGTTCTGTGTGGTCACATGATGATCCCCCTATGTCTGAACCTGTCTGTGTGTTTGAGTGTGTGAGGGTGAGTGTGTGGGTGGGGGGGATTGCGTGTGCAATGAGAGATTGGTGTGGAGTGTACGATTGTATGAGTTTGTGGGATGGGGCTATGTGTGTGCGTACGTGTGGCGTGAGTATGTGTGTGAGTATGTGTGTGGGGTGTGTGAGTATGTGTGTGTGAGTGTGGGGGTGAGTATGTGTGAGTATGTGTGGTGTGTGTAAGTATGTTAGTGTGTGTGTATGTGTGGGGTGAGTATGTGGTGTGTGCGTGGCGTGCGAGTATGTGGTGTGTGGTGTGGTGTGGTGGGTGTGTGTGTGTGGTGTGAGTATGGGTGGTGTGGTGTGGTGTGGTGAGAGTGGTGTGTGGTGTGTGGGTGTGTGGTGTGTGTGTGTGTGTGGGGTGAGTATGTGTGTGTGTGTGTGTGTGAGAGTATGTGTGTGTGTGGTGGGTTGTGGTGTGTGTGGGTGAGTATGTGTGTGTGTGGTGTGTGTGTGTGTGTGTGTGTGAGTATGAGTATGTGTGTGCGTGCGAGTATGTGTGTGTGTGTGTGTGTGTGTGTGTGTGTGTGTGTGTGTGTGTGTGTGTGTGAGTATGAGTATGTGTGTGTGTGTGTGTGGAGTATGGTTTGTGAGTATGTGTGTGTGTGTGAGTATGTGTGTGTGTGTGTGTGTGTGTGAGTATGTGTGTGTGTGTGTGAGTATGTGTGTGTGTTTTGATCTGCTTGGTATTTCAGATCTAATCTTTGAAGGAGATCCTCCTTTCACAATGTCAAGCGTGTCACATCATCTCTGATCTCATCGTCATCGTGATCTCAGAAATGTTATTCAACCTGAATGACCCACTTGTCCTGTCAGCATGTCAGATGGGGAATAAAACAATATTATTCTCTCAGTAAAACAAGCAATTCGCCTCTGAAACACAACATGGAGAGAAGAGAGAGAGAGAGAGAGAGCGCTTTGGCAATATAAACAATTGTTGTTTTCATGCCAATAACGCCCTTTGAATTGAAATTGAATTGAGAGAGAGAGAGGAGCGAGAAAAAGAGAGAGAGAGTGAATGTGTCATTCATAGATGCTGTAACAATAGATGTGTGTGTGCTTGTTTGTTTTACTAGCTGTATACTAAACCTTCGTGCATCAGAGTGCGTCCATAACGTCAGTGACTAAATCGAAATCCGCTAATCGGTGAAAGGTTCATTCTGCATCCCCCATGATTTTTGACCCTGCCCCTCCCCGCGCGAGCGCTGTTTCGAAGTGGTTTCCTGATCCTCCAGGTGAGACACACCTGCCGCAGCTAATTGGTTTCTAGAACACTTCCTTCGCGCTGATTGGCTGAGGCGCTCTGTCAATCATGGATGCCAGGTCTCCGTGCCATACTTGAGCGCAGGTAAGTCGGGCAGTGAATCAGAGGGAGGGCTTTCGGAATTACGGTGTGCAAGT
Organism: Mallotus villosus; assembly: GCA_903064625.1. Lineage (NCBI taxonomy): Eukaryota > Metazoa > Chordata > Actinopteri > Osmeriformes > Salangidae > Mallotus > Mallotus villosus. The sequence continues at coordinate 15,374 of CAEFZP010000815.1, forward strand.
CACTACTTCCAATCTTATGTACACTATAAGTAGATTTTGAGGGAAGTACATCTTTAAAAAAAAGTTGTTTTATAGGAGAAAAAGGCTATGGCAAGTGTAGGACTAGCCATGAACCCCCCGCACACTGAAGAACGGGCTGTTTTCACGCAGCTTAAACCTGTGCGGATGACCGGAGCGGACGGCGGAGAGGACTCGTCCGTCTTTGAGGAAGTTAAACCCGCGGTGAGAATCTACCCCGTAGTCTGATGGTCAGTGGAGGTAGCCATCATAAGGCTAGTCTTCCGCTTTCATCTCCACATCCCGCTTTTTTCAAATGCATTCGTAGGATGTCGTACTTTATTCAAATTTTAAGATCTAATTTAAAGCAACGTATTTTTGTTTTGTTTTAGCTTTATTATTTAGGACAGAACACTGAGCTTAAATCTAAATTTGAGTTACAGTTTAAGTTGTTCTAACGTTATGCTGGAGAGAGGTACGGTACAGAGAAACAGCCGAGCTCACCTGTCGAATTAAACTAAGAGCACCAACGGTTTGCAAACATGCTGTCACTTGACCATAATTGTTGTATGGAGTTAGATCCTTCTCGATCAAAGTAGCTTGTTGGACATGTTGCATGAAAGTCTTAAGACTTATTGCAAGCGTTTCGGCCTATTTTGGATGATAAACTATGTAAGTTGAGAGCTTTTTAAGTCTGCAAACGAAAGTGTTTATTTTGGTTTCTAAACTGGCCAAGGTAAAAGATGTGTTCTCATAATTAATTTGACCCCCACATTAATAGTGGATCAACTTACCTTTCCACTTATATTTACCAAACATGTGGCTGGATGCCACAGCGAGCAGGATTCGGGGAATCCGATCTCCGTATATTCAGTTGTGGTGAAGACAAGCGTTAGACAAATGTGTGCTGACGTCACCGTCTTCAACAGCAATACTTTGCATTTGCATTTGATTCGTTTAGGAGACCCTTTTATCACGTGACCTGAAGCGTCATCGTTCTGAACCGTTCTGAACTCGTGCAACTTGTTTTTGAGATACAAAGCGTGATGTATGGATGTTTGACTAACAAAATATGTTTAAATACAAATAAAATGATTTGTGGGGGTCTTGGATATAGAATCCTTATTCTTCTGACTTCTGATTTTCGACCTGAAACACCATGGTATAGTTTGATCACAAATGATCGAAAATGTAATGGATGTATGCAAATGCATTACAAATACCTTACAAAGCCTTAATGACAATCAGATTAAATTAACTAGGTTTTTTTCACCCAGAAACAAAACGTGTAAAATCGGTCCAATTCGACCTGAACACAACAGAAAGGTTAAGGCATGCAATTGTGCCATGGTTTATTTCTGGTTCATTGTTCTATTAGCTACCCACCATGACAGCAACATGCAACTAGACCTGTCGGTACAGACACTGCTCCCTGATTGGTCGCTTTTCTCTGGCCTGGCTGGCTGGTCGGGCTTCAAAATGGTTGTCCGTCTGCCTAGGGAGTTAGGATAGCCGACCACACTGGGTAAACGACTGTATGGATCGCTTGCTGGCTGGTTTGCTTGCTGATTGCCTGACTGATTCGTTGAGCGACTGCATTGGTGACCTTTCCTGGAAAGAGAAGCTGTAACTGCGAGGCAATTAGGGTGATGAACGACAAGCGACAAGTGATTTCAGCTCTAACTGGTTGTCGTCTGTCTGGTTAAGTTGCCTCAGATTGTTCTGGTTTCCGGGGATCTTCTGACCCTCTCTCTCTCTCACACACACACAGACACACACACACTTGTTTGACAACCTTTCTATTACAGCACAAGGGCCACATGTCACATGACATGGCCTTGTTGGAATGCAGCGTTCAGTCGTTACATAAGTTATCACCAACATGCCAACATGTTTGAGATAATTCGTTGAAGATAATTCATTTTGTGGATAGAGCAGACTGAACCGAGGTGGCGGTCAAGTCACATGATCTTTCAAACCTCCAATGAGCTTAATGAAACGTGTGCCAGTATTTGTTGGCTAGTCAGACGTTTTGGGGAACGAAACGCCACATCAGGAAATCTGACATCCCGATTAAGTAAACTGTTAAGATCAAATCAACGTTTATTTGTATAGCCCTTTTAACTGTTCTAAAAAAGCAAGTTGAGCTTCTGAATTTATTTTCAATTGTCTTGGAATTTCTAGAACATTCCTAGAAAATTGTCATCTTCAGTTAATAAAAGAAAGAATGTACCTGTGAGGTCCTGATTTAAGTGCAGACTTGGTGACATGCGTGGCCTATGGTTGCCCTATGGTCGGGTAGTTTGACTAGCCATTTGACTACTGAGAAAGCACAAAGAACTGATTTGCATCAGGTGATGCCGATATGGGCTGAACGTACAAACATTTCTCTCCAAGACCTCGGGGGGAAAACTGAACGAGAAGGGGAAAACTTTGAAAGAGGTTCGCAGTGTTTCGGTTTGTTTGTGTTATTTAATCGCGCGGGTTTAACGTCGATAACATATCCAGCTCCTCCTGGCTCTTCTAAAGAGGTTTTCTGCTGTGGTTTGAAGTTTGTGTGTTTGTTTTGAGAATAGATGTTTTGTGTAAACAAAGGATGAATAGGCCGTACCAATTCCTCCACGGGGGGTGGTGGCAAGTTTCCCCTCAAGATGTCCATACAATGGTACGCTCCAGTCTCACCTCGTCATGGTGAGATACCCATCTTCCTCGCTGGAGTAGATTTAGGGGATACCATTCAGAGAACACCTGACAAGTACGCCCACGTAATCGTTCTAATAAATGCTACTTCCGAGAAGGAAGGGTTAGGGTACAGTTGGTCTGGTTGGTTCAGTAATCCGGTTCTAGATTGTCACGGTCTGCTTCCTTGCCGGCCTGTTCTGTTGAGAGTGAACCGGTCTCTCTTTCAACAGGTCTCTCTCTTTCGAAAACGAGATTTTAATCTCTGCGAGACTTATTATGAAAAAGATAAAAATGGAAAAAAGATAAACAAAACGTGGAGGCTGTTTTCGTATCTCGTTTCCAAGATGGCCGCCAAACGTGTCCGTCCGGCGATACGGTGGATTGCCCAGACATGGTTGAGAAAACATAAAGACTGACTCATCGCTCCCCTCTCTCTTCCCCCCCCTAGCTGTGTCGGTCGTCTGTGGTCAACACACTCATCCCCGTCCTGCCAGAGCACATTACACCCTCGCAGACCTCCAGCCATAACTACTGTATCTCAGTCTGGCTGCCTCGTGTCTTAATCATCTCCAGTCAGCAGTTTCATGTCAGGTTTGACTGGTTGCCGAGGTTACCTGCTGGGTTCTGCCGTGGGGGGAAGGGAAACCCTTATCCTGATCTTAACCCTAATCCATAACCGTCTCAGAATCTGCAAACTAAAGTATAACTAGACAAAGACTACTAGACATAATAAGACGTGTAATGTGTGTTAACACACACACACACACACGGACAACACACACACACATATGACACACAACACAACACACACACAGACACACACATGGACACACACACACACACACACACACTTGGCACACACACACACACACGACACACACAGGACACACACACACACACTGGACACACACACACACACACACACACACACTGACACACACACATCACGACCACAGGGTCACGGCCATCCATCAGATCCATATCCAGCTCGCTTCACTCCACCTCCTAGACCCGTCGAATCCCCCGGCCGTCTCGTCCCTGAAACCCTGAACAGCCTCTGCCTCTTATCAGCTCGCTAGCGGCCATAAACCGCCCTCACGGTCTCAAAGGTTCTGTTTTTCTCTTTCCTGCCGGCCCCCAAAGATGATTTGTGATGTTATGACTCTCCCGGGTTAAACGCCAACTAGGCTAGCTTCCCTCGCTAGCTGGCTATCTGGTTGCCGTGGAGATCCGTCGCTAGTTCAGCCGTCCGATGACATTCCTCGGAGCAATAAAGCAACAATTAGCCCGGAGACGGGAGCCATTTGTTTTGCAATCGTCAGAAGGTCCGTGGGAGACTGATGACCCTCTTACGAGGAAGGCTATCAGGGAGACGAGGAAGAGTGAGGAAGAGGAGGTGGAGTTCTCTAGGTTGACTTTGAACCCGCTAAGCTAGCTATTCACCAGCTAGGCCAGATAGAGTGGCCGTACCACAGAGTTGAAGAGGTGAAGACTTCTGAAGGTGTGTATAGATCGGAGAGGGGTGGGGGTGTTGGGGCTAGTAGTACATAGTAACACATTCTAGTTCTGTGTTTAATGTCCAGGAGTGTGGAAATCCCCATTCAGCCCCTCAACCGGGAATAGAGCTGATAAGATCTTTGACTTTTCCTTCTCTTTTCTCTCTCTCTCTTTCCTTATCTGACATTGGGATACACAGCCAAAAGAAGTCATACAGGGAGGGTGTCCAATCATTAACCAGATGGGTCTTGGAGCAGGGTTCAGGTGCGCCCCCCCCCACCCACAAAAGACAAAGGAAGTATGTGGAGAGGTGGATTAGGGGGGGGCGGAGGACGGGGGGGAGGGGTGGAGTGAGAAGAGATGGAGAGTTGGAGTGAGAGGGATGGAGGAGGGAGGAGGGGGGGGTACCCTAGCAGGGGGCAACGAGGCAGGCCAGAGAGGACAAGTTACCAGGGGGAGGCAGGCCAGAGAGGACACGGCCAAGGGCACCGGTGGGCTCCCCTGCCAACGCGTCTGGGTGCGGAGGGGGCGGAGAGGGGGGCAGCAACCACACAAACCACCACCTGTGTCCTCTCTGGAGAGACGTTGCCCCCCCCCTCCCTCCTCCCCCCCCTTCACCTGCCTCCGGGAAAATAAAGAGGAGGCATTTTCCTGTAAATACCCCCAGGTCTCTCCTATCACTGGCTGCTCAGGTTACTCTGAAGCCGCTCAGGTTCAGCAGTGTTAAACAGCTCGTTCCTGCTGGCCCGTCAGTTCGGGTTAGACACACACACACACACACGCATGCTCGCACACAGTACACACACTCATACTGACACACTCCACCAGCACACTCTTTCACACTCGCACACACAAGCTCTCTCCCTATAACAAACACACACACACACACTGACACGGACACACACACACACACACACACTCTGACATGCACACGCACACGGACACACACTTGAGGCCATAAAGTGATAGCCTTCAGGGGCCCTCACTTGTGTATTAGAACACACAAACGCGTTGCTAGGGAAGAGATTGGGAAATCTACAATGCGTCCAGTGTTGACATAGCTGGCACTTCAAATAGCGGTGCTGAACGAGGCTGGTGAAATGTGCTCTCTCGAGTGTGTGTGTGTATGTGTGTGTGTGTGTGTATGTGTGTGCTCTCCTCGTCTTCGGGCCTCGCTGGCGAGGTGGCTATTGTGCTCTCCGATTGGCCGGGCTCAGTCAACAGGTGCCCTGGTGGTCAGGTGCAGTGACCCCTCCACTGCAGATGGAGGCGCTGTTTGCTGTCGTGGGGTTACGGCTTTTAAGACTCAGGAAGAGAGAGGGGGAAAGGCGAGGTGCAAACCAGGAGCAAGCACACTTTCTTTTTCTTTTAGGATCTCTCGTTCCTCATCTCTCGATCGTCGGAGGACTGCTGGCTGGCATGCAGGTGGATCAGATTCCATCATGGGCCTATTTTTACCCTGCAGTGTTTGTGTTAGGCTCTGAGTTCTCATGCCCTCACCTTTGTTTTGGTTTGGCCTCTTGCGCACGCACGCGCACACTACCACACACACTACCATCACCACACCCATGGAGGTCTGCCTTTGTCTCAGTGTTTTTATTGGCTTCTAAGAAACGGCCTGCTTTTCACACCATGTGCCCTTCTAAAGGGAAGACCGATGACTAGGTGTGGCTGGATGACTGACTGGCTGGCTGGCTGGCTGACTGTGAATGGCTGGCTGGCTGGCTGTGTGTCTGGTAGCTTTCAGCCTGTCTACATATTTCGAATGGCTCTGCTCTGGTTCTCCTGCCCCCGCAGGCCTGGAGAGAGAGTTGTGTTGACCCTGGGTTTAGGGTTAGCGGCCGGCTAGCTGTGGGCTGTGGGCGGCTTGCTCTCTACCGGAAGGCAGGAATGTGTGGAATGAGGATGGATGTGGGGAGAGCTTGGTACCACCTGTACTTGCTAGCTCCTCGCTCCTTGTCTCCGCCCCCCTCTCTCTCTCCCACCTTTCTTTTGAAAGCCAAACGTGTCAGAGCTCTGAAAGTCACGCTAAAAACCCCGAGCGGGATCTTGAGAGACCCGGTGTGGAGCTCTCCACCAAGCTGATATCCTTTTGGTGTTTCTAAACTGAGCCCATCTCCCTCGCACTCTCACTCTCCCTCCCCTCGCCCTCTCCCTCTCCCCTCCCTGCTCATCTCCCTCTCTCCCTCTCCCCGTCGTCCCTCTCCTCTCCCTCTCCCTCTCACTCTCGCCCTCTCCCTCTCCCTCTCCCTCTCCGTCCCTCCTCCGTCTCTCTCCCCTCTCCCCCCTCTCCCCCTCCCTCCCCTCTTCAGATCCGTCTGGAGATGGAGAAGTACCTCCCCCAGACCGGCTGCCCCCTCCCCCCGCCCGTCATGACCTCCTGCGACAGGAAAGTACCGCCGCCGAGAGCGCCTCCGTGGTCGACGAGTACTTCTCCGACGAGAAGCCCACGCCCCGTACAGCCTGAACATCAACCTGATCCTGCCCCACACCAGCCACCTGCGGACGGGCCTGTACCGGCCCAACAAGCCCCTGGCTCCCCACGCCATCAAGACGGAGCCGGGCCTGGAGGTCCCCTGCTCCATGCAGAACAACAACCAGACGCTCCCCGACTTCACCTCGGTCTTCAGCATGCCCCAGAACGTCAACACCCTCTTCGCCAAGCCGGACATGGTTGCTTCCGGAAGCCTGGGGGGCGGCGGCGGCGGGGGGCGGGGGGGGTGCAGCTGTCGTCGGGGACGGAGCTCCACATCGGTCCCCAGCAACCGCAGGTGTATCACATGCCCGGGAGCGGAGCCGACTTCACCATGACGCTCTCCCACAGCAGCCAATCGGTGGGCGGCGGCGGCGGCCACGGCAGGACCATGCTGAACCTGAGCGGCGTTGGCCTGACGACGGGGGGAGGGAACGGCGGCGGCGACTTCGCCATCCCCGAGCACTTCTACCATCCGTCCCCCCAGCCCCACAGCCTGCCCCCCTCACCCCCCTAACTCCCAGCCAGGCAGCCCGGAGAACCAGCACCAGGCAGAGCTGCAGGCCTCGCTGGCCCCTCCGCCGCCCTACCAGGTCCGGACGGGGATGAAGGGGACCAGATGACGCCCCCACGCCATGCTGATGACCCACGGCCACGGGGTCCTGACCGGCCCGCGCTACAACCGCAGGAACAACCCGGAACTGGAGAAGAGACGCATCCACCACTGTGACTTCCTGGGTCAGTTCCTTTCCATCTCTCTGTCTCTCTCTCTGTTCCTCTCTCTCTCTCTTTGTTTCTGTCTCTCGCTCTCTCTCTGTCTGTCTCTGTTTGTCTCTCTCCTCTCTCTCTCTGTCTCTCTCTCTTTGTCTCTGTCCTCTCTCTGTCTCTCTCTCTCTCTCTTGTCTCTGTCTGTCTTCTCTCTCTTTCTCTCTGTCTCTCTGTCTCTGTTTGTCTCTCTCTCATTCACTCTCTGTGTCTCTCTCTCTGTCTCTCTCTCATATTCACTGGTTGTTTTGTTTCATTTCCAGGTTGCACCAAGGTTTACACAAAGAGCTCGCACTTAAAGGCGCATCAAAGAACGCACACAGGTAAGCACGTGTAGCCTGACCCCCGACCCCCACACTTCACACACACTCTAAGCGCCGACGCCACAAACGCCTTCCTACGAGGTGAAACTGCGGGACGAAGCGATGAGAACATGGAGGGAGGGAGGAGGGATGTGTCTAAAAAGTCCTAAGAGTTTTTTTTCTTGTCTTCTTCTGCGTGTCTGCACAAGCCTGTCTGCCCTCTGTGGAGAATGAAAGGGAGAGGGAGAGACGGGAGAGAAAACGAGAGGGAGCATGTAGCGATGGTTTACGTTAAACCAGTTTCTCTTGATTCTCATTTCCGTTCGGAGAAAGGAGAGGAGGGAGGAGGAGGAGGGAGAGAGACATTGAGAAAGAGAGGGAGAGTTTCGATGCGCTCACTTCTGTAAAGTGATACTTGTGCATTCTCAAAAGTCTTCTTTGGGATTAAAGAGACTCATGCCACATTAAGGGCAGAGAATAGAGGCCAGAAAAATTATAATGAATGAATGAAAGAATTAAAGGAGTTTTTAACCTCCCGGTCACCTAAACTACAACCCTCAATCTCTCTTTCTCTCTCCTCCATCTCTCTCTCCCTCCATCTCTCTCCCCCCTCCATCTCTCTCCGTCTCTCTGCCAAGTGTGGATGCCAAGCCATAAACAGACCAGGATTCTTCTTTGGTCATATTGTCTTTTTCAGCTCTTTTATTCTCTCTCTCTACTCCTATTGTTCTGTCTTTTCTCATGTGGCCTTTTGCTTCTTGTCCGGCTAAACCTGTCCTCTCTTCTTTATCCTCTCTCCTTTTATCTTCTCTCTCTCCCTCTCTCCCTCTCTGTGTCTCTATCTCTCTCTCTCTCTCTCTTTAATGGAGTGATCAGGCATGTGCCCGTTCTTGTCTGACTTCTGGGGGTTGAGTGCAGTCCTCTCTCCCTCCCTCAGGGTACTGGGTGTACGTTGGCACATGCAGGCAAGGATAGCTGAGGAGTAGGATTTGTAGTCCTTTGTGGCCGACTGGCCGTGAAGTGGGATTTGTAGTTCTCCGCAGCTCTCCTACTAGCTCTGTGTGCTGAGCACTGAGGTAATAAAACTACAGGGATGGCTGATGGGAGAGGAGCTTGAGAGTGTTTAAGTGAAAGGTTGTGTGCTCGTCTGCAGTGTGTGTGCGTGTGTGTGTGTGGTGTGTGTCTAAGTGTCCTTTACACACACTACCTGATGACAAAGGCTCTCAGGAGAGAGAATTTATTGTCCATTGCTCAACTGCAACCTGACCAAATAGTTGTAGCTTTACCCCCAGCCCACACCCTCCTCCTCCCCCGCCCCGCCCCACCCCAGACCCCTGGCCTCTTCAGTGGCTTGATTAGTGAGTGTTAACGGGTGGTGCTCGCTATCTAATCAGCCCTAATGAGGCCCACCCAGGCCATAGAGACAAGACGAACACCGTCTGCTTCTGATGACTAGGCAAGTTCACACAGGTCACGCTGCCTCGTTCTGGAACTTGCCTATGACCATGGAGAATGAGGGGAAGGGGGGAGGGAGGGAGAAGAGGAAGGGGGAGGGGGTCAGAGGGGGAGACGCGAGGAGGAGACGGAGAGAGAAGGGGGGAGGGAGAGAGTGGAGGGAGGGGAGGAGAAGGGGGAGGGAGAAGAGGGGGAGAAGGGGGGAGGGCGGACGAGGGGAGGGACGGGAGGAGGGTGTGAGGCGAGTGTAGGGTGAGCGAGTCGGGTGGACGAAGAGGAGAGGGGTGAGGGAGGGACGGGAGGGATGGCGCGGAGGAGAGTAGTGAAGCGATGATGAGCCGGGGAGGGGGATGGAGGAGAGAAGCGAGGAGAGGAGAGAGCGGGCGGAAAGGGTTGTGCAGGACCACTTGAACAGGGTTTACCTGACTCCATCAGAGCCCGTTGTGGAGCAGCATTCTCTGGTCAGTCAGAGTTGTGTTTACTCTGCGAAGCCGAGCTGGGTGAAAGAGTGGAGGCTCCGGTATGATTAGCTTATCAGGGACATGGGTATGGACGATACAGACTACACTATAGAGTACACACAGTTTACAGGGCGATTGAGAGGCGCTGTGAACACATCACACCACACACTACACAAACACAAAGCTCGAAGAGCAGAGCGATGGATGTGAGCAAACAGAGTGTTGGGTCCACACGCGTTCTCGCTGGAGACGTGAGTGTCTTCTAGAAAGGAGGACAAAAGACAAAGCACGAAAGACAACTGAGGCGGGAGAGCGCGGAAGCGCGGGGATATGCAGAGACGAGGGAGAGCGCGAAGCGCGCGAACAACACCAACAGCGCGAGACGCGACGAGGAGGGAGCGACGATACACGCGAGCGAGATAGAGAGCGAGAGAGTAGGAACCGAAGTGCAGAGAGAAAACCACGAGGAGAGAAGAGCGGGATGGGAGAGCGCGAGCAGAGGGAGAGAGAAGAGGGGCGGAGAGAGACAAAGAGCGAGAAGTGCGAGAGACACACAAAGTGAGCGAAGGCAGGGATGAGAGAGAGAAAAAGGGAGCGACGAGCATACCGCGCGGGAGAGCCCAAATGCAGATGGAGGAATCGAGGGAGCAGAGGACAGAGGAGCAAGGAGAGAGAAAACAGGAGCGAGGCAGGAGTGGAGAGAGAGAGGAAGAGGGAGCAGAGATAGGAGGTGAGAGAGAGAAAACGAGAGAGGAGAGAGAGAGAAAAACAGAGAGCAGGGCGCAGAGCGAGCAGGGGCGCGATGAGAGGAAAGAGGGCGAGCGATCAGCGTGGAGAGAGCGCACACGAGCGAGCGCAACCACGAGAGAGCAGCGCGCTCGCTTCCATCGTTTCTCTGCTCTCTCATCACACAGCTACACACTCCCCGTGTCACGGCCCCTCTGTGAGAGCACCGTAGGCGTTGTGTTGTATCATGCGCTTTACAGTCGACATAAACATGAAAGAAACGGCTAAAGTCGTCAGCATGGTTTCTTTCCACTGTTGGTTCGATGTCGTCAGGCAGTTAGACTCTATGGAAATGACTCCTGTGTTGATAGAGGGGGGCGGCCAAACCACATGTAGCTACTCGCGCTAACTGCCACCCGGGCGTCTCCGGGGGAGACCACCTGGCCCCTCCCCCCGCGGCCCGACAGGCTCCTCCCCCCTCGGCCCTGACGACTCAACGCCTCGCTGTGCTTAACATCCACACATCGTCACGTTGCGTGGCACCAGTCTGTTACCGTGTGTGTGTGTGGGTGTGTGTGGGTGCATGCCTGTGCTGTTCTGTAGGCTTGGTGTTTCAGTCTGTAAGGAGTATAGTAGCGTTAAACCTGCTGTCCTCACTGGTTCTTCATACATCTGAACGTTTGACATCATTTGGTTATTTAGACGCTTTGTTTCCAAAGCAACGTGGGTACATTTCGAGCTCCCTGACTTTGCGTCCCAGTAGGTAGAGCTTTCTAGAAGAATGAGACGGCTTCAGAGGGTTAGAGACCTGGAGCTCTGAGCCTCGGTTCATCCCTAAAGCTGTGTTGAAATCCCAGATGTCACCAAGGATGACTTGAGAGCCGAGAGCTGAATAACTCGTCCTGTGTGTGTGTGTGTGTTGTTGTGTGTGTGTGTGTGTGTGTGTGTAATACTTTGAACTGTCCCAACAAACTGTATTAAAGAGGAAAATGACTCGGCTTTGACTTGTCGACGTGTGTGTGCGTGTGTTTTATTATGTGGCTAAACAAACCACTACCTCGTGTGTGAATATTATAGTGATGAGGAACTGAGAAGATGACAGTTGGATTAAACTCTCTCTCATCTCCCTGCTCCTCTCTCCCACTCTCCCTCGCTGCTCCCTCTCCCTCTCGTCTCATGTCACTCTCGCTCACTCTCTCTCTCTCTCTCTCTCTCTCTCGCTCTCGATCTAGCTCTACTCGCTCTCTCTCTCACCTCCCTCTCTCCCTCTCTCTCTCTCTCAGGAGAGAAGCCGTACCGCTGCAGCTGGGAGGGCTGTGACTGGCGTTTCGCCCGCTCTGACGAGCTGACCCGGCACTACCGCAAACACACGGGCGCCAAGCCCTTCAAGTGCCCGGCCTGCAGCCGCTGTTTCTCCCGCTCCGATCACCTGGCCCTGCACATGAAACGCCACCAGAACTAAACCCCACCCACACACACACACACACACACACACCAGCCTCGACAACCTGAGGCGTCACCAGAACTGAGAGAGGAATCCCCCACAATGCATCGCTGTTCACAGGCTGATTTTATCATCATCGTCTTCGTCCGTACCCTTGACAAGTTCTCCCGTCTCCTCCTCCTTCTTCTTCACAAAGATCAAAATATCTGTTTCTGTAAACCTGCTGCCAATAGCGCTTGCTGTGTCATCTCGAGGAAGAGGAACTACCGTCTACAAAGTTCCACGAAACTAAATGGAAGCCTGATAGTCCCCCTGTGTGTGTGTGTGTGTGTGTGTGTGTGTGTATATGTATATATATATGTGAGTGTGTCAGTGAATTCAAAGAATGTATTGAAATTTATACTTGACTTTTTATTTTGACATTTTACAGTTTTTTTTATTCATCTACCTGGCGGGATATCTTATCAATCATGATGACGACACATTTTTGGTGTGTTTTGTAAGAGCTTACACGAATCAATTCTTTTTTTTTCCCTTCTTCTGGTAAACACTTAATCACCTGTCAGTAGGAACGGCCAAGAGCCCAAAAGCACTCAGCAATGTTTGTTGGTTTTTATACACCCGTAACCACGGAGACCCACCTGTTTGATAGGGGCAACGTCTTTTTGCCTTTTCATCCTGGATTTGTTCAACAAAGGAACCGGACGGCAAGATAGATTGACGAGTTACGCAATGTCCTCTTTTGAATTATGCTCATTGTTTGTTGATTTGCTTTGCGTTGGAGTCTGAACGCGATCGTTTTCCGTATTCGCAGGGACACACACGTCAAGCGAACGATCACCCGAGCAGGACCTTCGTTTTGAAACCTTCATCTACGCAAATCAAGTTTAACACAAACAAAAACTATTCGCTTCTATATTTCAAACCTAAGTTCAATCGTTTTGAGTTTATATGTCACTGATTATCAAACATTACTCATGATACAAAAGCGAACACAATGGCTCTGTTCTTCACAATGATTAAGACTCGTGAAGCTTTTCAACTCTCCCGTACCGTGTGGGTACACAGCCATACCCCACCAAACTGCAGACGGGACATCCAAAATATTTCAGCTTGACAACACAGCAATAGATTGACGTTAGAAAGCTGCTGGTTTAGTCGAATCAGTTCTCTGTTGGCTATATTCTGTATCTGTCTAGAAACATGGTCTTTAACTCAATATTCACACCGAATGAACCATGATGAAGCTGACTAGTTTAGACCGACCGTGTCTAGCTACCACTTGTGGACTTGAGGGTTGTTAGGCTACTGCCGATGTGGACGCTGACTACTTGTGTAGATTTCACTGTGGATGTTTTTGTGGGGTTCTTTGTTTTAGTTTTGGACAAATCTGGTGTCTAGCACCTCCTTTCCCGAGGAGAACAGTTCTCTGTGGCTTCAACCCGAGGTCGTTTTTAATATCTACTTTGTAAATACTGTTGTTTTTGAAAAGAAGACTTGTAAATATATATTTTTTTCCCTAATATTGATTGATTTGTTTTTGTTGCTATGAACAAATGGGATTTTAAAATGGTTGTTTTGAATAGTTTTGATACTGGCAGAGAGAATCTGTCTTGTACAACTGAAAATAACAACACTGGTCATGTGTTCGTTTCCTGTTTGAATAAAAGGAAAAGTGAAAATAAATAAAGAGATTACAACTGTTATCAGTGCGTGTGTGTGTGAAGGGGCAACATTATTTCATTTCTTCTTCTTATCTGTATCTTAACTGATCTTTGATAGGAGGAACGTATTTGATGATGACGTCAAGTTAGTCAATAAATAGGTTGATACTTTGATTAACATTGACAGTTTAGTGCTTAGTCCCACACTGACAGTTGTGTCAGGTGGCTGAGCGGTTAGGAAATCGAGCTAGTAATCTGAAGGTTGCCGGTTCGATTTCCCGCCGTGCTAAATTACGTCGTGTCCATGGGCAAGGCACTTCACCCTACTTGCCTCGGGGAATGTCCCTGTACTTACTGCAAGTCGCTCTGAATAAGAGCGTCTGCTAAATGACTAAATTATAAAAGGTGGCATCACAGCGCACACACAGCATCAGTATTGACGTTTCGGTGACTTCTCATGTCCCTCCTACACAGACCAAAGAGCCAGCTCCTTTCCATGGAACTTGATAAAGCCCTTTTCTTCTCTAGTGAAAGAAATATACATATGTATCCTATCTTCAGGAACAAAATGTAATGAGTGAGATATTAAGAAAGGGTTATTGATGGCTTTTCACTAAACGGCGTAAAAACGGGTTAATCATTCCCCCTGGCCGATCGACTTTTCCACGTCCGCGCTCCAGGTGTGTGTCTTGGGGTGGTGGTGTACCAGAGCAGGCGGAAGGGAAGCCTCTGCCCTCAGGGGCACAGGCCTGGGTGGAGTCGTGGAGCTTGGCGGCGTTTGCCGAAACGACCGTGTTCATGCCAAGATGGATCAGAGCACAATCAGGAGTCATTACATGGGTGGGACCACACCCTTGTTGTTTAAATGAGAGTACAGTGTGTGTGTGTGGTGTGTGTGTGTGTGTGTGCGTGTGTGTGCGTGTGTGAGCACGTGTTGGCGTGTTTTACAGTTGCTCTTTGTGTAATCGCGAAGGAGTTACAATCGAATGAATAGAATAAAGTGAGGGGAGGAGGAATGCCACCGCAGAACACGTTTTAAACCGGTGTGGATTTTCTAGCCATTCACTTCGACAAAGAGAGGGATGAAGAGGAGGAGGGGGGGGAGGGGATGAAGAGGAGGAGGGGGGGAGGGGATGAAGAGGAGGAGGGGGGAGGGGATGAAGAAGAGTTGTGGATCTAAGCCTATAAGAGGAGCCATAGTGGCACAGTACATCCCAGAATTAGATGGATCTGTTCCAAATCTCTTTCACTTGATAAATATGTTTTGGAGAAATCAGAGACGCGTCGTGAAATAGGACCGTGCTCTGGGGAAACGGCTGCCCTGAAGTGTTTCGTTTTATTACCCAAGTGAAAACTCACTAAATGCACTCTCCTTCATCATCTTTTCACTGGTCAAAAGAACGTTTACTTACCTAATAAACTGCCTAACTCTCTCTTTACAGAAGCTCTGGACATAAGATAAGTAGTATTTCCAGTCATAACATGCCTATAATGCTTGTTTGTCATCCTAAAGGACACCGTCATTGAACAGAACTGGAATCTACTCCATTACTATCTCAACTGTCACTTAACTCCAGAACGTTTTCTAACTCAGAGTAGCGCCAGTATAAGATACGTCTTCAGACGCCCTCAGACCAACTGACCAACGGCCCTTTAGCAACAGCAGCGGCATCCACACCTGGACCACTGAGCGAAAACATTACACTGAAACACACTGCCGCCTTGTGGCGACTTATGGAACTCGCATGTAACCCAAGAGGATCCACATGACATGTTCCAGCGCTGTTGTTAATATTTGCACGAAACAAACACAAACAACAAACAAACACCAAAACGAAAGCGACGAAGGACGGAGGTGTTGCATCGTCACACCGGTATGGCGCTCGAACGGGATTTCTCACACAACGGAACCAACAAAACAGCCACGTGGAGTAAGACAGCTCACAAACGTAATAGCCTACTGAGCCCTCGAAACAGAGTTACTGCGGTCGGTGTTCAATAAAGAAAATATATTCGCTTTTTTATAGAGATGGCTGACTTGTTTAACCAGTAAATCCTATTGTAAGAGCCCAGGCTTAATCACGTTGAGTGCCTACTCACACATTGTTTAGAGAAAAGAACATAATGTCATGCTTTTGTTGTATGCTTGCCAACGGTATGTGAGTCTATTTGTGATGCGACACACCTCACCTTAACACTAAAGGGCATTGCAGAGTTGGGTGTATGTGTATGGTTCCATCTATATCCATCTGCCAACTCTGTAAACCAGGCAGAGTGTGTGTGTGTGTGTGTGTGTGTGTGTGTGTGTGTGTGTGTGTGTGGTGTGTGTGTGTGTGTGTGTGTGTGTGTGTGTGTGTGTGTGTGTGTGTGTTAATGATTGTCCAACCGTTAGGCAGTGGGAGCCATAAAGACTGTTTCTTAGATCTGGTATCCAGTCATACAGGCATTAAAACCGTACAAACAAGGGTGGTGAAAGAGTAGGTTCATTTCTTCACTTTAACACACACGCACGCACACACACACAATGGTACATTGAGATCGACCCGCAGACGGAAGCGTTTGTTTTAAACAAACGGTAACAGAGCCTCGTGGCTCACATATTCAGTCATCAGAGGTTTCCGCTTTCAGGTTTGTTTGACCAAAAATGTCTCATCGATACTTTAAGTTACTCACCACTACCCTGAATAAACATGGATATCCTGCCTAAAGTTTAACCATCAGGTAAAGGAACTCCAGGCTATACCAGCAAGGCACACTATTGTTATCTTACATATATATTATTGATTTATTATAAGGCCCTACACACAGTAACCTCAGTTTTTGGACTATAGATTGGGGGCTCCCTTCTCTTTCATTTAAAAGTAATACATATATGTATATATATATATATATATATATATTTAAACCACTTTAAACATATATTTTAAATATTGTCTAAAAGTATATTTATAAAAAGAAAATTAACGCATTAGTTGGGGAAACACAGATCGAGCAGTGGAACATTCCACAACTTGAGTTCGAACTTCGAACGTCATTAACGTTCTGTTTGCTATGGCTCCACCTTGTGTTTGAACCAAGAACTGCGGACTCATTTTAAAGTAGCGCACTGTGAAAGTATTTTGCCTAGAGTATTTGACCCCAAGGGCGTAGGTTTGGTCTGAGCTTTGGTAGGGACACTTGTTTGTTTTTTTAATTTTTATATGTAGGTAATTGGTTCAGGTTTTATGAAATGTACTAGGCCTATATCATTTGTAGGCCTACTGGACTTCTGAGCCTTGAAATCACATATGATGCATACATTTGGGCATCCCAATTGATAGCACCTTTTTACTCAGTGTAAATGATAACATTCACACTATAACATTGTCTAAAACATCCCTTAAAAAACTGCAATTTAATGCAATCTTTACCAAATTGGACAATTCTCACCTGAACCCCTGATGCCGATTCATCACCAACCTGCTCGACATCTGTAGCTTCAGTGTGCTGTTTTTCCTGCACAGTAATTCAGCAAGTTAATACAGACACAACCATGCTTAGTTGACTGCTGACATTGGTCGAGATTACAGGGATAGGCATATTACTATCGAAGGGATTATATAGGCCTACTTATTACCAGTTAATATCACTTTTGAGTTTCTAGCCTGCTGGTACTAGGCTAAATTAGCACGGTCCCATTATGTGGGTAGGTTATCCTTCTGGCTTCAACATGACCAGCTGCTGCTAACACACTGGTCGAAAGATTGCAGACGCTAGGGATAGAAAGTGAAAGTGACATGCTCTACTACACTAACAACTTTCAAAACATTTACATTGTAGAATGGGTGGCGATGTAAGGCTAGCATGTTTGCACTGTGTGTGTAGTTTTCCTACTAGTTCAAACGCTAGTTTACTAACAACGGATAGCTACTTACTCGGGTGGTGAAAAAACTTGTGATATCTCTCTTCTTTTTGGGTGACATTTTCCTATCTATAAAGTACAAAAGGGTAAAAAATATGAATTCTAAAACCAAACGGAAACTAATATGAGGCTTTATTATTTCCTGGCCTACTGCCAGCTCTCTTTCTGCAAGTCACGAGTCAGCCAATTAACTTAAATGACATCATTTTGTCTCGGAGGCTCGAGGGCGCATTGGTTAACTTGGAAATGTATTTTTCACTTTTCTGGACGACGAACATAGTATAGATAATAATACGAAGGAGTTTTGCAAATATATTGTGCAAATTATTTTTTTCGAAAGTTAACTAAATATTGGTGGGAACGATTGTGTCTTTCCCAAACCATGGTCGTGACTAGTCCCTATCGACCCCATGCAAACCTACGTCCTTGGGCTCAGAGACCAAACCAGGGCCAGTGATGAAGGACTCAGAGACCAAACCAGGGCCAGTGATGAAGGCTCAGAGACCAAACCAGGGCCAGTGATGAAGGACTCAGAGACCAAACCAGGGCCCAGTGATGAAGGACTCAGACACCAAACCAGGGCCAGTGATGAAGGGCTCAGAGACCAAACCAGGGCCATGATGACTCAGACCAAACCAGGGCCAGTGATGAAGGGCTCAGAGACCAAACCAGGGCCAGTGATGAAGGGCTCAGAGACCAAACCAGGGCCAGTGATGAAGGGCTCAGAGACCAAACCAGGGCCAGTGATGAAGGACTCAGAGACCAAACCAGGGCCAGTGATGAAGGGCTCAGAGACCAAACCAGGGCCAGTGATGAAGGACTCAGAGACCAAACCAGGGCCAGTGATGAAGGACTCAGAGAACAAACCAGGGCCAGTGATGAAGGACTCAGAGACCAAACCAGGGCCAGTGATGAAGGACTCAGAGACCAAACCAGGGCCAGTGATGAAGGGCTCAGAGACCAAACCAGGGCCAGTGATGAAGGGACTCAGAGACCAAACCAGGGTCAGTGATGAAGGACTCAGAGACCAAACCTACGCCCTTGTTTGACCCAGCTCTGGTCCAGACAAGGACTGGACAGGTTCCCGACAAAAGGACAAAAGAACTGGGCGTCAACGTGCACCAAAAAACATGTTTTATTCTATAAAAGAAGAGGGCAGTAATCACAACTGTACACGGGGGGAAACTGACTTTCAAACACCATTTTTCACAGTATCAAAAAGCACGCGTTTTCCTCTGTGATCTTTACACATTTGTTCTGTACAAATACAAAAAAAGAAATAATATTAATTACTTGTATTATTATTATTATAACGATAACTGCATTGCACTGATTAATATAGTACTGGCCGATAATTTACTGCATTCAATATAAAATACCTAAAATTCAATGATTCTTAAGAGGAGTTGTGATTAACGTTAAGTAGAGGCACGCTTATACACACACACACACACACACTCACACACACTCACAGAATTACATCTTTCTTGCATTGCGTGGCACCAATTGTTTTTGAAGTGATGCTGACCAATGAACAGGAGGTTTTGTTAGCGGGGGTAAAAATAAAAAAAAGATCAAAGCCGTGATTGGCCTGGTTCAGCCTGGTCCCGCCTCCATAAAGGAGGATGGACCAATGAGGAAAAGCTCCTTCACTTCAGGCATATCTGGTGTGTGTGTGTGTTGTCCAATGCTTTAAAACACGCGGTCAAGATGGCACTTGGCAGTTGGTGAAATGAAGTCGGAACACGTCACTGACACTTCAACGAACCCTCGCGGTTGAAGAATAACTGTCAAAACATCGATTCAATTTAGACCCCCTGATCAAGGGTTCTGTCTGACCAATCACAAGACGACCTGGCACACCAGTTACACCTGAAGGGGTGATGAACTTCCTGGGAGAAGGGAGGAGTATGTATGGTTAAAGATTTGCATCCCAGACTAGGCATAGGGGGATCTACCGCCTATGTCCGGGGAGGTCTTCACTGTAAGGGCACCATCACACAGACATGCGCACACCAACTAAAACAAAATCTTATTCTCCATGCAACACAAAGTGTGCACAACACAAACAGGGCCAATGTTAGGGGGGGGGGAGGAGAGGAGAGGGTTGAATAACACATTTCATCAAACCAACATAGGAGAGGAGGGGGGAGAAAAAGTATTTTTTTTCACATTGTCTAGTCAGTGTTAAAAATAGAAATTCACTTGTTACATTTATTATGGACTTTTTGATAATATACAGTATATACATTTATTTGTCTTAATCATTTGTCATTGTCCTCGTGTCTTTCAACAGTTTACAAAAGAAATAATTTGCCATCAAATGCATATAACTCTTCTAAAAACATGTGCTTAGTAACATTTTGAGTTGAAGCGGAAGGGGGGCCTATAAAACAGGGGAGAGGAGGATGGGGTTTGCATTGATCTGTGGATCACAGGTTAAGCTTGCTTGGGTCATGCGCTGGGCCAAGGTCAGACAAGCGCTGCCTAGCAACGTGAAAACGAGCTCTCTCGGAACAAGAGAAACTCAAATGGCCAGATTTAGAGATCCGAGAAGACCACAGTAGGAACAGTAACAGCTAGCGTGCGAGAGAAAGAGTGAGCGTCATCTTTCATTGTGTTTTTTTGCGTCGTCGTTGTTGTTGTTGCTATCGTTGTTGTCGTGTACTACTTCCGCTGTGCGTTACCACAGCAACAGAGGGACGTCTGTTGCATAATCGAGAGAACCTACACTAGAAGCTAAAGACCGAATCCTTAAGACATGAAGATTTAGAGAGGAACCACGTTCCTGCCCTGATTCACCACGCTGACCGCTAAACTAGCGCTACTTTCACTTTCACGCCAAACTTAACGCGAACACCACCGACGCTTGTCTACATACCCAACACTCGTCCTACCTTTTACCCTGAAGTGCGGGGCGCAGGCGCCAAACACAGATTTAAGTATCGGAGGATAGGTACAGTACGAGCGTGAGTGAGTGTGCATACCTATCCTATGGCTTCAAATCAGTGAGTCTTTCGGCCTGCACTAAAGTGGACGATCCAGGGGGAAAGGGTGGAGATTGAGAACACACACGGGATGGGGTTCAGAGTAAATCCGCCCGACTCGTGAAATCTCGCGCGACTCGTGAAATCTCGCGTCGCTACTAGCGACCCGAGCGGTAACCCTGGCGACCCACAACCCTCACAGATTGACTTCAATTAAGGCTCCTAGGGGCAAGAGGTAAAACACGTGCCCAGAATACACACTTGTAAAAATCATAACTTTTGATTTATGTGTTCAGAAAAACACACGTACACACAAATGCAAAACACACACACACTCCATAAAGCTCCCCTAATCCCTGCACGAGGTCTGTTCGTCATCTCCGGGAAAAAAAAACGAAAAAAAAACTTTGAAAACGTTCACAGCCTCAAACACGATCTAAACAATTTGAAATATATGTATACTGTATATATATATGTATATATAGAACAAAACGATGTTATTTGTCTAATGAGCCAATCGTGGCAAAGGAAAAAAGAAGAAATTAGAAGGCCTTTTTTTATCCAAAATAAGACAAATACTGTCACAAGTCTTAGCCTGGGGGGCACACACACACACACACACATCTGATTGACTACAACTATGAAGAGGACAACGGAATCTTAAGAAAATTCACAGTCTTGTAGCTCCCTGTTTTCGGATGGTGGGGTTCAATACGACAGGATAAAACATTTCCACACCGAGGAAAGGGGAGGGGCACGACACTCTTCTTCAACTGACTTTAAATAGCACACAAGCTCTCTCTCTCACACACACACACACACGCGCACAGATATGTACACACACACACACACACACACACGCGACGCACACAGAGTGAGCTAGGCCAGTCACACTCTGGGGAGGTCAAGTGACGTCGTCACGGCAACCCCGTCACCGCGCTCTCACTAGACAGCTGAAGACTCATCTCTCCGCCCCCTCACGCCCCGAGATAAACAACAAACGAACCAATAAAACCAAACTCCTCCCTCCTTCTCCTCCTCTCTCCGGCCGTGTTGTGACGGTATCGCTGCATTTCAGTCTCTCAGTCCGTCCCCTCCTCCCCCCCCCTCCCTCCCTCGAGTGGAGGGCTCTCCTTCAGGGTGTGGAGTGGGTCGTGAGTCGGGTGGCGTGTCCCCACCCGCCTCACCCCCCCCACCCAGCAGGAGGACTGGAGGAGGAGGACGAGGAGAGTTCACCCCCCCCCCTCTTCTCTCCCCCCGTCACTCTCTGACATCAGTGAGTCCTGAGGGGGGCGGGGCTCTGCCGGGGTCAGGGGGGAGGGGGGGTAGAGAGAGAGAGGAGCGGGGGGGGGGTGGAGGGTTCACATCATGACGTGGCGCCGGCGGTGCAGGGCCAGTGATCGGAGCGGGAGAAGGAGCGGTCACAGTCGGTGCAGCGGAACGGCTTGATGCCCGTGTGCTTACGGAAGTGCCGCGTCAGCTCGTCGGAGCGGGCGAAACGCCAGGTGCAGCCCTCCCAGGTACAGTG
>CAEFZP010000816.1:0-10469 GCA_903064625.1 Mallotus villosus
CCCAGGGGCCTGTACTACGAATCAAGATCAACATGCTCTGGATTACTCTCAATTACCCGGCTACACAAAGCGAGACAATCGCAATCACGATTAACGGTATCACGACGGCGGTTATCAACTCTCTAACTCAACCCAGATCTTTCTAATCTAGAGATGTGCGCGTTCACATAAAGGGGCGGTGTTTGCACCGTATATCCAATCGCAAACACGGACAAAACAAGAGACGCATATGTCACGGAAGAGGAGCGGACATTCCGGACAATAATCTTACAAACTTTGTCTACTCCTCCTGCGTGAAATATTGTTACACAAACATATCAGGAATACAGACATATAATACAGGCAAAAATCAACGAATTCGCTGCTGCTAAACTGGTAGAAAATAGCAGACGCTGTCAATGCGTAAACTACGTATGACTTATTGATATCACTGTCCCAGGCACAAGATGTGACCATAATTACACGTGTGCATTCCATAACGTTAAACTTTTGTTGCTGTATTATTTTAGTTGCAACCCTGAAAGTGGCAAACGATCGTGGGAGCAAATACAAAATTTAAATTAAAACAGAATTCAAAACGTTAAGTAGCAGTAGGCAATACTTACTGGCTTAATTGCCAGTAGCCTACCTTTTGTAGGATATTGGTAGAGCTACAAAGGGCCCATAGAGCAATGAAATTGCTTGCAGCCAACAGGAAGAAAAATTAGTCAAAGACAACTGGGGGGGGCCCTCCTCCACAGGACTTCACTCTTGCTGAGGAGCTGGCCCTCTCAAGCTATCAGAGTCGCCCCATGATGGAAGGAGTGGAAGGGGGCATTTCTTCAGACACTGGTGGCAGCAGCTCGGAAACCCAGGCATATGTATGTTTCAAGTGATATGTGACCATGTGCATTCAACAATTATTTATAAATATTGTAGAAGTGAAATGTAGAATCAGAAAGGGATTTATTCATGAAAGTTTGCACAGACAAGGAATTTGCTTTGGCAGGAAGGTGCATACAATAAACACATAGGAACCTTAAATGTAAATATGTGGACTATCTATACTAAGGGTAAGTAAACTAGCAATACTAAGTGGAATGTATTACTGTCCTCTGCAGTGACAGGAAATATAGTGGTGTTGCTGCCACCATCCACTGTCGTCCCACTGTGCCATATAGAGGTAACCATGAAACTAATAGTCATACGCCGGTACGTATGCCATATGTGGTTGTTGAATATTGATCAAATATGCTATTTACTTTCTCAAGTGGAGGTCCTAGATGATCAGGAAACTGTGCCTGCCTGCTCAGAGAGCATTTTGGGGGTACACTTTTGATTTTGTTTTACCACTTGCAACATAGATGGTGAGAGTGTGTGAACGTGTGGCTGTGATTGAAGTGTCTGTAATGACTTACTAATGGTGGTGGTCTGAACATAACATGAGACATAAGTCCTTAAAGTGCTCATTTCAAATATAAATCAATTGATTAAATTGCTATGGTGTTAAACTCAGCAGGAAGAGGAACTTGTTCCTCCCCCTGAGCATAGGGCCTCCACCTCAAGGCCAAGACAAAGACACAAGGTATAAGCAATGAACCTTGAAACACAGTAGTCAAATGGACACCTTCAACTTTCTCCAAGTGTGCCTTACAAAGGGACAATGTTCTTTATTTGTTTCAGGTTGGAGCAGACAATGTGAGGGCCCTGTATAAAAGAACCCTCGAGCTTGATATAGAGTAGGCCTATAAGAGGCTTTTAATTAGGAGGAGATAGAAAACTTGAATATGAGAAGAGATAGTACATGACTGAATGACACTAAACTTAGTTACACTGACATTATATTTCTGTGTTCCTAGGAAAGGGAGAACACATGAGGATGTATTTGTTAAACTTTAAAGTTTTGATGTTTTTATACCTTTTTGTGGCTTTTTTGCTGTGTCTTTTGAGTCTTTTGTGGGTAGTGAAATGATCATTGTAGGCTACGTATACACATTGTTCTTTTTGATTTTAAATGTTTTGGTTGAAAGAAACCCAACATTTTGATATGGAAATAATTAGAAAGTGGGTCAAAGCAACCCAAGGACAGCAGAAGGGGTTAAGGGGAGACACCCCATTGAATAGGAATAACATATCAACATGACACTACATAAAAGTACCCGTAGCGAAATAACGCAACGCTATGCATTGCGTAGCCTATGCACATTCTAAGCATTGCTAGTCTATGTACTTTTCCTATAGTTAGATCTCATATTATTTTTTTAGGATTCCTATATGTTTAACGACGCACCTTCCTGCCAAAGCAAATTTCTTGTCTGTGCAAACTTTCATGGCGATTAAAACCCTTTCTGAAACTGATGTTCTGGCTGTTCTGAGCGCACCTCTCAATATCCGCGCACCAAGCTCCACATTTTCTATGAACGGTAACGCCATTATCCTCGAAAATGAGTTAGTGGGCGGGGCTTTTATACCGGTTGATCTCTGATCTCCAACTATAACCTGCTCCCGACCAGGTTAGCCGTTCAGCATATGTTACCATGGCGATCTACCCCGATAACAAGTGATCCACCTTCGTAGTACAGAAAACCCTGGGTTGAACCTGAAGTTACCTCGCTAACGCCAAATCTTGCTTCGTAGTACAGGCCCCTGGTCTCCCCTCAGCATCAGACAGGCCCTCATTATGATAAATATGCTAATTCTAAATGAGGTGTTAAGCAAGTGCACCCATTGCTCACTAGACCCGGCGTCGGTCCCTGATAAGTAATTCCACTGAACGAGATTTACTAGACATAATCCAGTGCAGAATAATGGATGACACTGTATTTTTAAGAGACTGGAAATGTAGACTACAAGTAGTCTGCCAAGTCATTTCCATAGCCAGAAGTTGGGCATAAATGGCTGCCGGGTCGATGGTTGGCTCGTATGTGTAGCCGTACACGCCGGTCCGGCTTGAGCCAACAAGAAGTCTGACTTGTTGTTTACTTATCTTTCCATCAGCCTGCAATATAACACCTGATGAAATTATATCTAGACAAAATGATCTAATTTCCTTCTAGAATGCTCCCCCCTGTTCAGTCTTGAATAAACATACAATTAATTTGGAAACAGGACTTACGAGTCACTATCACCTTCATACACAACAAACATGTTGACTTTTCATGGAATAGAGACTTCATTATAATTGTATGTTTGCTAGGATCTACATTTTGTTTGACTGCGCTCCCCTGAGTTTAGCGTTACGTAAACATCCAGTCCGATCAGGCGTGAATATGCTTCTTGTCAGGTAACGTCCTGAAGCTCTGACGAAACCAACCCCACGTTATCACAGCCCCAGTCTCTGCTTCAAGCCAGCTTTGGTAGCTCTTTATTTGTGAGTGAGGTCAGTCAAGCCTGAAATCTAACATCAGCCGTGGTTTACAGGAACGTGCTGTGACTTTTCAGCCTGATTTTCGCTCACCATGTCAGAGACACCGACCAGCCGTTAGACTTGATTATTTTCAGCATCATTAATGTGCTATTACATCTAAGAGACACAGAGTGTTCCAAGTGCCACATGCTCACATTTGGCCAACAAGGTATCGCACGCTCATATTGTTCAGAACACCAACTGCCAACTGGAAGCTAGGCGAACATGAAAGGAGCAGGCTGAGTACAATCTTGTTGAGTCATTTTGTTTCATGTGAGTCTAGATTCAGAAGGTAGAAGCTGTACCTAGCGATGCCCTGGAGGAAAAGAGAGTTGGATTTCTTCTGCCTAGTTTAAAGAGCCTAGCTCTTCCTCTGGCTTAACACACCCATTGCCAATGAAACATGCTTTTCATCTCACATATCCGATTTATTAAATATATATTTCGTTTAGGCCTTTCCAAAGCAAAAGAACATTCCAAGGCTTTTGTCTTGAGTCAAAACAATAGAATACAAATAATTACAACCATTCATTTTAATGCCTCCATTAATTCAAATGTTTTTAAAATATAGATTTTAGAAGCTGAATGCCAAAACACTAATTTACACTTTTAATAAATCATTTTTGAGAAAGTTTGAAATGTCAGAGGTGCAGAGAATCAGAAGACACAGTACACAAGGAACTGACAGAAAGGTATTAAAGTCAATAACACACTGAGCAGATCAGAACAACGTCTGTTGAAACATTACAAGCAAATAGTTCTTAAATCGATAACTGAAATGAGGACAGAGTGACAAGTGTCACTAATAGAGAGAGCCCAGGTACTGCTTAGAAAGTTCTAGGGTGTTGGAAAGAGGAAGCTGGTCATTTCCTGTTCTCACACCCCCACACACACACACACACACACACTGTTGCTGATGAAAACGCATTCTTTTGTTTTGTTCTTTGAAAGAAATCCCAAGATACTTGTTATGGATAAATGCAAAGTTGGGGACATTCCAAAGCATTGACCCATTTTGTGGTGACATTTAGACAACAGGAACAGATCTGTGACCCTCGATGGAGGGCAGCTTGTGTTAGTGTGACCCTCGATGGAGGGCAGCTTGTGTTAGTGTGACCCTCGATGGAGGGCAGCTTGTGTTAGTGTGACCCTCGATGGAGGGCAGCTTGTGTTAGTGTGACCCTCGATGGAGGGCAGCTTGTGTTAGTGTGACCCTCGATGGAGGGCAGCTTGTGTTAGTGTGACCCTCGATGGAGGGCAGCTTGTGTTCTGGACCCTCGATGGAGGGCAGCTTGTGTTTGTGTAACCCTCGATGGAGGGCAGCTTGTGTTAGTGTAACCCTCGATGGAGGGCAGCTTGTGTTAGTGTGACCCTCGATGGAGGGCAGCTTGTGTTCTGGACCCTCGATGGAGGGCAGCTTGTGTTAGTGTAACCCTCGATGGAGGGCAGCTTGTGTTAGTGTAACCCTCGATGGAGGGCAGCTTGTGTTAGTGTGACCCTCGATGGAGGGCAGCTTGTGTTAGTGTGACCCTCGATGGAGGGCAGCTTGTGTTAGTGTGACCCTCGATGGAGGGCAGCTTGTGTTAGTGTGACCCTCGATGGAGGGCAGCTTGTGTTAGTGTGACCCTCGATGGAGGGCAGCTTGTGTTAGTGTGACCCTCGATGGAGGGCAGCTTGTGTTAGTGTGACCCTCGATGGAGGGCAGCTTGTGTTAGTGTGACCCTCGATGGAGGGCAGCTTGTGTTAGTGTGACCCTCGATGGAGGGCAGCTTGTGTTAGTGTGACCCTCGATGGAGGGCAGCTTGTGTTAGTGTGACCCTCGATGGAGGGCAGCTTGTGTTAGTGTGACCCTCGATGGAGGGCAGCTTGTGTTAGTGTGACCCTCGATGGAGGGCAGCTTGTGTTAGTGTGACCCTCGATGGAGGGCAGCTTGTGTTAGTGTGACCCTCGATGGAGGGCAGCTTGTGTTAGTGTGACCCTCGATGGAGGGCAGCTTGTGTTAGTGTGACCCTCGATGGAGGGCAGCTTGTGTTAGTGTGACCCTCGATGGAGGGCAGCTTGTGTTAGTGTGACCCTCGATGGAGGGCAGCTTGTGTTAGTGTAACCCTCGATGGAGGGCAGCTTGTGTTAGTGTGACCCTCGATGGAGGGCAGCTTGTGTTAGTGTGACCCTCGATGGAGGGCAGCTTGTGTTAGTGTAACCCTCGATGGAGGGCAGCTTGTGTTAGTGTAACCCTCGATGGAGGGCAGCTTGTGTTAGTGTGACCCTCGATGGAGGGCAGCTTGTGTTAGTGTGACCCTCGATGGAGGGCAGCTTGTGTTAGTGTGACCCTCGATGGAGGGCAGCTTGTGTTAGTGTGACCCTCGATGGAGGGCAGCTTGTGTTAGTGTGACCCTCGATGCAGGGCAGCTTGTGTTAGTGTGACCCTCGATGGAGGGCAGCTTGTGTTAGTGTGACCCTCGATGGAGGGCAGCTTGTGTTAGTGTGACCCTCGATGGAGGGCAGCTTGTGTTAGTGTAACCCTCGATGGAGGGCAGCTTGTGTTAGTGTGACCCTCGATGGAGGGCAGCTTGTGTTAGTGTGACCCTCGATGGAGGGCAGCTTGTGTTAGTGTGACCCTCGATGGAGGGCAGCTTGTGTTAGTGTGACCCTCGATGGAGGGCAGCTTGTGTTAGTGTGACCCTCGATGGAGGGCAGCTTGTGTTAGTGTGACCCTCGATGGAGGGCAGCTTGTGTTAGTGTAACCCTCGATGGAGGGCAGCTTGTGTTAGTGTAACCCTCGATGGAGGGCAGCTTGTGTTAGTGTAACCCGGTACGTCCTTATGGCATCTTCACATTTCCACTTCATATTCAAGCAGTTTTACGCCAAAAGATTGTACTATAATTCTTTAAAAAAACGATATATTTCAATTTCAACAATAAGGAATGTATATTTAGTGGGTATGTCGAATGTGGGTATTTCCCTGTATCCGTGTGTGTCTGGTGGAGTGGGCGGTTGTGGAGTTTGACAGGAAGGTCAAGAGAAGTTCCTGTGCTCTCCTCCCAGCAGGTGAGTCCTCTCCAAGATGATCCTCAATTGATTTGTTGTCTCTCTAAGAGGCGTAGCTGAGATCTGAGGAGATGAAACACGCTCTGGAGGGACACACACACACACACACACAGACACACACACACACACACCTCCTCTGTGCCTGATTGATTGTACCTGATCCTCACCAGTCCTCCTTTGAGACAAACCTTCTTCCTGCTTTTCGAGCATAGGTGATGAAAATTGAACAGTCGTGGTCTTATAACGACTCTTTAGATGGTTGATGCAGGCTTTTTTATTTTCTTGTGCTATAAATATCATTGTGGATAAATCACTTATATTTTTGTTGGCAAAATGTCTTGCAGTTGAGAAAAATTAAATTAGAAGTCAGTAAATCACTTAGTCTTGTTGTCAGAGCATTAGCCAGACACTCAGTGTCTGTAGATTTCTCATGTTATTATCATCATGTATTATATCAATAAGAATATCAATATTAAAGACATGAATCAAAGCAAACTATATGATATCAAATATATTTAAAAAAGATTGTCATGCTCTGTTTTTGTTATGTAATATACAAACCTAATATATACGTAATATGTTTTGGCTTCCAACTCCCTCCTTTATACCTGAATTTCCCTCACGGGATAAATAAAGTATCTATCTATCTACTTGACAAAATCCAGTAAATATCTTATGTTTATCCGAGCCAGTCCTCTTCAGAGGGGTCGAGGGCTCAAGGAGTTCAAGGAAAGGGAGACTGCAGTACACTGTGTCTCCATAACGTAATCTTTAAGCTCACTGCTTTTTTTGAAAAGTTTCAAACCACTACTTGAGATGCCTCTCATGAGTTACTGTACGTTTCAGATGCTAAGAATCGGGAGAGTTATTCAAAAGCTGTACAGTGAAGTCGAGGTTTCGTTGCAATTTTCTCGGAAATACTCTGCACAAGTTCCTGCTTTGGCACCCTGACAAGGTGACTTTGGCTCTTTGTTCTAAATACGTTTGCATGAAATTATTCAACTCAGCATGTCAAAGTTATGGGAGAGGAAACCTTCATATTGTTTTATGGCCCTGCAGAAGCACATTTCTAAAGGCTTCCCACAGCCAGACGTCCTCCTGCGGGCCTGTCTAACGTCTGTCTAACGTCTGTCTAACGTCTGTCCTCGCCCTCCTCCCCCCGTTCAGCCTGACGCTCTGCATTTGTGGAACATATTTCATCAGTGGATTAAGGCGACTTCACTGCAAAGTCATTTCTTCTAATCTAATTTCAGCACTCCAGGTCGAGTTTGTGATTACCAGCAATCAACAAGGGCAGGCACTTCATGCTTAGATGGACTCTGGTGGCTTTGTGACTCCTAACAAACGCCCACAACGCTGGTCTGCTCTAAACCCAAGACGAGGAATGTCTTGTTTGGGTGTGCAGGGGGAGTGAGTGTGTGTGTGTGTGTGTGTGTGGGGGGGGGGAGGAGACTGGTTCCCAGGCTGCTACAGCTGTGTGTAAGATGTTTGAGATCTCTATTTTCTTCTTCTTCGAGAGGGTTTCTTTCCTTGCTGTCTCATAAAGATCACTTCCTGTTCTGAGCATCTTCGGGGAGGCAGAGGGGCCGTACCCACGGTTACGCTGCGTGTGGAGACGAGTGTGAGAGGAGGTCAGACAGCCGTGATTAGGTCGCCTTGGGAACACCGGCCATAATGACCAGTCGTAACAGGAAACAGAGACTTGTCATCAGACAGTCAGATGTGCAGGTGGTGGAAAAGCTTAATCCAATTAATGACAGATTGTGCTTCCCCACACTGAGCAGACATAAACACTGTGGTGTCCAGGATTGACTTTAGGTGGTATAGACAGACCTCACCTGGGTGTGTTGACTGTGTGTGCAGCTAGTTTTGTAAGGAGGGCTAAAATGGCAGCTGTCTCAACTATATCCAAATAATAACTCCAAACAGTGACTGATAGGAATGCTTAATGATGAAACCGTGGCAGCATTATCTGTGTGAATTCAAGTGCCGACATTCAGTTCGGAGGAATCTGAGAGAAATGTTCGGTCTATTTCAAATCAAGATTGTGTTGCTAAAAAATGTGTAAAGATTACATCTTTGGGAATGATAATTCTAGTCTTATTCTACACGAGTGTACAACCTCACAAGCTCCATTCCCTGGTTGTCTTTGTCAAGATCGACTGTCGTGAATCAATGTGGACGTAACCAAACCCAGGCTTTCTTCAGTGACAGTTGTTTTATCTCACATTTGATATGGAAGTTGTTGCCTTGGAATCCTTTTTAAACGATTAGGTCACAATGGGATTCTGACAGTAAATCTCTGCCATCTAAAAGCAGCATGAGTCTGAGACATCACAGAGCGTCATCAGGCCTCAGTGTTGTTGAGAGGGGGAACGGAAAGGGGAACCGTTAGGGGAACCGTAAGGGGAACCCATAACCAGGCGGGGGGTTCCACTCTTTTCACAAACAGCTCATCAGCCAGTCTGCTAGGTATGCTGTAAAGACCGAGCACGTCCACCAGATATCAGGAACAGGCCAGTCTGCTAGGTATGCTGTAAAGACCGAGCACATCCACCAGATATCAGAAACAGGAACAGGCCAGTCTGCCTGAGAACGAATGACTTGTCACTTTCTACAGAGGCGTTGAGTCGGAAGTATTTGTTTACTTTATGCATGTAACAGAGTATCTCGCTGCTACGCTACGGTCTGAGGCACATGAGAGCACCGTCCTGCAGCTTAATATGACGTCTTCTGCATCCTCACTATCGTACCTCTGCCGTGCAACTCGTCTGGAGAGGAGTTGATCTCTAGAACTGGCTCTTACAAGAACATTAGTCACTTTTTCACATCGACCGATTGCTGCTAAACTGCGGGCGTGTCTGCGAGGTCTAAATGGGTCAGTCTCTGTTCAGACTGCCTTGTTAGGTGGAGTACCTATCATGCACAGGAAATGCAACACTACAGGTCTTGTTTAAGACACTTGAAACTTCCTTTTTGTAACTGTGTGGGCGTCTTGCCTCATTTCAAAGCGGTATAACTGTCACAACACAAACAAGTATCAAACGAATAAGAAGGTTTGGCCAAGTTACAGAGCCCTCAGTTCTTGCTTTTCGAAATGCAACAGTCCTGCTTGGTTGACAAATGAGCCTTTGTATGAATGACGACAACATGGTAATAACTAGGGTTGCAAAGGGGCGGAAAGTTTCCGGTAAATTTCCGGTAAATTTCCGGAAAGTTTCCACGGGAATTTTGGCTCGGGAATTTTGGGAATTTTGAAAACAAAAATCAGCCAACGTTTTTTTGCAAAAGCATATAACGGGAACTTAAATGTAGTTGAGAACAAGTCTATGCACGCCTAGCTCAGCTGGACCCTGAATGCAGCTGGTTGGAAACATTGTCTGCCAGAAACATAAACATAAAACGTTCTTTTTTTTCCGAACGTCTTTGTCATCAGTGTTGCGTCTGAACGTTTCAACCCTATGCCTGGCAAGTGTGAGAGCGCCGAATTGCGTAGAGGCCGAGAGCGGTATTGCAAACAGATAGAGATTTCAATTATAGCTTGCAACATATTGAAATACATTTTTGGAGCTGTGAACTTAGTTAAACATTTTGAATTATGAACTATGAACTGAACTAGTTCATTTTAAAATTTGTCAACTATGAACTGAACTAGTTCATGTAGAAAGTGCATTTTCCCAACCCTGTTTGTCATTACCTAGCCTATTGATTACTTGGTAAACTCAAGCCATGTTAATTTTAATACCAAGTTTATTTGGTACCAAAATGTCCAAAAAGTCAAAAATTACATTTTTTAAAGTTGTATTATAAATGTTTGCATGCATGTCTGCTTATGACAAGGTAAATACAGTTAAATTATCCCTATATTTCCAGTTTATTCCTGTTAATTCCCGTTTATTCCCGTAAATTCCCGTAAATTCCCGTTAATTCCCGTAAATTCCCGTTAATTCCCGTGGAAAGTTTCCAACTTTGAATATTCCCGGAATTTTGCAACCCTAGTAATAACATAGATTTGTTAAAACAGGTCTGGCTTGA
>CAEFZP010000817.1:0-28956 GCA_903064625.1 Mallotus villosus
GGACACACTCTGCCATGTCCAACAGGTGTGTGTGTGTGTGTGTGTGTGTGTGTGACTGTCTCTGAAGACACACTCTGCCATGTCCACAGGTGTGTTGTGTGTGTGGGTGTGTGTGAGTGTGACTGTCCTGAGGACACACTCTGCCATGTCCAACAGGTGTGTGTGTTGTGTGTGACTGTCCTGAGACACACTCTGCCATGTCCAACAGGTGTGTGTGTGTGTGTGTGTGAGTGACTGTCCTGAAGACACACTCTGCCATGTCCAACAGGTGTGTGTGTGTGTGTGACTGTCCTGAAGACACACTCTGCCATGTCCAACAGGTGTGTGTGGTGTGTGTGTGTGAGAGTGACTGTCCTGAAGACACCTGCCATGTCCGACAGGTGTGTGGTGTGTTTGTGTGTGTGAGAGTGACTGTCCTGAAGACACACTCTGCCATGTCCAACAGGTGTGTGTGTGTGTGTGTGTGAGAGTGACTGTCCTGAAGACACACTCTGCCCATGTCCAACAGGTGTGTGTGTGTGAGTGTGTGTGTTGTGAGTGTGACTGTCCTGAGGACACACTCTGCCATGTCCAACAGGTGTGTGTGTGTGTGTGTGTGTGTGTGAGTGTGACTGTCCTGAGACACACTCTGCCATGTCCAACAGGTGTGTGTGTGTGTGTGTGACTGTCCTGAAGACACACTCTGCCATGTCCAACAGGTGTGTGTGTGTGTGTGACTGTCCTGAAGACACACTCTGCCATGTCCAACAGGTGTGTGTGTGTGTGTGAGAGTGACTGTCCTGAAGACACACTCTGCCATGTCCAACAGGTGTGTGTGTGTGTGTGTGTGAGAGTGACTGTCCTGAAGACACACTCTGCCATGTCCACAGGTGAGGGTGTGAGGGATAACCTGTGGGTGTTAGGAAGTGAGTGTGTAGTGACTCCTCGCCTCCACCCTCCTCCCCCCTCCTCCACCCTCCTCCCCCCTCCTCCCCCTCCTCCTCCCACTCCTCCTCCTCCTCCCACTCCTCCCCCCTCCTCCACCCTCCTCCCCCCTCCTCCACTCCTCCCCCAGTTCGAGTCCAGCTGTGCGGTCCGCAGCTCCTCCTGATCCTGTGCTCCACCCCGGCGGTGGGACAGGAAGCTACGAGCGCACGGTCCAGGTGGACTTCCTGTTGGACAGCCTCCATTTTGCCTTCGGCTCTGTGAGCAGCGAGGCGTTCAGCTACGAGCCCAACCCGGTCCTGTACCCCCTGAACCAGCAGGACCCCAGCCGGCCTTACCACCACAAGCCTGGCAGCGTCATCTCTGTCGAGGTCTGGACTGCCCTGGACTAGCCTATACTGGACTATACTATGTACAATACTGATTCATCCAGGGTCCATCCTGGTCTAGGGTAGCCTGGGATGGTCTAGGTCTAGCCCAGGTCTAACCCAGGTCTACCCAGGTCTAACCCAGGTCTAACCCAGGTCTAACCCAGGTCTAACCCAGGTCTAACCCTGCTGTATTCTTGCCTCTGTGCTGCAGGGAGAGAACCTGGACCTAGCCATCCACAAGGAGGAGGTGCTGGCTCTGATTGGAGGAGGCGTGTGTGCCGTCAAGACTCTCACCCACAACCACCTGTACTGTGAGCCTCCGTCCCAGCAGCCCTCAGTCCTGCCCACCAGCAAACAGGAAGTGATGGACGCTCTGCCAGAGTTCACTGTAAGGAACTTACAGACGGACATGTTTGTAGTCATTATAAATGTGTGTAATATGTAACTCGTCTGGTCTGTGTCTGTGTGTATATGTAAGTACCTGGTCTGTGTGTAATATGTAAGTCACCTGGTCTGTGTCTGTGTTTGGGCAGGTCCAGATGGGGAACCTGAACTTCTCTCTGGGGCGCGTTCAATACGACTCCCTGGGGCCGCTCCATGTTCCCCCTGGAGGCCCAGGTGGGGCTGGGGG
Organism: Mallotus villosus; assembly: GCA_903064625.1. Lineage (NCBI taxonomy): Eukaryota > Metazoa > Chordata > Actinopteri > Osmeriformes > Salangidae > Mallotus > Mallotus villosus. The sequence goes on from CAEFZP010000817.1 coordinate 1,927, forward strand.
TGGGCGCTCTGTACTGGCTCTGCTCGTCCTCATCATCCTGCTCATATACAGGTACACACACACACAGGTACACAAAAACACCACAGGTACAACAACACACACAGGTAAACACACAACACACACAAACAGTACACACAAACACACACACAGGTACACACACACACACAAACACAGGTACACACACACAACCACACACACACACACACAGGTAAACACACACACAGGTACACACACACACACAGGTACACACACACACACACAGGTACACACACACACACAGACAGGTACAACACACACACACACAGGTACACACGCACACAGGTACACACACACAGGTACACACACACAGGTACACACACCACAGACACACACACAGGGTACACGCCAACACGCATGTATATATAGTGTTTTTGTCTCTTTATATTTCACTGTAAAGCGTTTTATGATCGCGTGTGTGGTGTTTGTGGTTGTGTATCTGTGCCCGTGTTGTGTCCTGCGCACGTGTGTGTGTGGTGTGTGTGTGTGGTGTGTGTGTGGGTGTGTATCTGTGCCTGTCGTTGTGTCTGCTGCGCACGGTGTGTGTGTGGTGTGTGTGGTGTGTGTGGTGTGTGTATCTGTGCCTGTGTTGTGTCTGCTGCACGGTGTGTGTGTGTGTTCAGGAGGAAGAGTAGCAGGCGATGAGAGATTATAAGAAGTCCAGATCAGCTGGAGAACTGGAGACCAGCGTGAGAGGGACCGCTGCAAGGAGAGTTCACAGTGAAGGGAAGGGAGAGAAAGAAGAAGGAGGAAAGAGGAGAAGAGAAAGAAGTGAGCGAAGAAGAGGAAAGAAGAGAAGAGAAGAAGCAGGAGGAGAAGGAAGAAGCGAAAGACGAATGAGAGCAAGAAGAGGAGAAAGGGAAAGAAGAGAAAGGAGAAGAAGAGAAGAAGAGGAAGAAGAAGGGGAAGAGTAAGGAGAGAGAGAGAAGAAGAGGGATGAAGAAGATAAAGAAGAAGGAGGGAAAGAAGAAGAGAAAGAAGGAGATGAAGGAGAAAGAGAAGAGAGAGGAGAGAAGAAGGAGAAAGAAGAATAGAAAGAAGAAGAAGAGAAAGAAGAAGAAGAGAAGGAAGAGGAGAAGAGAGAAAGAAGAAGAGAAAGAAGAAGGAAGAGAAGGAAGAAGAGGAAAGAAGAAGAGAAAGAAGAAGAGAAAGAGGAAGGAGAGAAAGAAGAGGAGAAGTTAGAAGAAGAGTAGGAAGAGAAGAGGAAGAAGAGAAAGAAGAAGGGAGAAGAAGAGAAGGAGCAGGAAGAAGGAGAAGAGAAGGAAAGAAGAAGAGAGAAGGGCCGGAGCAGAGAAGAAGAGAGAAGGAAAGAGAATAAGAATAAGAGAAAGAAGAAGAGAAAGGAAGAAGAAGAGAAGAGAAGCAAGAAGAGAAAGATGAGAAGGAGAAGAAGAGACGAAAGTAAGAAGAAGAGAAAGAAGAAGGAAGCGACCGAGGAAGAGAAGAAGAGCGAGAAGAAGAAGAGATAAGTAAGAAGAAGAGAAAGAAGAAAGAAAGAAGAAGAGAAAGAAGAGAGAAAGAGAAGAGAGAAAGAAGAAGAAAGAAAGAAGAAGAGAAAGAAGAGAGATAAAGAGAGAAGCGAAGAAGGAAAGAGAAAGAAGAAGAAGAGAGAAGAAGAAGAGAAGAAGAGAAGAAGGAAAAGAGAGAAAGCAAGAAGAGAAAGCGAAGAGAAAAAGAAGAGAAGAAGAAAGAAGCAGAAGAGAATAGAAGAAGCGAAAAGAAGAAGAGAAGAAGAGAAGAGAAAGAGAAGAGAAAGAAGAAGAACGGGAGAAACGAAGAAAGAAGACGACCGCCAGAACGAGAGAAAGACGAAGAGAACGAATGAAGACAGAGAAGAAAGAAGAAGAGAATAGAAGAGGAGCAAAGAAGGAGAGAAGACACTAAGATAAAGCAGAGAAAGAAGCAGCGGAAGAAGAAGAAGAAGAAAGGAGAAGAGAAAGAGAAGAGGAAGAAGAATAGAAGGAGAACGAGACGAAAGAAAGAAAGAAGCGGAAGCCGACGACACAGAAGAAGCAGAAAAGACGAAGAGACAGACGCAAGAAGAAAGAAGACTAGACGGAAGAAGCTCCCGACAGAAGAGAAAGAAGAAGATAACAATATCTGAGACCGACTAGGAGAAAGAATGAGAGAAAGAAGCGAGACAGAAGAGAAAGAAGAGAAAGAAGAAGATACAGTATCATATAAATGAATCATCTGACCTCCTACTCCGATCCTCTTAATAAAGAAAGACCGACTAGACTCACTCACGAGCCCGAATCGAGCCCTCGACTCTTCCTCCTACTCAGTCTCCACTCCTCCTCCTTCCTCTCTCACCAGGGGGCTCCATGTCACTCATCTGTTGATCCTCTTTCTAATTTTTGATCTCCTCTTTCTGTATCTTCCTCTCCTTCTTTCTTATCTGGTATGATCCTACTACCCCAAAAAGAGAAGAGCAGACAAAAAGAAGAGAAGGAAGAAAGCGAGGAGGAAGCGAAGAGAAGAAAAAGAGGGCGGAGCAGAGAACCCAGCGACGCGCCGAACAAAAAGGATGCGAAGCGAAGAGAAGATACGAAAGAAGAAGAGACACGAAAAAAGAGGAGAGGAAGAAAAGAGAAGAGCAGAGAGACAAGGCAGGCGATAAGAGAAAAACGAGAGAGAGAAGAATAGGCAGAGAAGAGAAGAGAGAAAAAAGAACGAAGGAAAAGGCAAACGAGCAGAGAAGAGCAGAGAAGAGAAGAGAAGAGAAGGAGAAGAGAAGAGACGAAAAAGAGAAGAGAAAAGACCAATGTTCCTACGATTAACGCCCTGTCCCTTTGTTCCTCCCCCCCTTACCCTTCTATACCTTCTCACCCAAGCAATTTTCTTTTGCCTATGGGGTTACCTCGTTTCATCGTTCTACGAGCCACCCTATCTTATCTCTCCGACCTGATGACAGAGATGATGGACGTGTCCAGTGACCTGGGCGGCTCAGGCATCCCCTTCCTGGACTACGGGGACGACGCGAGCGCATCTTCTTCCCGGCCACCGGAGTCCCCGCTGAGGAGGGAGACTGGACGTGCCGAGGCTCGCAGGCACACGGTGGAGCAGGGCCTGGTGCAGCTGTCAACCTGCTCACAGCAAGCTGTTCCTCACCACGGTACAGGAGGGGAGAGACAGGGGGAGAGAGACAGGGGAGAGAGACGGGGAGAGACAGGGAGAGAGAGACAGGGAGAGAGAGAGCGGGGAGTAGAGACAGGGAGAGAGAGACGGGAGAGAGAGACGGGGAGAGAGAGACAGGGAGAGACAGGGGAGAGAGAGAGAGAGAGAGACAGGAGAGGACAGGAGAGAGAGAGAAGGGAGAGAGAAGGGAGAGAGAGACGTGAGAGAGAGGACAGGGAGAGACAGGGAGAGACAGGAGAGAGAGACGGGGAGAGAGATGGACAGGGAGAGACAGGGAGAGAGAGACGGGGAGAGAGACAGGTAGAGGACAGGGAGAGAGAGAGAAGGGAGAGAGACAGGGAGAGAGAGACGGGGAGAGAGAGACAGGGAGAGACAGGGAGAGAGAGAGGGGAGAGAGAGAGAGACGGGCAGAGACAGGGAGAGAGAGACGGGGAGGAGAAAGACAGGGAGAGACAGGGAGAGACAGGAGAGAGAGACGGGGAGAGAGACAGGGAGAGACAGGGAGAGAGAGCACGGGGAGAGAGACAGGCGAGAGACAGGGAGAGAGAGACGGGGAGAGGACAGGGAGAGACAGGGAGAGAGAGACGGGGAGAGAGAGACGGGGCAGAGAGACAGGGAGAGACAGGAGAGAGAGACGGGGAGAGAGACAGGGAGAGAGAGACGGGGACGAGAGACAGGGAGAGAGACAGGGAGAGAGAGACGGGGAGAGAGAGACGGGGAGAGAGAGACGGGGAGAGAACAGAGAGAGAGAGACGGGGAGAGAGAGACAGGGAGAGACGGGAGAGACAGGGAGAGAGAGACGGGGAGAGAGAGACGGGGAGAGACAGGGAGAGAGAGGAAGGGGAGAGAAAGACAGGGAGAGACAGGGAGAGACAGGGAGGAGAGAGACAGGGGAGAGAGACAGGGAGAGAGAGGAGAGAGAGACGGGGAGAGAGACAGGGAGAGACAGGGAGAGAGAGACTGGGAGAGAGAGACGGGGAGAGAGAGACAGGGAGAGACGGGGAGCAGAAGAGACGGGTGAGAGAGACGGGGAGAGACGGGGAGAGAGAGACAGGGAGAGACAGGGAGAGAGAGACGGGGTTAGAGAGACGGGGAGACAGGGATGAGACAGGGGGAGGAGAGAGACAGGGGGAGGAGAGACAGGGGGAAGAGAGAGGAAATAACAGAAAATGTAATCCTCCCCTCAGTTCATCCACACTCTGGAGGTGCAGAGGACGTTCTCCCCGCGCGACCGAGCCTACCTGGCCTCCCTCCTCACGGTGGCGCTGCACGGGAAACTGGAGTACTTCACCGACATCCTGAAGACGCTGCTCAACGACCTGGTGGAGCAGTACGTGGCCAAGAACCCCAAACTGATGCTGCGCAGGTCAGTGAGAGGGAGGGAGGGGGGGAGGGAGGGAGGAAGGGAGGAGGGAGGGAGGGAGGGAGGGATGGGAGGGAGGGAGGGGAGGGAGGGAGGAGGGAGGGAGGGAGGGAGGGGGGGGAGGGAGGGGGAGGAAGGGAGGAGGGAGGGAGGGAGGTAGGGTGGATGGAGGAAGTGTGTGTCAGAATGTGGGGTTAGGTTGTGTAGTATGTTTGTATGTATAAGCATGGAAACACCATATTGAGGGAGCTAGTACTGAGACCAAAGAAATCAGAGAAATGGGTTCTAGACCAGGGTTTTAGTCCTAAGACAGGGTCTAGACCAGGGTTCTAGTTCTAAGACAGGGTTCTAGAACAGTGTTCTGTGTTTCAGGACTGAGTCTGTGGTGGAGAAGCTCCTGACCAACTGGATGTCCATCTGTCTGTTCACCTTCCTCAGGGTAGGTACCCCACCTGCCCTAACCCCACCTGCCCCTAACCCTACCTGCCCCTAACCCTACCTGCCCCTAACCCCCACCTGCCCCTAACCCTACCTGCCCCTACCTGCCCCACTGCCCCTCTCAGGGTAGGTACCCTACCTGCCCCTAACCCTACCTGCCCCTAACCCTACCTGCCCCTAACCCTACATGCCCCTAACCCTACCTGCCCCTAACCCTACCTGCCCCTAACCCTACCTGCCCCCTACCTGCCCCCTGCCCCTCTCAGGGCAGGTACCCCACCTGCCCCTAACCCTACCTGCCCCCTACCTGCCCCCTGCCCCTCTCAGGGTAGGTACCCCACCTGCCCCTAACCCTACCTGCCCCCTGCCCCTCTCAGGGTAGGTACCCCACACCTGCCCCTAACCCTACCTGCCCCCTACCTGCCCCCTGCCCCTCTCAGGGTAGGTACCACACCTGCCCCTAACCCTACCTGCCCCCTGCCTGCCTGTGTGCTGTGTTCCTTCAGGACTCTGCGGGCGAGGCCTGAGTGTGTGCTGTGTGTTCCTGCAGGACACTGCGGGCGAGGCCTGAGTGTGTGCTGTGTGTTCCTGCAGGACACTGCGGGCGAGGCCTGAGTGTGTGCTGTGTGTTCCTGCAGGACTCTGCGGGCGAGGCCTGAGTGTGTGCTGGTGTGTCCCTGCAGTACTCTGCGGGCGAGGCCTGAGTGTGTGCTGTGTGTTCCTGCAGTACTCTGCGGGCGAGGCCTGAGTGTGTGCTGTGTGTTCCTGCAGGACTCTGCGGGCGAGGCCTTCTACATGCTGTTCAGGGCCATTAGGCACCAGGTGGACAAGGGTCCCGTTGACGCGGTTACGGGGAAGGCCAAGTACACCCTCAATGACAACCGGCTGCTCAGGGAGGATGTGGAGTACCGCACACTGGTGAGGACCCACACACTCAAACACACACTCACACATACACACTCACGTACAGACACACACACCCACACATACAGAAAGCATAAACACTGACACCACATGTCCGTACCCCCCCATGCTCTCTGTCCGGTAGACACTGACACCACATGTCCGTACCCCCCCCATCCTCTCTGTCCGGTAGACACTGAACGTGCTGATGCCTGCGGCTAGTGGTGACCCGGTTACCACGGTACCGGCCAAGGTTCTGGACTGTGACACCATCACCCAGGTGAAGGAGAAGGTTCTGGAGCAGGCATGGAAGGGAACATCGTTCTCCCAGAGACCCCACACCGACGCTCTACACCTGGGTCAGTACGACCACTAACCACACTCTGCACCTGGGTCAGTACCGACCACTAACCACACTCTGCACCTGGGTCAGTACTGACCACTAACCACACTCTACACCTGGGTCAGTACTGACCACTAACCAGTAGAGCCCGACCGATAGAGGATTTTTAAGGCCGATACCGATACAAATATTTGGTGATTTAAAAATCCGATTTTCCGATATCGTCCGATATCGTCCGATATAAAAATATCGAATATCAAATCCAGAAACGCGTAACAAAACAAACTGATTTCCCTAACAGTAGTTATTTGTAGTTTACATTTAATCACTTTTAGCAGAAGTTCTTATCCAGAGCGATAAGAACAAGTGCCTTGCCCAAGGACACAACGTCATTTGACACGGCCAGGAATCGAACCAGCAACCCTCTGATTAATAGCCCGATTTCCTAACCGCCGATATATCGGTCGGGCTTTACTAACCAGACTAACTACCTCTTCACCTGGGTCAGTACCGACCACTAACCAGACTAACACATGGACCCTGTCCTCTCTATGTGTGTGACCACAGAGTGGCGTGCGGGCGTGGCAGGGTCACCTGATCCTGTCGGACGAGGATCTGACGTCGGTGGTGCAGGGCTCCTGGAAACGCCTCAACACCCTGCAGCACTACAAGGTCAGGGGTCAGGGGTCAGGGGTCAGGGGTTACATAGGTACACTAGATACCCTGCAGCACTACAAGGTCAGGGGTCAGGGGTCAGGGGTTACATAGGTACACTAGAAACCCTGCAGCACTACAAGGTCAGGGGTCACTACACCACTGTTCTTGTCTTCTCTGATCACTGTGTCTAGAACAGTTCTAAACTGAAACAGCCATTACTGGATTGAGCGTAGATCTTTGTTATTGTTCATGAAACGTCTTGTTTATTCTTGTTTATTCGTTTGTGCAGGTTCCTGATGGAGCCACTGTGACTTTGGTAACCAGGAACACCAAACACCTGCACCATGAGTGCCACGACTACTCACCTGGAGAGAGTGAGTACTTCCTGCTAACACACCCCTTCCTCTCCTATGTAACTGTAGGGAGAGAGTGAGTACTTCCTGTGAACACCCCCCTCCTCTCCTATGTAACTGTAGGGAGAGAGTGAGTACTTCCTGTGAACACACCCCTCCTCTCCTATGTAACTGTAGGGAGAGAGTGAGTACTTCCTGTGAACACACCCCTCCTCTCCTATGTAACTGTAGGGAGAGAGTGAGTACTTCCTGTGAACACCCCCCCTCCTCTCCTATGTAAACTGTAGGAGAGAGAGTGAGTACTTCCTGTGAACACACCCCTCCTCTCCTATGTAACTGTAGGGAGAGAGTGAGTACTTCCTGTGAACACCCCCCCCTCCTCTCCTATGTAACTGTAGGGAGAGAGTGAGTACTTCCTGTGAACACCCCCCCTCCTCTCCTATGTAACTGTAGGGAGAGAGTGAGTACTTCCTGTGAACACACCCCTCCTCTCCTATGTAACTGTAGGGAGAGAGTGAGTACTTCCTGTGAACACACCCCTCCTCTCCTATGTAACTGTAGGGAGAGAGTGAGTACTTCCTGTGAACACACCCCCTCCTCTCCTATGTACTGTAGGAGAGAGTGAGTACTTCCTGTGAACACACCCCTCCTCTCCTATGTAACTGTAGGGAGAGAGTGAGTACTTCCTGTGAACACACCCCCTCCTCTCCTATGTAACTGTAGGGAGGAGAGTGAGTACTTCCTGTGAACACACCCTCCTCTCCTATGTAACTGTAGGGAGAGAGTGAGTACTTCTGTGAACACCCCCCTCCTCTCCTATGTAACTGTAGGGAGAGAGTGAGTACTTCCTGTGAACACACCCCTCCTCTCCTATGTAACTGTAGGGAGAGAGTGAGTACTTTCCTGTGAACACACCCCTCCTCTCCTATGTAACTGTAGGGAGAGAGTGAGTACTTCCTGTGAACACCCCCCCTCCTCTCCTATGTAAACTGTAGGGAGAGAGTGAGTACTTCCTGTGAACACACCCCTCCTCTCCTATGTAACTGTAGGGAGAGAGTGAGTACTTCCTGTGAACACACCCCCTCCTCTCCTATGTAACTGTAGGGAGAGAGTGAGTACTTCCTGTGAACACACCCCCTCCTCTCCTATGTAACTGTAGGGAGAGAGTGAGTACAGGAAAGCGTGTGTGTGTCAGGTAAAGCGTGTGCGTGTCAGGTAAAGCGTGTGCTGGGTGATGACGCTGTGCGCCCCACAGAGACTCCCATGCTGGACGATGGCGAGGAGGGCGGAGTCAGGCTGTGGCACCTGGTGAAGGCCAACGAGGGAGGCGGAGCTTCCAAAGCAGCGTGGAGGGAGCATGAGGGAGAGGGGCGGGGCCAAAGCCATCCCTGAGATCTACCTCACCAGGCTGCTGTCCATGAAGGGAGACACACACACACACCAACATAGACACACGCACACACACACACACCAACAAGAGACACACGCACACACACACACACACACACACACACCAACAGAGACACACGCACACACACACACACACACACCAACATAGACACACGCACACACACACACACACACACACAACACCAACATAGACGCAACGCACACACACACAACACACCACACACACACCAACAGAGACACACGCACACACACACACACACACCAACAGAGACACACGCACACACACACACACACACACCACCAACAGAGACACACGCACACACACACACACACACCACCAACAGAGACACACGCACACACACACACACACACACACCAACATAGACACACGCACACACACACACACACACACCAACAGACACTTACACACCACACACCCACACACACCACACACACCAACATATACACACTCACACACAGACACACACCACTAACCAACATATACACCACTCCACAGACTCACACACTAACCAACATATACACACTCACACACACACACACACAGACACACACACTAACCAACATATAAAGACAAATATACACACAAAGACACACACACAAACCAATATAGAGACAAATATACACACAAAGACACACACGCTAACCAACATATAGAGACAAATATACACACTCACACAAAGACACACAGAGACATGCACACACATCAAGACAAAGACACAAACACCTACACCTACACTCTCATCCTTCCCCCCCCCCTCCAGGGAACCCTCCAGAAGTTTGTGGACGACCTGTTCACGGTGATCCTCAGCACAAGCAGGCCCGTCCCCTGGCACTCAAGTACTACTTTGACCTTCTGGGACGAGCAGGCCCTGCTGCACAACATCACTGACCCCGACACCATCCACATCTGGAAGACCAACAGGTACTCATGTCACAATAAACACAATTACATCAACCAAAACTTGTTTGTGTGTGTTTGTGGCGTGTGTTGTTGACTAGTCTACCACTGTGGTGTTGTGTTTTGTGGTGTGTTGTTGACTAGTCTACCCCTGTGGTGTTGTGTTTGGTGGTGTGTGTTGTTGGACTAGTCTACCTCTGTGGTTGTTGTGTTTTGTGGTGTGTTGTTGACTAGTCTACCGCTGAGGTTGTTGTGGTTTGTGGTGTGTTGTTGACTAGTTACCGCTGAGGTTGTTGTGTTTCGTGTGTGTTGTTGACTAGTTTACCGCTGCGGTTCTGGATCAACATCCTGAAGAACCCTCAGTTCATCTTCGACGTGCAGGCGTGTGACCACGTGGACGCTGTGCTCTCTGTGATCGCTCAGACCTTCATGGACTCCTGCACCCTCACAGAGCACAAGCTGGGCAGGGTGAGCCTATCACACGCCCTTAGAATGGGCTTGGAACCAATCAGAGGCTCCAGGTTATATGCAGATCTAACGGCTTCTCTGTGTTCTCTTCCAGGATTCTCCCATCAACAAGCTGCTGTACGCCCGAGACATCCCTCGCTACAAAGCAGATGGTGGAGAGGTGAGGGACCCTAACCCGAGGGAGGGAGGGAGGGAGACGGGGGTGAGGTGAGGGAAAGTGTGAGTTGAGGGAGAGTGAGGAGGGAGGGAGGGAGGGTGAGGTTGAGGGTGAGGGAGGTGAGGTGAGTGAGGGAGAGGTTGAGTTGAAAGAGTGGGAGAAAGAGAGAAAGTGATAACAAAGGGAAAGCTATAGACCCTACAGTGCATTGTTTCTCTAAATACCTTTTACTGTGATCCCCGTCTGTCAATCTAATCCCTACACCCTCCCTCCCTTCCCTCCTCCCTCCTTCACGACATACCCTCCCACAGGTACTATGCTGATATCCGCCAGACCATCTCAGCCAGCGACCAGGAGATGAACTCTGCACGCGCTGAGCTGTCTCGGGGACTGTACACTGAAAACTGTCTTTCTCTCTACCTGTCTGTCTCTCTACCTGTCTGTCTCTCTACCTGTCTGTCTCTCTACCGGTCTGTATCTCTACCTGTCTGTCTCTATACCTGTCTGTCTCTCTACTGTCTGTCTCTCTACCTGTCTGTCTCTACCTGTCTGTCTCTCTACCTGTCTGTCTCTCTACCGTGTCGCTGTCTTAACAAGGTACCACAAGGACCAATTCACATTCTCTTCCCCTCCCCTCTCTCTTCTTCCTCTCTCCTCATCATCGATCCTCCTCATCACTCCTCCTCTTCCTCTCCTTCTATTCATGCAGACTACTCTGGAGAGGTGAACTTCATGGTGGCCCGCATGAGCTGTACAAGTACTACAACAAATACTACGATCAGGTACCACGCTCTCTCACACACGAACACTCACACAAACACTCACACACCACACAACCGGCTCTAACATCTGCGCGCCGTCCCGCGCTCGCACTTCGCTGCCGCCCGCTCGCTCGCTCGACCGCTCCCTAGCGCTCGCGCGCTCTGCCCGCACGCTACGCTCCTCACGTCGCCAGGGAAACGAAACATCTCCTACCGCCTCTAAAAGCAAGGAAAACGCTAGGCACTCAGCCGCCCTGCCGTGCCACTCGCAGAAGACAGGACATGCAAAAACGCACTGAATAAGACAGAACTACCGCAAGAGCCGACGTCGCACGCAGCGGTCAGCCGTGACCTCGCCGCGACCGCTCCCCTCCTATCGCTCACGCGTCTCCTCGCTCCCTCCTCGCATCTCTACGCCTCTCCTCCATCCTCTACCTCACATCCACCTCTCTAGATCATCACAGCTCTGGAGGAAGACCCCACGGCCCAGAAGATGCAGCTGGGCTGTCGTCTCCAGCAGATTGCTGCCGCCGTGGAGAACAAAGTCACCGACCTCTGACCTCTGAGTGGGCGGGGCCAGGCCAGAGCCTGACAGAAGGACAGACAGTTCCATAAAGGAAAGCAGCAGAACGGGAGGAGAGGAATGCTAGCTATGCCTGATGTCCCTAGTCTTTGTCAGGAAACAGAGAAAGGATCAAATGCCAAATGTCTGTCTATCCACTGACCTTTAACCCCTGACCTTTACCCCCTGAAGCCTCTGATTGGCTGACAAGTCTCTGTTCCAGGAAGTGGATGGAATGGCAGCTAGGGAGCGCACAAACTAAACCAACATAGCTGATCCCTAAAGAGGACTAGGTGATGTTTTACAGGAGCAGATGCTACGATGCTATCGTTGTTCCATTACTAATGCCTTTTGTTGTCTAGAAATGTTTGCTCAAGTCTTAGTTTTACCAGAGCTGTGTGGGTTACAAGCATGTTGTCCCTTCCAGCCAGATGAAGTGAGTTTGAAGGTATGAAGGCAGTTGGAAAGGACACTTACCTCAGACAATAAGGACCAGTCACACGTTTCTGTGAAAGGACCCACATGACGACCCGACAAGTCTGCCTGCGTCTAGACTGACCCGTCCTGAGACTGAGGTGATCTAGAACCAACAACAACACTGGGTTTGTGCCCCTGACCATCCCTTGGTTCCCATGACGATCCTTGGTTCCCATGACGATCCCTGGTTCGCAGTGACAGATTCATCAGTTGTGACCGTGTATGTTTTTATGGTTACGTTGTGAGCGGACGTGTGTGTTTCTATGGTTTCGCCAGTGAGGGGATGTGTGTGTTTCCATGGTTTCGCCAGTGAAGGGATGTGTGTGTTTCTATGGTTTCGCCAGTGAAGGGATGTGTGTGTTTCTATGGTTTCGCCAGTGAAGGGATGTGTGTGTTTCCATGGTTTCGCCAGTGAAGGGATGTGTGTGTTTCCATGGTTTCGCCAGTGAAGGGATGTGTGTGTTTCTATGGTTTCGCCAGTGAGGGGATGTGTGTGTTTCCATGGTTTCGCCAGTGAAGGGATGTGATCTTAAGAGTTTCCGATGTTTCCACGGCTCGTTTCCACTGATCAAGGAAAGCACTTCTTCTTACTTCTCTTTTGTTTTAATATATGTATTTTATGTTGCCTTTAATTCTATTTATTTATTTATTGTTTGCTGGGTGGTGATCTCTTTTCAAAGACCAAAATATCAACGTAAAGAATGTCCACATTTTGAAAACTCTGTTATCGCTTCAAATTAACAAATAACCTTTCAGTTGAATGAGTTTTGATTACATTCACTATAATTAAACAATGATGCTAACCCTAGTCCAGATTACACTCTAACCCTAATTTTAGTCAAGATTGCACTATAGCCCTAACCCTAGCCCAGATTACACTCTAATCCTAACCCTAACTCAGATTACACTGTAAATCCGACCCTAGTCCAGATTATATGTTAATCCTATCCCTATTCCCTATTCCACTCCAGTCTTAACCCATGTCACCCTTCTAGTAGCTAGTGATGTGATATCAGGCCTTCATGATCTGCTGCAGCAGGGAAGGTGTTTCCCTCTTCCACAAGACTTTCATCTTTAATCACTGCCCATTTTGAATAAATGGTTACAGGTTAAGTTCTTTACATGTGGTAAACCATTTGGTTTAAATTTGAATTATTCCTAAATGTTCAATGGAAATGTTGATGTTGTTTTGGGTCTGAAGACGGGATGGGATGATACACAGCATTGAGGAAGGAGGATGTGTCCTTGTACACAGCACTGAGGAAGGAGGATGTGTCCTTATACACAGCACTGAGGAAGGAGGATGTGTCCTTATACACAGCATTGAGGAAGGAGGATGTGTCCTTGTACACAGCATTGAGGAAGGAGGATGTGTCCTTGTACACAGCATTGAGGAAGGAGGATGTGTCCTTGTATAGATATTACAGGATCTTATGAGGTGGATAGATCTCAATACATGAGACACAAAACAAACAGTGAAATACTGACATTCAGACTGACACATTCAGACTGACACATTCAGACTGACACATTCAGACTGACACATTCAGACTGACACATCAGACTGACACATTCAGACTGACACATTCAGACTGACACACTCAGACTGACACACTCAGACTGACACATCAGACTGACACATTCAGACTGACACATTCAGACTGACACATTCAGACTGACACATTCAGGACTGACACATTCAGACTGACACATTCAGACTGACACACTCAGACTGACACACTCAGACTGACACATTCAGACTGACACATTCAGACATTCAGACTGACACATTCAGACTGACACATTCAGACTGACACATTCAGACTGACACATTCAGACTGACACATTCAGACTGACACATTCAGACTGACACATTCAGACTGACACATTCAGACTGACACATTCACACATTCAGACTGACACATTCAGACTGACACATTCAGACTGACACATTCAGACTGACACATTCAGACTGACACATTCAGACTGACACATTCAGACTGACACACTCAGACTGACACACTCAGACTGACACATTCAGACTGACACATTCAGACTGACACATTCAGACTGACACATTCAGACTGACACATTCAGACTGACACATTCAGACTGACACATTCAGACTGACACATTCAGACTGACACATTCAGACTGACACATCAGACTGACACATTCAGACTGACACACTCAGACTGACACATTCAGACTGACACATTCAGACTGACACACTCAGACTGACACATTCAGACTGACACATTCAGACTGACACATTCAGACTGACACACTCAGACTGACACACTCAGACTGACACATTCAGACTGACACATTCAGACTGACACATTCACACACTCAGACTGACACACTCAGACTGACACACTCAGACTGACACATTCACACATTCAGACTGACACACTCAGACTGACACATTCAGACTGACACATTCACACATTCAGACTGACACATTCAGACTGACACATTCAGACTGACACATTCAGACTGACACATTCACACATTCAGACTGACACACTCAGACTGACACATTCAGACTGACACATTCAGACTGACACATTCAGACTGACACATTCAGACTGACACATTCAGACTGACACATTCAGACTGACACACTCAGACTGACACACTCAGACTGACACATTCAGACTGACACATTCAGACATTCAGACTGACACATTCAGACTGACACATTCAGACTGACACATTCAGACTGACACATTCAGACTGACACATTCAGACTGACACATTCAGACTGACACATTCAGACTGACACATTCAGACTGACACATTCACACATTCAGACTGACACATTCAGACTGACACATTCAGACTGACACATTCAGACTGACACATTCAGACTGACACATTCAGACTGACACATTCAGACTGACACACTCAGACTGACACACTCAGACTGACACATTCAGACTGACACATTCAGACTGACACATTCAGACTGACACATTCAGACTGACACATTCAGACTGACACATTCAGACTGACACATTCAGACTGACACATTCAGACTGACACATTCAGACTGACACATTCAGACTGACACATTCAGACTGACACACTCAGACTGACACATTCAGACTGACACATTCAGACTGACACACTCAGACTGACACATTCAGACTGACACATTCAGACTGACACATTCAGACTGACACACTCAGACTGACACACTCAGACTGACACATTCAGACTGACACATTCAGACTGACACATTCACACACTCAGACTGACACACTCAGACTGACACACTCAGACTGACACATTCACACATTCAGACTGACACACTCAGACTGACACATTCAGACTGACACATTCACACATTCAGACTGACACATTCAGACTGACACATTCAGACTGACACATTCAGACTGACACATTCACACATTCAGACTGACACACTCAGACTGACACATTCAGACTGACACATTCAGACTGACACATTCACACACTCAGACTGACACACTCAGACTGACACATTCAGACTGACACATTCAGACTGACACACTCAGACTGACACACTCAGACTGACACATTCACACATTCAGACTGACACATTCAGACTGACACATTCACACATTCAGACTGACACATTCAGACTGACACATTCAGACTGACACATTCAGACTGACACATTCAGACTGACACATTCAGACTGACACATTCAGACTGACACATTCAGACTGACACACTCAGACTGACACAAAGAAGACTTCAAATGAGTTCCCCTTGTTTATCCTCATCTTTGTGTGAGTTTATAAGATATCCACATTATTATATATATACAGATTTTTATATGATCCATGTTTTTATAATCCCATGAACAAACATACATTAATGTCAAACATCCAACACACATGTCATTACAGCCTCTTGCAGGTGTCCTTTGAGAGGGACTGAGCGATGCTTTGAGTGACAGTATCACCTCTCCCTCCGTCAGACTATGGTGGTTCAGCATGCTGTAGAATGTCCTTTATAATGACATGACGATGATAAAGCCATCCGAGTATTTAGACACGTTTCATCCTTCAGCTATGTTCCCCTAAAGTGGGTGTGGCCCACCCTGGTCCTACAGCTTCACCAGCGATGGGGTGCCCACGTCTACAGCTATCACCAGCGGACTGGGTGTGGCCCACCCTGGTCCTACAGCTATCACGCATGGGGTGGCCCACCCGGTCTAAAGTACCCAGGGACTGGGTGTGGCCCACCCTGGTCCTACAGCTATCACCAGCGGACTGGGTGTGGCCCACCCTGGTCCTACAGCTATCACCAGGGGACTGGGTGTGGCCCACCCTGGTCCTACAGCTATCACCAGCGGACTGTCTCCATAACCAACTGTAAACTGTGTGTGCGCATGTACACGTGTACCTGTGTGTTAGTGTACACCTGTACCTGTGTGTTAGTGTACACCTGTACCTGTGTGTTAGTGTACACCTGTTCATTTTGATTCATTTGGCAGATTTTTATATCCAAAGTGACATACAGCCCAGGGGGATTTGAACCTGTGACCTGCAGATCCTTGTCTTGTGTGAGGGTTTAGGTGCAGTTCTATGAGCATATGTAAAGCCCTCTGTGAAAAGGGCTATTCATACAGTATATATATATATATATATTTAATTTGATTACATCTTTATCTGCAGTGAAATGCTCTAACCACTAAGCTACACCCTTCATATACGTGTGTGTGTGTGGTGTTCTGGGTTTCTGACCCACAATTCAGGATCACCTGCCCCACTACTTTCCTGATCGTACAATTCTCATTCACACGGTGATGCTTTGTACATTATAATAACATGATGCTCTGCTATACAGCACACTGGTGGAGATCTCCAACATCTCTGTTACCTTGCAGGAATATGGCTCATTTGAAGGGGAGAACACAAACAGAAGCTGATTCACCCGGGTATGGGGGAGGAGTTGTCAAGCAGCAGAGAGGAAACAACAACAACAACAACAACAACACAAGCGCTGTACGCTCTAGAGAACAAGCCTGTAATGAAGCCTCCGCCCATCCTGATCGCCCGGTCTCCCACCTCCACCTTCCTCCACCTTCCTCCACCTTCCTGCACCTTCCAGAGGCCTCCCCTCCACCTCCCTCCACCTTACTCCACCTTCCAGAGGCCTTCCCTCCACCTTCCAGAGGCCTCCCCTCCAGACTACAGCAGCCGTACCTCAGTCATGTTGATCAGAGAGGACGAGAGGACAGGGACCACAGCTAAGCATGTTGATCAGAGAGGGTGAGAGGACAGGGACCACAGCTAAGCATGTTGATCAGAGAGGGGGAGAGGACAGGGACCACAGCTAAGCATGTTGCTCCTGCAGCATAACCTGGAGTTCAAAATAACACCGGAATCTTTTCACGATTCTTCAAAGACAAACAACAAGAAACAAGAAGGACTCCAGAGTGTGGACGTGTCACGCTTTGGATCCACACAGCCTCCACTTCAAGTACTTTCTTAACTTCATAAAGTGAATAATAGTGCAAAATGGGTCATAAATATTCAAGAAATATAAGAAAAAAATATCTCTGAAGAGGTCTACCATCCAGTACTGTAACTCCACGAGACGGACTCAGCGCTGCTTAATGTGAAGCGTCTGCTCTGACGGACTCAGCGCTGCTTAATGTGAAGCGTCTGCTCTGACGGACTCAGGGTGCTTAATGTGAAGCGTCTGCTCTGACGGACTCAGGGTGCTTAATGTGAAGCGTCTGTTCTGACGGACTCAGGGTGCTCGTGCCCTTCCTGCTGGGCCTCTCGTCCATCACATCTCTGACCGCGGCTTTACACACAGCTCAAAGGAAACGTCTAGAAAACTGACAATGTCGAACCCCCCCACATCCCCCAAAGAAGTAACCACACACACACACACACACCACACACACACACAACACACACACACCACACACACCCACACACACCAGACACACACACTCAGGTCATCCAGTCAGTTTTGAAGACAGAAGATCCCAGCTCCTTCCACTGGTTCCTCGTTAGGGTGAGGGTACCCCTTCCAACCCTTCAGCCAGAGGAGGGACCAGGTCAGGGGTCAGGGGTCAGGGTGAAGGTTCAGGGGTCAGATGGGCTCACAGCTCCCCAAGGTTGTAAAGGGTCTGGGTTCATGGTTCAGTGGTCAGGGTTTAGGGTCAGGGGTCATAGTGTAGGGGTCAGGGGTCAGATGGGTGTGCCCCCCAGGTTCCCTCCCCCAGCAGGGTAGTGGCGGAGGCCGCCGCCCCTCCGGAGCGAGTGCAGTGCCACGCTGCAGCAGCCTCTCAGCAGGAGCCCATGTGGTACACGGGAAGCCCCTCCCTGCCAGAGCCTCGCCACAGCCAGGCCAGCGTGGGCACAGCCGGCACCGCCACCGCCAGCAGGTCCACCAGGAAGTGACGGCTCCAGTAGCTCCTCTGGATCGGCCGCGGGGTATCGTCCAGGTCGTCATCGTCATCGCTCACGGTGATCACGGTGGAGTCACCGGTGACTTCCTTGGAGGGCGGAGCTTCGGGGTTGGGTGGTGAGAGGCAGCTCCTCTCCTCTGCCTCCTCCCCCTGAATCACTTCCTCCCACTGAATCACTTCCTCCACCTGAATCGCGTCCTCCCCATGAATACACTTCCTCCACTGAATCGCTCCTCCCCCTGATCACTTCCTCCACCTGAATCACTTCCTCCTCCCCCTGAATCACTTCCTCCCCTGATCACTTCCTCCTCCCCCTGAATCACTTCCTCCCCCTGAATCACTTCCTCCCCTGAATCACTTCCTCCCCTGGAATCACTTCCTCCCCCTGAATCACTTCCTCCTCCCCCTGAATCACTTCCTCCTCCTGAAATCACTTCCTCCTCCCCATGAATCACTTCCTCCTCCTGAATCACTTCCTCCTCCTCCTGAATCACTTCCTCCCCCTGAAATCACTTCCTCCCCCTGATCACTTCCTCCCCCTGAATCACTTCCTCCCCCTGAATCACTTCGAATCACTTCCTCCTCCTGACTCACTTCCTCCTCCGGATCCTGTCCTTCCTCCCTGAATCACTTCCTCCCCTGAATCATCTGAATCACTCCCCCTGAATCACTTCCTCCTCCTGCCTCTCCTTCAGTACGCCAGATCTACGTCCTCCTCAGATCGCTCCCTCGTCTGATCTCCCCAGTCTCCCATAGTCAGAGTGCCGCTCTCGCTACCACTCGCTCCTCTATCGCCGCCTTCTGCAGCGCCAAAAGCGACCGCTCGCTACAGAGCCGACACCATCTCTCCCTGCCTCCCCTCTCCTGCATCCCTCTCCCTTGCTACCTCCTCCCCCCACACACACGCTGGTTGTCGGACCCCAGCAGGAGACCGAAGAAAAAGGACATCTGTCGGGGGCGGGGCGCACGCCGGACGGGCATCGGGGAGCGGTCAGTGCTCAGGGTGTGATGGAGGTCCACGCTCCTCGTCGGACGGCAGGAGGAGCGGGGCTGCAGGCTGCGAGCGGAAAGTTTTGTCGCGCTTGCTCCGCCACGGCTGTCCACGTCAGAGGGGGCAGCCGTTCCTGGCGGGCGGGGAGTCTAGAGGCAGCTCTCCGTCTGGGATGGCTCAGCTTCAGGTGGTGCAGGTGCAGGCTACAGGTGGTGAGTGAGACAGGCAGGGGTGGTTCAGGCTGCCCACAGTCACCACAGCGCAGGGCTGCCAGGTGCTCGGAGGGGCAGAGCTTCTCACAGGTGGAGGAGTGGGGCAGGTGTTGGGGCAGGTGTTGGTAGTTGCTGGGGCAGGTGTTGGGCATAGGAGGAGAGAAGCGCGGGCGGTCTCCTCGGACAGGAAGGCGCCTCCAGCAGCAGTTCTGCCCCACAGGGGGCGCCACCCTTGCCACAGCACAGAAGCTGCTGTCCTGGGCGCCGTCGCTGGCCAGGAAGTCCTCAAGGTGTTCGGCCCTGGGTCGCTCAGCTTGGTGTAGGTAGAGCTGCGCGTCAGGGGACTCACACGACCCCCCTGCGGACTCCCTCCCCCCTCCCCCCGGGCCTCCAGCCCTCTGCCCCCTCCCCCCTCCCCCGCTTGGAGCCCGGCCTGGGCTTGCTCCATGCTCTGCAGCAGGGTCTCCAGCTTGTGGTTTCTGGGTGTTGATATCCTGAGGTAGGTGGTGACGGCGGGGCTGTGGGAGGAGCAGTCTCCCAGGCTGGAGCGCACCGTGTCCACAGCCTGCTGCAGCTGCTGGATCTCCCCCCCGCGCCTCCTTCAGGGAGAGCTGGGCCTCCACGCGGTGACACTCCTCCTCCAGCCAGTCCTCCTGCAGGACGTCGCGAAGTCTGGGCCCCACTGCAGCAGCGGCCACCGCAGAGGCCCCGGGAGAGAGGAGAGAGGAGGGACGGGAGACGAAGAGAGATACAGGTGTGTGCCGGTTTGGCACTCGCTCGCGCGCGCGCGCGCGCGTCGCGCGCGCGCGCACGCGCGCGCGCGCGCTGCGCGCGCGCGCGCGCGCGCGCGCGCGCGCGCGCGCGCGTCGGCGGAGCGCGCGCGCGCGCGCGCGCGATGCGCGCGCGCGTCTCTCTCTCTATTGTCTCTCTCTCTCGCTCTCTCGCTCTCTGCTTTCTCTCATCTCTCTCATCCTTCTCTCTGCTCTCTCCCTTCTGCTCTCTCTCTCTCTCTCGTCTCTCTCTCTCGTCATCTCTCTCTCTCTCTCTCGCTCTCTCATCTCTCTAACAGGCAGCTTTAGAGAGGTTGATGGGTCTCTGGGTGCGGTTAGGATCATACATGAAGGATGACACAATCAACTGATTACCCAGGAGCTCCGGGAGCGTTTTAGTGGATTTTGCTGCAGTAACTTGGAGATGAAACAACAACAACAACCCAGGACAGGAAGTGGCCCGCTGTAGGACAGGAAGTGGCCCTTTGTAGGACAGGAAGTGACCCTCTGTAGGACAGGAAGTGGCCCTCTGTAGGACAGGAAGTGACCCTCTGTAGGACAGGAAGTGACCCTCTGTAGGACAGGAAGTGACCCTTTGTAGGACAGGAAGTGACCCACCTGTCCTGCAGTCGGTTGATGGTCTCTTTGAGGCGAGCCGCAGGTGTCGGATGCACACCTCCTTCTGCTGCAGGGGGGTGAGGTACTGCTCCGGGAAGGGGGGGTGGATGCCATGGTATCTGTACAGGACGTGTACTTAGTCTGACGCCTGGGAGAGGGGGGGGAGGGACTGTTTATATACATGTCTAGGAGAAAGACATATACAGACAGACAGGTAAACAGGTAGACGGAGAGACAGACAGGTAAACAGTAGACATACAGACAGGTAGACAGGTAGACAGACAGACAGGTAGACAGACAGACAGGTAAACAGGTAGACAGAAAGACAGGTAAACAGGTAGAGAGATAGTTAGACACACTAACAGGTCTTACTTGGTGGGACTACAGTCGCTGTTATCTGTGCATGTTGTGTATTTAGTCTGACGCCTGAGAAAGGGGGAGAAACACACAATGTTCTGTGAGAAACACGTAGACAGACAGACAGGTAGACAGACAGACAGACAGACAGGTAGACAGACAGACAGACAGACAGGTCTTACTTGGTGGGACTACAGTCGCTGCCCTTGCAGGAGCTGCTGCTACTGCTGTGGGAGGCGTTGCCATAGGGATCCCTCCCGCTGGGCGGGGCCACTGTACGCCTGGTCCAATCAGAATCAGAATCAGAAAGGGTTTTATTCGCCATGAAAGTTTGCACAGACAAGGAATTTACTTTGGCAGGAAGGTGCATACATTAAACATATAGGAATCCTAAAACTGAAATACTTAAACACTTGTACTAAAGGTACAGTCTACCTAATACTAATAAAATATAAGTAGCCAAATAATTTACAATATAAATAAAAAAGAGGAGGGAAGGGCATGGTTATTTTATCGCCCAGGGCAACCGGTGAAAGGTTATGAATTGACCCCGTAAGGACAGCATACATCAGGATGTTAGACAGGACCTGGAACCAGACACACATGCTCTGCGTTGTCACTACAGCGGGTTGCTAGGGACTTGTTGTCACTACAGCATGTTGCTAGGGACTTGTTGTCAATACAGCATTTTGTTGGGGTACCTGTTGTCACTACAGCGTGTTGCTAGGCACCTGTTGTCACTACAGCATGTTGCTAGGGACTTGTTGTCAATACAGCATGTTGCTAGGGACTTTTTATACAGCATTTGTTAGAGACCTGTTGTCACTACAACGTGTTGCTAGGCACCTGTTGTCACTACAGCATGTTGCTAGGGACCTGTTGTCATTACAGTGTGTTGCTAGGCACCTATCCACACAGGGCGGAAGGGTCTGTATTACTGAGCCACGTACTGATGGAGGAGTTTTGAAGCCTCCATGCTCTGATTGGTCGTACGCGTCCCTAGGCACTCTGAAGTCAGTGCAAATACTCTAGTGAGAACGCAGCGAAGATGGTAAACTAATACACCCACTGAACACAGACACTACGCCACCACGTCACACTGGAACACACAACAACACAACACAGCACAACACAGCACAACACACCACAACCACACCACAAACACAACACAACACACCACAACACAGCACAACACACACACACCACAACACACAACAACACACCACAACACACAAACACACACACACCACACACCACACCACACCACACAACAACACAACACAGCACAACACAACCACAACACAACACAACACAAACACAAACACACCACAGCCACAACACACCCAACACCCACAACACAACACACCACACACACACAACACACACACAACACAACACACACACAACACAACAAAACACAACACACCCCTCCAGGAGAGGCCACACAGCAGCAGCCCAGGAGGGGTCGTGGGGTCAGACAGGCTAGCAGAGAAACACAGAGTTTTCTATGGAGGAAACAGCCACGCTGACACTGGTGGACACGGTGATGGTGGTGATCTCACACACGCTCAAGACTGTCTGGACAGGTGATGGTGGTGATCTCACACACGCTCAGAGACTGTCTGCACAGGTGATGGTGGTGATCTCACACACGCTCAGAGACTGTCTGGACAGGTGATGGTGGTGATCTCACACACGCTCAGAGACTGTCTGGACAGGTGATGGTGGTGATCTCACACACGCTCAGAGACTGTCTGCAGAGTGTGGGAGGAGCCAGGGACGGAGCCAGCAGAGGATGAGCAGTGATGAATGGGAGCATGCCATCACAGAGCTGGAGGATGGCGGGGGGGCATGTGCATGCTAAGGGAGGTCCTGAGTGGCCAGCTCACACCCTGACATCCTGGGTTGCAGCAGGATGTGGGGGCCACATGCTAGGGGGAGAGTTAGCAGGGGGAGCCATGGTAGGGGAGAGTTAGCAGGGGGAGCCATGTAGGGGGAGAGGTGGGTTAGCAGCGGGGGCCATGGTAGGGGGAGAGGGGTTAGCAGCGGGGGCCATGGTAGGGGGGCCACATGCTAGAGGGGAGAGGGGGGGGGTTAGCAGGGGTAGCCATGGTAGGGGAGAGTTAGCAGGGGAGCCATGGAGGGGGGCCACATGCTAGGGGGGAGAGGGGGGGGGTTAGCAAGGGGGGCCATGGTAGGGGGAGAGTTAGCAGGGGGGCCATGGTAGGGGGCCACATGCTAGGGGGGAGAGGGGGGGGTTAGCAAGGGGGCCAGGGTAGGGGGAGAGTTAGCAGGGGGGCCTGGTAGGGTGCACATGCTAGGGGGAGAGGGGGGTTAGCTGGGGGGGGCAGGGTAGGGGAGAGTTAGCGGGGGCCTGGTAGGGTCCACATGCTAGGGGGAGAGGGGGGGTTAGCTGGGGGGGGGCAGGGGGTGGGGCAGGGGGGTGGGCCACATACAGAGGGGGGAGGGGCAGGGGGCGGACTTTGCTGACCGACGGTGACGCTCAGGAGACTTTGGGGCGGCACATCCTTTAGTCGGACGCATCGACACCATATAGTCCGTTTCCATGGGAACGTAGTCTAGCTCTATAAACCTGCAGTAGTCGAACCTGACCAATCGAAGACAACAGGAAGTTACATTAGGATCAGGAGGAAGTTGGGGGCAGGAAGGTGGGGAGGTGGAAATGATGTCACAGGAAGTTGAGGTCATGTAATGTACACTTAGCTGCTAGCCCTTCCCCCTCCCAACCTTCAGCTGCTAACGTTAGACTGACCTGTGAGAAACATGCTAGCCAGAAACTACAACCTGGTTCTACAGCCTGGTTCTACAGCTTCTGTAGCCTGGTTCTACAGCCTGGTTCTACAGCTTCTGTAGCCTGGTTCTACAGCCTGGTATAGAACCACAGATCATATAGACTGCATAGAACCAGAGTGCATATACTACAGAGCAACACAGTATCATATAGACTGCATAGAACCAGAGTACATATACTACACAACAGTACAGTATCACTCCACATCTCACAGTCAGAAGAATCTGTTGCCAAGTTCCGTCAGACTTGTCTTTGTCCTTCCTGTGATGTCATATCCTGTCATGTGACTGACATGGGAAGGAGGGGGGGGCAGCTGCTGTGAAGGGCAGGTTATAATGAAGCCATGACAGAGAGAAGTATAAAGCAGGAAAGAGGGAGGGGGAAGGGTAGTGAGAGGGAAGGAAGGGGAGGAGGAGAGCAGGGAGGGTGGGGGAGAGGGTGGGGGAGGTGGAGAGGGAGAGGAGGAGGGAGAGGGAGAGAGAGGGAGGAAGGGAGAGGGAGAGGGAGAGGGAGCAGGGAGAGGGAGAGGGAGAGGGAGTGTGGGTGTGGGAGTGGGAGTGGGAGTGGGAGTGGGAGAGGAGGGGAGGGTGGGGGAGGGGGAGAGAGGGAGGGGAGCAGCAGAAGCAAGCCTGAAAAGAAACGTGCGTCAAAATCAACCATCCATCTTCAGGATGGATTGAATGAGTGAGAGGAGTTGCTGATGGTGTGTGATGACATCACTGGGGGCGGGGCTGTGGGCAGGGCCAGGGAGTGAAAGCTATGTGTGATTGGACAGACAGAAAAAGGGAGGAGGGAAAGTGGGACAGAAAACATGGCTCCCTCACAACTGAATGGGGAGCCATGTCCTCAGCCAGGGGTCCTGGTGTGTGTGAGGATCCACAGCTGGGATCTGCTACAATGCATGTAGCTACTAACACACCTCCAGCCACAGAGATTCACAAACCTCTGGATCTGGGACCTTGCTAGAACCCAAGCAAGGTTCCACACATGGAGCTACAAGCAAGGTTCCACACATAGAACCACAAGCATGGTTCCACACGTGGAGCTACAAGCAGGTTCCACACAGAGAACCACGAGCATGGTTCTATGATCTGGTGGGTCTGGTGAAGCACCAGTAGGGTTGTGCAGAGAACACCAGCATGGTGTCAGGATGTGTTGAGGGCTGCAGGACAGCTACCCAGCATGCTCTTGCTCCTGCTGTGTCTATGAGTGGGGTGTGGTAACTATAGCAGGTCTCACGCAGGGGGGCGCTGGCACCGGAACTGTCACGGTAGCCGTGGTTACCCACCGCCTTACTGGTGCGTTGCCGCGGGTGCCGGCTTGGGGGGGACTGAGGATGAGAGCATCTGCTGCAAACGACGCTTTGGCTGCAGAACCCTCAGAGGGTTGAATCTGAGAGAACCAGAGGAGGGAGAGATGAGGAGGGAGGAGATGAGGGAGAGCACAAGAGGAGGGAGAGATGAGGAGAGAGGACCAGAGGAGGGAGAGATGAGGAGAGAGAGGAGACCAGAGGAGGGAGAGATGAGGAGAGAGAGAGATGAGGAGGGAGAGAGGAGGAGGGAGAGAGGAGGGGGAGAGAGTGAGGAGGGAGAGAGGAGGAGGGAGAGAGGAGGAGGAGAGACCAGAGGAGGGAGAGAGGAGGAGGGAGAGATGAGGAGAGAGAGAGAGGAGGGAGAGAGGAGGAGAGAGGAGATGAGGAGGGAGAGAGGAGGAGAGAGACCAGAGGAGGGAGAGATGAGGAGAGAGAGATGAGGAGGGAGAGATGAGGAGAGAGAGAGATGAGGAGGGAGAGATGAGGAGGGAGAGATGAGCGGAGGGGAGAGATGAGGAGAGAGACCAGAGGAGGGAGAGATGAGGAGAGAGACCAGAGGAGGGAGAGATGAGGAGAGAGACCAGAGGAGGGAGAGATGAGGAGGGAGAGATGAGGAGAGAGAGATGAGGAGGGGAGGAGAGATGAGGAGGGAGAGATGAGGAGGAGAGACCAGAGGAGGGAGAGATGAGGAGGAGAGAGATGAGGAGAGAGAGATGAGGAGGGAGAGATGAGGAGAGAGACCAGAGGAGGGAGAGATGAGGAGGGAGAGATGAGGAGATAGAGATGAGGATGAGACCAGAAGAGGGAGAGATGAGGAGAGAGACCAGAGGAGGGAGAGATGAGGAGAGACCAGAGGAGGGAGAGATGAGGAGGGAGAGATGAGGAGAGAGAGATGAGAAGAGAGACAAGAGGAGGGAGGAATGAGGAGAGAGACAGAGGAGGGAGAGATGAGGAGAGAGACCAGAGGAGGGGAGAGATGAGGAGAGAGACCAGAGGAGGGAGAGATGGGAGAGAGACCAGAGGAGGGAGAGATGAGGAGGAGAGAGGACCAGAGGAGGGAGAGATGAGGAGGGAGAGATGAGGAGGAGAGAGATGAGGAGGGAGAGATGAGGAGGGAGAGAGTGAGGAGAGACCAGAGGAGGGAGAGATGAGGAGAGAGAGAGAGATGAGGAGGAGATGAGGAGGAGGGAGAGAGAGGAGGAGAGAGACCAGAGGAGGGAGAGATGAGGAGGGAGAGAGATGAGGAGAGAGACAGAGGAGGGAGAGAGAGGAGGGGAGTGAGAGATGAGAGAGAGAGAGAGAAGAGAAGATGAGAGATGAGGAGGGAGATGAGGACGATGAGGAGGAGAGCGAGACCGAGGACGGGGAGGAGAGATGAGGAGAGGACCAGAGGAGGAGGGAATAGGAGGGAAGCGACCAGAGGAGGAGAGATAGAGAGAGAGAGAGAGACCAGAGGAGGGAGGAATGAGGAGAAGAGAGAGTGAGGGAGAGATCGAGGAGAGGAGCCAGGAGAGAGAGGAGACCAGAGTGAAGAGGAGGAGAGGAGAGGAGA